>OZ004712.1:45947764-46365508 GCA_963924515.1 Vespertilio murinus
TGTATCTGCACAGTGTACCAGATTTTATAGGTATTATTTTTAATATTCTCCAAAATGCTATGCATGTATAAATGTATTTTTATTATCTAAAAGATGAGCAAATAGAAGTTCTTAACACTATGGATTTCTGCTCAACATAGGACTGGGTTGGAAGGTGGGAGCAAGGAGAGCCAAGGGCACCTCACATGTGACCAGCCTTGGGCACTGAGGAATGTCTGGCTTGCACACATGGGCATTCACTGGTGGATGTCAGTAATCCAACTCTTTTAGGGAGGCCATACTGGCCCATCTGTTTTTGGCATCTCAGAGACTTTGTCATTCCAGATTAAAGGGAATACAACAGATACTAAGCCTTGGTGGCGAAGTTATACCATCATCCACCCCAATCTCCTGAGGGAGTTTATTAGCTCCGGAAATGTGGGGCTCTCTGTGGATGCTCCCCTGTCCAGCATGGACTATTTAGTGCTGTGGCTATTTTCTGGACACACTTCCTGCCTTGGTCCCACTTCTTTCCTGGGCTTCCAGGTCTCCCCCCCCCCCACCCCCCCCACCCCCCCCCCCCCAGCTCCTCTGCACAGCCCCGACTCACTGAGTCTCGGTGCTGAAGAGGAATTCGGCCTGGGTGCCCTGCGTATTGTGCAGCAGGAAGAGTCGGAAGAGGTTTTTATGAGGTCCATGTAGCTTCATTTCACACTTTTCCCCCCGAATAGAGGAGAAGGGAGCATGGTCAAACACCAGGAATCGGCCACCCCTGCAAAATACAAGGCTTTTCAACCAGATTCTAGAGTTGTCAATCTTCACCCACCCTCAGATCTTAGGATCCCAAGTCCTTGTCCTTAGCACATGGTAGCCTGCAAATTCTCATAAATACAATGTGATGGTGCTTACTCTCAGGATGGTAGCTCCCGAGTCCCCAGGTATGTGTCACTAGCTTGATAAACCACAAACCTAATCTCATGGATACTTCATCACTTTAAGGAGTTGCAGAGACAGAACCAATATAAAATGTCTAAGACCCTGAGGATCTGGAATTGGCTAAATATCTTTGGGCTAGTAGGCTCAGCCTCGCCCAAAGAAGCCACAAACTGACCGATTGGGAAAGTGAGAGCTAATTTGCTGCATTTTGCTCTGCGTCTATAATATGGTACAGGTCTTGCCATATTATCTTGTGGCATGTTTGGTAGGATCCCCTTTTTGCTTTGGATCTTTCTCTTTCTTCTCTATACCATGAGCTGGACTCCATGGGTTAGGCCATTGAGAAGGGGTCCATGGAACATGACCTCTCTCTGTCCCTTTCTGTCCTTCCCTCTTGCCTCTCCCATTTTCCTCTTGTGCTCTGGCCTCCCATTCCAATCACTGACTCTCGGGGCCGAGACAGCAACAGACAGTCATTGAAGAGATGCAGGTGGACTGGACGTGTGTTCAGTTTCCTTCGCAGCCCTGGGGAGACACTGGACTCCAGGGCAGCCAGCTCGCCACTCTTCACCAGCCAGCGTGACTGGGAAATGAGCGGGAATATCTGTAGGGCCAAGGAGGGCAGAGAAGGCAGTGTCACAGATCAAGCATGAGGCTCCCTTTCAGCCCTGCCTACTTCACCATGCCCCTTTCTCATGAGGTCCACTAACAATCATCTCTTCCACAATTTCTCTCTTGCTCATACCCACCCCTTAGACTCTGCTTCCCTGTTAACCCACCAAACATCTTGTACTATGGTACAGTTCCCACGTCCATAACTCAGGCAATGGAAGGTACCTGTGGTCCAACACCGAATAGTAACCATGTAAGAAAGCTCGGCCCTAGAAACTGAACTGAAGAAGGCATGGAAAAGCCCAATTCGGGCATGTAGTGGAAGAAGGCAGGGAACACTAATGTGTGTGTCTTAGAATTTAAAAGATTTGCCGAGACTGGTTTGGCTCAGTGGACAGAGAGTCAGCCTACGGAATGAAAGATCCCAGGTTCGATTCCGGTCAACCTTGGTTGCGGGCACATCCCCAGTGGGGGGTGTACAAGAGGCAGCTGATCAATGTTTCTCTCTCATCAATGTTTCTAACTCTCTATCCCTCTCTCTTCCTCTCTGTAAAAAATCAATAAAATATATTAAAGAAAAGAAAGGTTTTAAAAAAAAGTTAAAAGATTTGAACAGTTTTGATATCTGTTCTTTCTTTTATTATAACTAGAGATATGAGAGGAGTACCTGGGATCAGAAGTGGGATTGGGATTAAGGAGAACAAGGTAGAATCTGCTTGGAGTTGGAATCTGGGCAAAGATAAGGGTAGAAACTAAGATAGATATGTGGATAAGAGGTATTCCCACTCTCAGGGAGATAAGAATGGCATCTGCTCTGAGTTGGAATTTAAATGTGGAATGTCTATTGTAGATTTGCATTTGGATGGGAGACATGACCATAAATTTAGATTCAATTTTTTTATTACTTGGGCTACATTAGTTTGAGATGATAAAATATTGGTTGGTTGAAGCACCAAAAATATCCATATCTATAATAATAAAACTGTTTTGTTATTTCTAATCATGCTAATTAGACCGGATGTCCTTTTGGACGAAGCCAGGGTTACAAGAGAAGCCCAGGTCCTGAGTGCCTGTCAGTGGCCAGAGGAAAACACACACACACACACACACACTGATATACTGAGTGGCCAGATTATTATGGGTTCAGAGATCATAATAATCTGGCCACTCAGTATATATAAAAGCCTAAGCAACTGTTCAACCATTTGACTGTTCACTATGACATGCACTGACCACTAGGGGGCAAATGCTCAATGCATAGGCATGAAAACATGGAACAGATTGATGAATCTCAGAGGGAAGGGGGAGGAGGGAGGATAGGAAGAGATTAACCAAAGACCTTATATGCATACCAGAGGCCCAGTGCATGGATTTGTGCACCAGGGAGGTTCCTCAGCCTGGTCTGCCGGATCTGGCAAAAACCAGCAGTCCAACATTCCCCAAGGGGTCCCGGATTGCAAGAAGGCTCAGGCCAGGCTGAGGGACCGCTGCCCCCCGCTCCATTGGTGCACGAATCCGTGCACCGGTCCTCATATCTTTATAAAGATTTGAATTGGTAAGTTCTCTCTCATCTGTCCAGTTCCCAGGTACACACTATGCCCTTCAGGTAACCTCTATTTCTTATGTCTCTTCCAAGTTTCTTTACAAACAAATGCATGTACAGATTTGCACCACCTCCCCCCCCTACTTTTCCATCAAAGGTAATATACACAGTCTGTATCTTCCCTTTTCCACTTAACGGGGCATCATGGAGAATAAAGTAGGCATTTAGGCACCCCAGAAATAAAACAGAACAGAGGCATGCAGACTGTGGTTAGAGACCAGCATGGTGAGAGCCAGAGAGCTATGTGTTAGCAGGTAGCCTGCTGACATGCCGGAGACTCACTCACTTTGCATTCAAACTCAATCTTCTGGCTCAGGTAGATGAGCTCCTCTGTCCGGCGCATTCTCTGGACGTTGTTATTGCAGTCTCGGATCAGCTGCCAGAAGAGCAGGGTGAGGAAAGAGGAAGGGCACTATTAGAGGTTTGACCTTGGAGGCCCTGAAAGAAATCTGGAAATCAGTCGTTGTGACAGCTACAGTCTTTTCCACCAGGCTTGACCTGCGTGAAGGTGGTATCTAGATGATGTTTCAGGACTCTGCTATGACAGGGTCAACATTCCTGGGCTGAGTGAAAGCAAGATGGAATCTGGAGAGTGCCTGCAGTGTCCTCGTGGTGGGAGGAGGCTGTGGAGGCGGAGGGAGGTGTGGTGGGTGCAGGAGGTGCTTGGGCAACCCCATCAGCAGTGACCATGGACCCGGGCAGGGGAAGACTTCTCTGTGAGGAGAACTGGGGGCTGCCTACCTCTTCCAGGGCATGGTGCGCCTTTGTGGCCTCTGCTTCCTCTGAGGATCCAGGTTGTGTTCTCTTCAGAATGTTCTATAGCACAAACAATAGACAGCAGTCAGATGAAAGAAGGGTGGAAAACAGAAAGAGGTGATGGGGGTGGGCCATTAGGAGAGGTCCAGAAACAACATTTTAGTAGCAAATTAACCCTGAGAAAGAAGGGTGTGGGTGGTGGGGAGACTGCTCACTTTGTGTAAGACAGTGTAGAAGGGCCAGTTCTGTGTTGTGGGACTTCCTGAAATCACCCTTTTGAGTCGAGGGGAGAATCCCAGGAGGGGTCTGTACCTGGAGCAGCAGTTTGAGCCGGGTGATGCGCTGGAATGGCAGGATCAGAAAGGACTTGAGGGACAGGCGCTGGCAGACAGGGTCACTCTCCAACTTCTCTAGGACCTCACGGAAGCTGCTGTTGCTGCTCCTGTCAGACAGCAGTGGGTAAGGAGGGTGGGAAAGAGAGCCACAGAGAAGGCATGTAGAGTGGAGACACAGTGGAATGTTTGTGGGTCAGGGAAGGACGGTGAGATCCAATGACATAGGGATAAGACCTAATTGTAGAGGGCCTGTGATCTGGAAGGCACTGGGGCTTGAGATCACAGAACAGGCACTGAATTTGTGCTCAAGGGACAGCACTCTGGGTCAGGGGTTGGAGGTTTGGGTGCAAGGTCACTACCAGGCCCACACAGGGACTGAGCGGGGTTCAGGTCTCACAGCAGATTTTGGAAGGTGCGTTCCTGGTAGGTCTGGTTGGTGACGTAAGGCAGATAGACGCGGCGGAAGTGGGAGGCATGGTTCAGGACTACATCACACACGTGGAAGGTGAAGATGTTGTTCTCAAAGTTCTCCTCCAGGTCTGAAAGGAACCTGCGCAATATTCAAACAAGTCTCATGAGGCCTGTGGGTCTCAGGTGAGCAGCTGGCTGAGCCCTGCTCTACCTTGATTTGTGACGTCTCTCTGTTAGTAAATAACTTCTGTCCTTCGCTCTGTGCCCCTTGCTCTGCACCCACATTCTCTCTGAAGCTGCTCCTAGTTTTCCCACAATCTAACACTCTGGTCCTAATATTCCATCTCTTGGTCTTTTCTGGAATATGTTCTGGTTTTCTTGCCTTTAGATGTTTCTCAAATCTTGTCTCCAATGTACCGCATACCCACAGTGCATTCAAAACTTAACCCAGGAGGCATCTCTCATTAATTTGTTCATCCGACCAATGGCTCCATCCATCCACCACCCTGTCCTCTTCTGCTTCCTCCTTTCCCTACGGCCATTGGGAATCTCAGAGGGAGCAGTGAGAGGGCCCCCAAGAATGAAAAGGGCACCTATTGAAGGTTTATAGGCTAAAGACAGTGAGGCGGAGTGAGTGGCATTTGGGAGAAGAGGCGTCTTACGTGGCACTGACATCACGCACGTCCTGTAGACGGGAGAAGAGCCACTGCTGGTCTTGGTTGGAAAGGATGGCCCGGAGCTGGGCTGAATGCTGGAAGTGGTCCACAGCTACGTTCAGGCTGCGCAGATAGGAAGCCTCTGACACAATCAGCTCAAATTTGGCCTAGGAGTTGGGGAGGAGGAAGATTAATGTGCAACACATTTTGAGTCCCTGGTGTAAGGTTTTAAGGGGTAGAGTGGTGAACAAGACAGATCCTTCTGTCACTCACAGTAACAGTGAAACCTAACCTGGTATCAGGGAGAGGGAAGGTGCTTCAAAGCCAAGGGGAGAACATGGGAAGGCCCCAGAGGTGTAATAGAGAAAGATGCTTTCCGGAAACTAACCCTGAACGTTTACAGAAACACGTACTGAAGAAGGGGCAGGAGAGGAAGCCAGAGAGGCAAGCATGGCAGTCGGAGGGTTAAGTGAACAAGGGAAACGGGTTTGGTAGGCTTCATACCATGGAAAAACAAAAAGAGGCCCTCTGTAACTTGACCATCTGTGTGTTCCTAGGCACAGTGCGGAGAAAAAATTAGAAGGGGCCGAAACCGGTTTGGCTCAGTGGATAGAGAGTTGGCCTGCGGACTGAAAGGTCCCAGGTTCGATTCCGGTCAAGGGCATGTACCTTGGTTGCGGGCACATCCCCAGTAGGGGGTGTGCAAGAGGCGATCGATGATTCTCTCTCATCGATGTTTCTAACTCTCTATCCCTCTCTCTTCCTCTCTGTAAGAAATCAATAAAATATATATATTTTTAAAATTAGAAGGGGCAAGAGAGCCATGTTAGGCAACTGCCATAGTAAGTCCAGGTGAGAGATGAAGGCCTAAGGAGCCGTGGGAATGGGAAGGGGCCAGTTTCATGACCATTCCGGAGGGACACGGGGAAGGACCTAGTTATTTGCTAGAAATGGACTCTAAAAGAGCAGGAAGGACCCCAGCTAATGCCTCAGTTTTTGAGTTGGGTGACTGGGAGAATGAGCCAGAGAACTCGGAGATTCATCTGTGTCTGTGTCTTGGCCCTGACATTCTGACTATGTGGCTTTGGGTAGCTCATTTGATCTCTCTGAACCTGTTTTCTTGCCTTTTGGGGCAGAAACAGTGATCCCCACCTCACAAACATGTGACATTCAAAAGAAATGAAGTCAATGAAAGCATCTTATAGACCCTAGAAGTGATATTTTATGAAAGAAATATGTGCTTATGAGTGCAGAGGCCTGTTTTCTCAGAAAGGTGAGACGGCTGGCCCAGGAGCCAGGGGACGTGTGAGGATGCCAGAGAAGCTAAACGGGAACTGGGTTCGAACCAGCTCCCAGGGTCTGGTTCACAAACACGGGGCAAAGAAGTGATTTTCTAACTATCTTCCAGGTAGTTTGGAAGTTGAGGTCAGAACAGGGTCCCCCAAGTCTGAGCTTCAAAAATCCTAAAATTTATATCTGTCTGTTTGACTTGGGGAAAGCATTGTTTATGTGTAAGTCCTTCTGACCCAAATGTTTCTCCTTCCCACTTCCGAAAGGGGTGAGTATGCCACTAAAACATATCAAACAATGTGCCACACACTCTGTGTAAAGCTAGATATGTGTCATCTCACTTAAACTGTGTGGCAACCCTGAAAGGCAGGTATTCATTATCTTTAATTTTTAGATGAGGAAACTGGGACCGAGCAGTTATATAACTTGCCTGAGGTGACACAGCTAGTAAATGGCAAGGCTTTAAACCTAAGTTGGCCTAACTTGAAATTAAAGTCATGAACATGTTTTGAGTGATTACTATATATTAGAAACTTACTTTTTTTTTATTTTTTAACTCTCTCAGTACTTCTTTGCAATGCAATTTTACAAACGAGGAAACAGAAGTTTAAAAAAAGCAAGTAATTTGGCCAGAGTTAAATAACTGGCAAATATTAAAGTGGGCTGCCAGGTCATTTATTCTGAAATCTTAATACTTAGACATTATTCCAGGAAACCTTTTCATTGTACTATATTATCTTCCTGGGAAGAAAGGTTTATCCCAGACTGGTTATCGGTGAAGCTCTCCAGATAAAACACATTCATGGTAATAACATCAGCCACACGGCCTCTACTACAGTCTTGCTATTGGGGCTAAGGACCAAGCAGAGACTGATGGTCATTCAAAAGCCTCTATAAGTCCAATGGGCCACAGGACAACCACAAGGGGCACTCAGCCTTCAAGGGACACAACAGAAAGCCCCTGGTGTGACTTGGTTGAAGTAACAACCGTTAGCGGAGCTTGAAACCATGGTTCAAGATGGAAATTTCAGCACAGCCTGAAGCACTAGTGATGGGACTAATTCTACACGTGGCCACTTTGTATGAGTCTGAACCAATACCAGGTCGCAGTGAATGGCCACGGCAGAAGGAGGTGGAGAGACAGGCGGGTGTTCTTCAGAGAGCAACTGAAGTCCATTGGAGTGGAGATGGCTGAGAGTGGGATGTATGAGCGTGTGGTGATGGTGGAGGTGGAGGTGGAGGTGGAGGTGGAGGTGGTGGTGGTGGTGGAGGTGGAGGTGGTAGTGATGAGATGAGGATGTGAGCCTCCCCTCCTGCATCCCTCACCCCTGCCCCCACCCTGCCCCGTTGGGTACCTCTTGAAGTTTTTGGTCTTCATGGGTCATGGAGAGCAGCACGGTGCTATTGCGCACCACAGGGATCTCCTGCCAGAGAGAGCTCCGGGAGGCCATGGAGAGGCGCTGCAGGTAAGACTCTGAGGACACCAGGACTTTTCGGGGCTGCCGGGGGGAGGCGGGCCCAGAGGCCTCCGCCAAGCTGTCCAGCCGCTGCTGGCTCTGAATCTCCTTGTTCAGAACCACATCGCTGTACTCCTGGTAGAGCAGCTGGGCTGTGGGGGTGAATCCGCACGGGAGTGGGAGAGAATTAGGGAGACAGGGCAATTAGGCACAGAGACAGTCAAAAGCCACCAGACTTCCTCTGGCTCTCCTGACAGTTTTCTCTTCCTGTAGGTGTCTCCACCCCCTGCTGGCAGCCATAAGCCCATCCCCAGTCTCGGGCACAATACCTATGTGCACCCATAGTTCTGTGTCAATATACTCACAGGAGTTGATGAGCTTTGAGCAGCGTCTTGAAAAGCCTCCCATCACCTCCTTTGGCTTTTTCTCCCTGTGGAGCAAAGAAGGGCTCTGGGGTGCTTGCTGGCTCTTAGATACCGAGGAGCCACAGGGGACTATAGACAGGGTAGTCTCTAACCTCTAACCTCCGGGACATGTGCTGGGATGTCTGGGCCAAGTGCCCTGACCCACTTTGGGATAATTTGGAGCTTTCTTGAATGTCATGTTGAATTTCCACAGGGGTTTTAGCTCATGGCCAAAGGGCCCAGGAGGATGGAAAATTAAGACTCAGGTAACAAAATCAGGTAGATCAAAGGGCTCCCTACCCTGGTATCCTGGTGTCTGTCTCTTCTTCTACTTCCCTCTGGAAGAGACAGGGTCCCAGAACCCGTGTCAACTAACAGAAATCTCAGTATCCTAAGAAAAGAGAGTAAAATTGTGCTCATTGGGAAAGAGGATGACTCACCGAAAAACAATGGTGTCTGAAGGGCCAGGAGGCTTTTCTGTGGCCGGGCCTCTTGTGTCTGAAAAGGGAAATGGATGAAGTAACTGTTCACAGGAGCATTCAGAGATAGCCTAAGAAGGTAAGACGTAGAGTAAGAGGTGTAGGCACGCGGGAAGGGGGGGAAAGCTCATCTGGGAGTCTGTGAGGAAGTGCCAAAGTAGAAAGCATCTGATGACACTACTGGGAGGCATGAACACATCCCTCATGACACGTTCGTAAACTGGACGAGGAGAGGATGTCTTCTCTACTACGAGGAAGACATCAAGAGGTGCTGGTGCTGGTAAATAGAAAGTGTAGTGTGTTTGGGGGTGGAGGAGAGTGTCCAGAAAAACCTTAGGAAAAGTGATACACAATATAAAAACACCATGGTTGGGTGACAGATGGAGATGCAGGGAAGGAGAAGGAAGAGCATCCCAGTGAGCTCAGAGGCTTCTAAGGGCTTCCCTCTGTGTTGGGTTGTATATGTGGGTGATTAAAGCCAGCAGGGGGAGTAGGAGGAGCCCTGGGGACAGAAGATGGATGAGGTGGTAAGAGCTATAGAAAGCGTGGTCTGAGTGCTCTTTGCTCACCTGAAGAACCCTCAGGTAAGATGGAAGGTCTGCGCAGGCCTTGCCGATGCCAGCCCTTATGCTTACTGGAGCCCTCACCAGAGATGACAGCCTGTCCACCACTGTCCTGCGGTGGTCTCCCTGTGTCTCGCCTGTGGGGCCAGCTGGATGCCTTCTCCAGGTGGGGATGGCTGGGTTTTTCAGTCTGCTTTGCTCGACCTCCATCCGACCTCCTCAGGCCATTGGCTCCTTCCTGAGGGTCCATTCTTCTCAAAGACCCTTTGGCAGGGGCCTCTGACTCTTCTGAGAGCCCTGGTTCAGAGGTGGGTTCCTGGAGACCCATAGTCCAGGGGGTGGTTGGGGAAGAAGGAGTTGGAAGGCTTGTCATGTTGCCGAAAGCAATGTCGGGGGATATTTCACTCTTTCTCCTACTGGTGGAAGCCAAAGAGTCTGTTGATCTGCCCATGGCTGGGGGCCAGGAGGTACGTCCTCCAGAGTGGGGACTGGATGCTGCCCACTCTTGACCAACAGGCCGTGGCTTGGCTTGACTCCCTGAATTCATGAGTGCTCCCTGAATGCTCTTGTTCCTACCTCTGGCCTTCGGGGGCAATGGTGGTGGTTCGTTGAGGGGATTTGTGACAGGAAGAGGGGGCAGAGGCCTGTAGATCCTTTGGCTATTATGAGAAGCGGGAGAATGGTGGGGCTGAAACAAATCAGGCGTTGGGGGTAATGGCTTGTTGTATCTCAGCCTTTGGGAGAAAGAAGTCTGACTATGGTGGGAGTCGTCCGGAGTAGAGGGCAGAGGTCGGTATTGCCTTGCCACATGGGAGTCAGGAATTTCGGGAAGTGGGACTTTGGGGGGGCCACACAGCCCTGAACTTAGGGCCAATGGAGGGTAGCTACAGTGCCTCAGCGTGGGGACCGCTGCACTGAGGTGGCTGTCTCTCTCCACCGCAGAGGGGTGAACGTGCCTCTTCTTTGGAGGAGCTGGAGGTGGGGGTTCATGCAGCCTTGTATCTACGAAGACAGGAGGCGGCGAAGAGCCATATACAGGAGACCCAGGGGCAAAGGCTGAATTATGTGGGGAGCCCCAGGACTGGTGGCTGTGGGGACTGCCGGGCCTGTGTGGATCAGAGGTGAAGTCTTCAGAGTCGGGCCCCAGAGTGGACAACGGACTAGGGAATTCTGGAATAATGCTGCAGTCCCGACTGCTTTTCCTGTCCCTTCTTGGGACATGGATGGCATGTTTGGGAGGTCTCTGAGGCACCTCGGAATGAGAGAAGGAAAGTGATCGTCCCGGCAGGTCCGGAGTCAGCTGTGTCCTGTGCGAGCCCGGGAAGGAGTTGCTCAATAGGTGCTGACTGGCCCCGGTGAAGTCAGCCAGGGGGCTCCGAGGACTGGCCCCATTGGAGCGGCCGTGCGGGTCCACGGTAGCCTCTGCAGACGGGGAGCCGGGGAGGGCCGCCGGGAGGATCTCAGGAGCCCCGCGGGAAGATGGGATGTCGGTGGAGAAAGAGGCCCTGGTGGTTTCTGGAGAACATGCAGCCAGAGAGGCTTTTGTCCTCGGGATGGCGATCGGGGGGCTGGCAGCCGGCAGGGCGGCTCTGCTGGAGGAGACTGCGGCAGATGCGGAGGGAGCTGGATCTGGTGAGTTTGGAAACGCCTCAGGTGCACTGGCTGAGGCCCCCCGGGGCCCCCCACTGGATGCTGTCCCTGTGGCCAGCTGGGAACCCTCTGACTGAGGGTCCGGAGCTATTTCCTGAGCAGGTGACCCGCCAGCAGGAAAGAAGCTAGGTGAAGGACTGGACTGACAGGAGCATCCTATCGGCTCCGGGGTCGGAGTCTGAGCTATGGGACAAAGCTCCTCAGCCCTCAGCTCTGCCTGAGAACCAGGAGTCCTGGCATTCCAAGCTTCTGGGAACAAGTCACAGGAAGAATACACCTTGGGGGCCAGTGTGGGAAGACCATCATGCTCTTCCCCCTCCTCTGCAATCCTCTCTCCTCCCGCTCCCCGCAGTGCAGCCCCATCCCAATCTTCTGCCTCCTCCTTCGGCATCAGTGTCCCCGGCAGACCTTGATGTTCTTGCCTTCCAGGTACGTTCCCTGACCTCCTGGCTAAGCTTTGGTACTCCTGATCCTGAGCACCCACCCTACTCTCCTCAGGCCCCCTCAGCTCCCTCTTCCTCTGTGCACGCACTTCCGGATCTTCCTGGCCCCGAGTCCTTCCCTCCCACGCATCACAATTCACGCCTCCCCGTTCCTCATTGGGCCCCTCCCTTTCGCCTTGTTTTGCAAGCACCATATCATCTTGCGTCTGTCCTCCCTGAGTACCATTGACCTGCTCCCCGATCTGCTCCTGCTCCCCTAGAAGCCCCTCAGAACACACAGCCTCCCTCTCTTCTTGTCCCTGCACCTCCGGACCCTTGGCCTCCTGGGGACACACAAGCCTTTCCTTCCCCGGGCTTTCTTGCAGCTCCTCGCCCAGCCTGGCGGTCCCCCTTTCAGACCCCTGCAGCAGGCCGGCCTCCACACGGTGCTCTTCACGGGAAGATGAACGTCTGGCCTGAGCAGAGGCACCTGGAGAAGCTTCCTCGTTCTCTGCTGCTCGTCCAGTGCCCAACATCAAAGCAGGGAATTCCGGTCTGAATTCCACCTCCAATCGGCTGCGCAGCTCGCTGCAGAGCGGGGCCATGTCCAGAAGTTTACCCTGCACGGGGCAGGCCCAGCGCTCTGGGGGAGCCGGTGCCCTTGCCTGTCTGCCTGCCGGGCTCCCGGGCACCGCCTCCTGGCAGTCTCGGGTGTCCCAGGCCCCGGCCATAAGGTTTTCCTGTTTGGTCTCCACATCCGAAGGGGCTTCCTTGGGGACAGATGTCATACTTCCAGTGGCACAGTCATTGACATCCCTTACATCTCTCTGCTGGGCCTCCCAGAGCCTGCGCTCCTCTGCCCACTTAGAGGATGGGTCCCGGCCTTCCTGAGCTTTGGGCCCCGCGGCCAGGGGCTGGCTGCTTCTCCTGAGAGCCTCCGGGATATCACTGAATTCTGCTACAGCAGGAATGGGACCCGGGGCTCCGCTCCGGGGCTCCGCAGCCTCCATCGGGGCTGAATCCTAAAGGGGAATAAAATACAAAGTTTTTATCACCTCCTCTGCTCTTACCTATCAGAGGGGCAGATCATGAAGAACCAGAGTGGGACATTTCTTTGGTTCTCCATAGCACTCATTCTTTGAGGCAAAAGGTACTCAACAAAATAAGCAATAGCCTCTATAAAACTTGTCACTTATTTGCTCATTTAATAAGTACTTAGCAAGTAACCCTTGCTAAGTGGGGGGCATTCCGTAGTGGGGGGCATTCGGTAGTGAAGGAGACATGTCCTCATGGAGCCTGCAGTCTTGTGGGAGAGAAAGGTAGTAAGTGAATTAGGGATTCACTGCCGGAGTGCCAACTCCCTAATGGTCATTCCTCCTAGATGGTATTGTGTCACACTGTTCCTCCCCGTCTACTCTCCGGACATCAAGAGTGACTCAGTCCTATGTAACTCCCAGACTCTGAGTGACACACCCAAGGTCTAACTGCACAAGAAGCAGTGTTTCTGGGGGGCCTTCCTCCTCGTCTGCTGATGGGGATTAACATAGGTCTGGTCGTTATAACCCGCGTCCAAGGCGCAGTGTAGGGTAATCGCCTTTACACAGGGTCTGGGCTGTGCTCATGCCATTTTTCATAGTGTCTAGCACAGCCCTGTAACTAATTAACAATTTTGTCTTCAATTAGAGAGGCAGCTGTCATAAAGCAGAATGACTTGTTAGATTAGAACTGAAGGGAAACCGAGGTTACCTGCTTCACGTAGGTCCATAAAACTGTGTCACTCTCATCATCTTACTCTTTCCCTCCAACAGCCTTGTGAACTCTTCTCATTACTCGTCAAAATCTTTACCTGCCCACCCCTGCACATTCTTTGCAAAATATTGAGAAACCAAAGGAAAAGAACTGCTCCAGTTTCTTTCAACTCGGAGAGACCTGCGTTTTGCTCCCTCCCTCTTTCCTCCTCTGACAGGGTAGGCGTCCCTCCTCTCACAGCTCCACCTTCGTCAGACTTCCCTCTCAGGGACCCTAGGCTGTGGGTGACCTTCCTCTCACCGTCACCTCTGCTAGAATCATCCGCCAGCATTTGGCATCTTCCTGACCTGAAAAGAGAGTTGCTCGTACCTGCTATCCTCACAGCCTCACATCTCGCCTGCATCTCCTACAACCTTCTAGTTGTTAACGCCAAAGGAGACTCTAGGAATGCTTATTTTGGAGGTTCCTGTCAGGATTTACAATACCGACGTTAGAAATACGCTCTTTCTTGTTATCTGTGAGCCTACAACTTACCGATTGAACCTCCTACGTTTTCCCCAATCCTCTCACTACGTTACTGTGCTCCTCTTTGTAGCACTTGCAATTATAGTGCACTTTTCTTCTCCACTGTAGCATTTACACAATTATGATTATTATATAATCACTAGAGGCCTGGTGCGCAAGTGTGTGCGCCAGTGGGGTCCCTCAATCTGGTCTGCAGGATCAGGCCGAAACCGGCTCTCTGACCTCCCCCTGGCGGTCCCAGATTGCGATATAGCTCAGGCCAGGCCGAGGGACCCCACCAGGGCACGATTAGGGTCAGGGAGGGACATGGGAGGTTGGCCAGCCAGGGAGGGACCACGGTGGGCTCCAGGGTGTGTCTGGCCCATCTTGCTCAGCCCTGATCTGTGGGACCCCAGCAGCAAACTAGCCTCTGGTTGGAGCATCTGCCCCCTGGTGGTCAGTGAGCGTCATAGTGAGAGGTTGAGCAACCTCAGCATATCATTAACATATTACACTTTGATGGCTTGAATGGCTAACTGGACACTTAACATATCGGGCTTTTATTATATAGGAGGTGTATATTCTGATTTATCATCTATCTCAAACAAGAGGTGGTAAATGGCCTGAGATCACGAACTACATCTGTTCTGCTCAACTATCTATACATAGCTCACTACCTGGCCTGTACTAAGTGCTCAATAAATATTTTTAAATTACGGAATAAATGCTTGTTTCTCTCTTGGCCTACCTTCCCCATATCTAATCTAGCCATCGAGTCCTATTAACCCCCGCTCCTCAGTAACCTTCAAGTCTGTCCTCTGCTCTCCAAATCCACTACTAGACCTGCACAGGCTGCTGTCCCAAGGCATTCTCTACCCAGCACTTGAGTGAGTCTCAAGAGCCCCACTTCTAGTTTAAGTTCTTCAGTAGCCTCTAACTGCCAATGGGATGAAATATAAATATCCAGCATGGGTTATGTACCCTCCTCAACCTGGCCTCTTCCTGCCTCCCCCCTCTCTTCAGCCCACACCCCAATGGCCTTCATCCCTCTGGCTCATCTCCCTCTCTCCTGTCGGCCTTCAGTGCTGCTCCTTGGCCTGGAATCCTCTGCTCCTGCCCCAGAGAAGCCTCTACTCTCCCACACTCAACTGCACTTGGAGTTACATGTTTAGTGTCTGTTCTCATAAGGGGACCAAAACTGCAATGCTAACTGCTCAGCCCCCTCTGCCTGAAGCTAAGCTGGCCCTCAACAGAGATTTATTGCGTGGATGAAAGGAGGAAGGAAGAATGCAGAGGTACAAGAGTGCTGTTCAATTTCCAGTTCTGTCTTTTTGTTATCTTGCTAATTTTAAAGCAATTGTGAAAGTCACTCAAACATTCATTTTCTTATCTTTATATAAGGGAGAGATATTTTCTTTGCAAGGAATTCTAATGAAAATTAAGTAAAATGGTATAAAGAGTACATTGTTAAATGTAAGGGTCATAAAAACGTTAGGGCTTGTAATTATGGTTGATGAGAGAGAGAATAAGTGTAAGAGAGAAATACAGGACTTACGAGCTGGAAGGACCTTCAGAGACAGACAGAAAACTGCTTAAATTAAATGAGGAACCTAAAGGTCAGATAACCTAGACACTTGCTCACATAAGCAATTGGTATAGGTCCGTGGTCGGCAAACTGCGGCTCGCGAGCCACATGCGGCTTTTTGGTCCCTTGAGTGTGGCTCTTCCACAAAATACCATGGCCTGGGCGAGTCTATTTTGAAGAAGTGGCATTAGAAGAAGGTTAAGTTTAAAAATGTTGGCTCTCAAAAGAAATTTCAATCGTTGTACTGTTGGTATTTGCCTTTGTTGACTAATGAGTTTGCCGACCACTGGTATAGATGAATTCAAACTAAGGTCTTCTGACAACTCAACTATAAGCAAGTAGAAGTTCAGATGTAAGAAAGCTGGACGGTCACCAGCCTGGAAAGACCTCGGGGGCCTATGGAATCCACAGGTACACCTGGACCTGGACCCTCCTTGTCTGGTCTGGGCTTGAAGTGAAGCCTACCTCCCAAAATGTCCCTGTCCTGCTAAGGTACTGCACTTGTGCACATGCTTGCACAAGCACCCATCCACATGGACGTACCTGCATATGCGCACATGCACACACACACCAAATGAGCCACGCTTGCAGTTCCTACACAGTAGAGACTGACATAACTAAACAAGCAGGTCCCCAAACACCCTGCAGGTGTGATAAGTATGTGCCAAGTTCCCGGCCACCCCACAGACACAAGTGCCATCTATACAGGGCAAACAGCCACCATGTCTAACATAAGCATACTTGTGTAGAAGGGCTTTTATATCCTTTCCCAGTTAATTGACACAGTGTAAGATTTGCTCCCTATGGACAAAATACTATAATCACTATGGGTGATACTGTGATGTGACCCTATTCTCTCAACCACATGTTAAATGATGTACTTGCTCAGCATAAACACTTTATGAATCTTGGCTCCTACCTGCCTAAGAGGACAGTGTAACTAAACCGGTAGCCTCCCCCCCCTCCCCCACAGCTGTATTGTGCTGGCCCTATACCTATATACACTGCCATGTCCTCAAAACAAAACAAAGTCTCTGAAAATACGTGTGTTTCTGCTATATTTAGGTGCATCTGTATGCACCGTGGGCTACCTGGGCATCTTCAGTTCCACACTAGTGACACAATGCACGTGTGCCTCCTGCAACCCATCGACAGTACTTCTAACACAATCTTTCCATTTGGAAATACTGGTGGTCACCAGCTCAGACACCATTCCCTATACTTGATCCTGTCCTATTGTAATCCTATTTTAATCAGCACCACAAACCTACAACATGACAAAGCTCTAGGGAATCTGCACATAAAGACATGAGGAGAGAGTTTTTGCACTGCCCATTGTTACAGTTGCCTCCTCGCCCCCTTCTGTGTGGGGGCAACACTCAGTAACTGAGCACAGACAGATGGCACCTTCCAGACTAGACTCATGCTGCATCTGCTGACCCCGTCCCACCTATGACTTCTTTCAAGACAAATCTGCAAGTCACCCCATTAACACAGTGTATGACAGAGCTCAGTATCTCCCTTGGAGCCCCAACCACCTTAGCTCTTGTCCATTTCTAGTCTGCAGACATACTGTTTCAAAGACAGCCCCCTCACCACCATCCACCTCCATCAAACTGCTGTTTCTCCTTGGAACCCATGCTGTCTGCTCTGTGTACTTCTAAGTAACTACTTCCTGGGTTTTCTAGCAATGGCACTTTCAAATATTCAGATCCATACCACAAATCACTAAAATACTTGAGATTGCAACACTTCTGCATTCATAATATATCCTCTGACTCTACACTACTGCTATCTTAGGAAAATACCCCCAAATCACTTTTGTTTTTTTGTGTTTGTTTGTTTTTTAATATAGAAACTGAGACTCCCACATAGATGGGTGCCTTTATCAGTGTTTGGCATTATTGCCCCCAATGCTACACAGATATAAAAATTAGAGAAGAGCCAAAACCGGTTTGGCTCAGTGGATAGAGCGTCGGCCTGTGGACTGAAGGGTCCCGGGTTCGATTCCGGTCAAGGGCATGTACCTTGGTTGTGGGCACATCCCCAGTAGGGGGTGTGCAAGAGGCAGCTGATCGATGATTCTCTCTCATCAATGTTTCTAACTCTCTATCCCTCTCTCTTCCTCTCTGTAAAAAAAATAAAAAATATATATATTTTAAAATTAGAGAAGCAATCTGGACCACTAACTGCAAAGACCTGTGCTCTACCCACTTTAGAAAAGCCCCCCCCCCCCCCCCCAGTGAAGACTATTAACCGTCTCTGATCTATTCCTAATGTCTGAGAATACCACAGCCTCCACTGCCCTGCAGACCACATGGGCCCGCACAGAACATCACCAGCGGCAATGCTGACAGCCCCCTACAAGCCCACTGTGCCACACACACACCCCCTCCCCCGCCATCCACACAGATTATGTGTGAGTGACCTCTTTGTGTCCTTAGCAGAGCCCTGAAGGGTGACCTTGTTCTTGCCCACCACCAGCTCCTGTTCACTTCACGGGCACAGTGAGTGATTTACCCTGTCTACCCAAATGCTGTGAGCTACCTGACACTTGAGTAACACTGCTCTCGTTCAATCCACGGCCCTGTGAGTGGCCTGTTCTTGTCCACACCACAGGGACTGACCACTCCAGACACCACAAATGACATCTTCTTGTCTATCCCACAGACACCGTGCTTGATGTGGCCACAGACAACCTCAGACAGACCACACCGTGGTCAGCCATATACTCTTGGGACCCCTAGGACATGAAGACTCATGACTATGTTTTGAATCACTGTTTTCTTTTGGTAAGAGGGATACCTTTGCACACCTCCTGACCTCTCTCTCTTCCCTACTGGGATAATGACATACATTCCTCCTGCCAGACAGTCTCACTCAAAATTGACACCTACGTCCTCCCTCCTCCCAGCCCCACCCCCCAGGAATCCCCTCAGTAGACATGCCTTCAGTTTCAGGCCCACGGACTGGTTAACAAACGATTCCCATTCTGCTAGGGTTTAGGCCAGTCTCTTCTTCACACTCGGGTGCAGCTAAAACAGGAAGTCTGAAAGGCCACATCGGGAGCTGTTGAGCTAGAAGCTGGGATTTCTAGAGTAGGCCAAGGATGCAGGGCCTAGAATGACACACGGGGGACGCAGAAGAGGGAAGGAGCTAGAAAAGAAAGCCACCCTCTCTCCCTCCTCTGCCTGACACACCCCTCTCCCTCAATCTGACAAGAGTCCTGGCCAGAGTTCACTCCGGTAGACAGAAGGGCAAACCCGCCTTGGGAATCCAGGATCCAGGAAGGGGAGAAGGGAACTGACATCTGAACTAGCTCTGGCCAAGTGGATCTGCCATCCGGACTAGCTCTCCGAGGACAGCCTTGCTGAAGGCAATGTTAAACGATGCTCAGAAGGAGAGCCCCAAGCCCAACTATACCCAGCTCCCTCCCCACCTCCCCAAGTTGAGAATGCAAATGGTGCTTGACAGGAAACTCTGGAGGGAGTCCCCAGATACGGGGAAGCAGAGAGGGGGAGCCGGGGAGGAGACATTTTTTACAGGTGAGAGTACCTGGGCTACACGGCGTGCTAACCCAGGGGAAGGGAAGTGAAGGAAGGCCCAGGCCTAGTAAGAAAAAGGGAGACAATAAGACACCCACAGGTGGGGAATACGTGAGTCTCAGCTGTCCCTGATTCCAGGGTCAGCGTTCCCCAGGGCCAAAAACTTGGAAGAGAGTCCCATTCCTCCTGGCCCGGGAGAACATCTGGGGGCAGGGTGCCCAGTTCCCAGGAAGGGGCCAGGCCGGAAGCGAAGTTTTTTCCAGGCCAGAGCATTTCCTCCGGCTCCCCTCCCCTTCCTGACCAAGACACTCCAGTCACCCGCCCCAAACTCTGCCCATCTGCCCAGCACCCCCCCGTTTCCGGAGCCTGCGCCCTGGGACCGGGCAGGGTGCTGGCCCCGGGTGGGGGGGGGGTAAAAGGCCTAGTCGTTCCCCCCCCCCCCCCCCCCCGTCCTGGCCGACCCTCCCCTCCCCTTACCTCCGCCGGGGAGGGACTCGACAGCCGCCCGCCCGCCCGCCCGCCCGCCCGGCGCCGGGCACCCACCTGGGCCGCGTCACATGCCGTCCCCGCGCCGGAGTCCCTGCGGGTCCCGGGCGCCCGCCCGCCCGCCGGCCGGCCGTGCCCCGCGCAGGCCCCGGACGCCACCGCCGCCCCACCCGCGCCCGCGCCCGCCCCTCCCCGCCCGCCCGGCCGCCGGAGGGAGGGACCTGCTCCTCCTCGGAAGTTTCAGGTGAGGAAACCAGGGACACACCTTCCCGGGGGAGGGGCGGCGCCCGGCGGCCCCGCGGCCCCATTGGCGCGCAGGGACCGCCCGCGTCACGGCGGGGCAGCGGCGGCCTGGAGGGGCGCCCGGCGGCGGCGGCGGCGGCGGCGGCGCCCGGGGCTGGGCGGCGGGGCCGGGGACCGCGGCCGCGCGCCGCACGGGTGGCCGGAGGAGGCGGGGGGGAAGGGGGGGGGGAGCGCTCTTGTGTGCCCTTGTATGTCTCTGAAATCCGCCTGGATGTCTCCCCCCCCCCCCCCCCCCCCCCCGCTGGATTTCTCCCCCGGAGCCCGACTCTGGACCGGGCGCCGGTCTGCCTTTTGGGAGCCTGTCCGTCCCCCGAACGCCCGAGCTTCTCGGGGCTAACGTTTCCACCGAGTTAACATTCGGGGCCCGAGGTGGATTCTCTTCCCACGGTCTCCCCGGGACGCCCTGTAAGACCAAGGGTGTATCCTGAGCTCTCTCCCTCCCCCCCCCCCCCTCTCTCTCCTTAAGAGGCCATCGCTCTCGGGGCCTCGGAATGGGCATCTCTCTAAAGCCGCTTGCCCAAGCCTTGGGTCCAGGTGCTATCTGAGTTCACTTGGGACGATGATCCCTCTCAGGGTGTGTGCGCTCTTCCCAGGACCTCTGTGTCTGTGCGTGTTTGTACTGAAGGATCTAAGCCCCTTTTTTTCTTCACGGCTGTATTTTTCCCCCAATTCTTTCAGGGAAAGCTCGTGTTCTGTCGTTGGTCTGAGTCCAGGCTGAGCGGGTCTATTTTTAATGCATTTCCATAAACTTCAAAGAATGCCAAAATTTTCTGGGGTGGACACACACACACACACACACACACACACATGCCCCTAAGGGACCAAGATTCTTGGTATTTTAGTCCGACTACCCCCGACCCCACCCAGAGGTTCCAGCCTGATATAAGTCAAGTGGAATCCTCACGGGCTCTCTGGTTATTCTGTTCCTGGGCATGCCACCATCTACGGGCCCAAACAGCTAGTGGGTTAGACCACTGGCTGCCGCACTGAACCTCTGACCATGACTACTACAACTTTGAAGGGGACTTTAGGATAGAATGCAATTAAGGCAGAACAGCATCTTCTCCAGCAAAGTCCTGAAACATCTCTAAGTTCAAAGAATGCGCTGCTTCAGCCACTCCACTCTGAGGGGCAGCCCTAAAGAGTCCAGCAGCCTTCAGCTCGCCCTACACTGCCATGTAGGTGTGGGGAGCAGTGAGAGGACACTGGGGCCAGTTCAGGTATGTAAGGACAGGCCTAGCAAATGTCAGAAGCTCAGCAAGAGGATAAAAGTGGCCAGTGCAGTAAATCAAAAAGTTCATTGAGGCATTGCTTATAATAGCCAAGATATTACAATAGCAAGGTAGGTGTCAATTGGTAGATGAATTGATAAAGATTACACACACACACACACACACACACACACACACACACAGGAATATTACTACAGCCTTACAATGAATGAAATCTTGCCACTTGAGAGAGCATGGATGGACTTGGCCAGTATTATGCTAAACGAAATAAGTCAACCAGAGAAAGACAAACGCTGTATGGTTTCACTTATATGTGGAATCTAAAAAAACAAAGCAAGTGAATAAAACAAAACATAAAAACCTAGACTCATAGTAACAGAGACCAAAGGAATGGTTGTCAGAGAGGAGGGACTGGGGGAGGGGGGGGGAAGGGAGGGAGTGAAAAAGGTAAAGCTGAATATAGTCGATAATATTGAGATAAGTTTGCACAATGACTGATGATTGTTAGAATTAGTGTGGTGATCACATTGTAAGGTAGAAAAATGTTGAATCATTATATTGTACACCTGAAACTAATGTACTGTATACAAACTACAGTTAAATAAAAAATAAAAGGTTAAGCTATTTAAGAAATAAAGCTGTCTTTATTTCTAGGCTGGGAGAGTGCACCTAGTCCAGGGTATGGGTGAGCAAACTTAGTGAGCTCCTGATCCTTGGGTGGAAGGTGCTGATCGCTGCCATTCCATGCTGCCTCCTGAGAGGGGCCACGTGGTCAGAGGCACTGGACTGCCTCCCACCAGCCTGGCTGTTCTTCCTGCTCCACTCTGGCTTCTGTGTTCTCCTGGATTGCAGCTCTCTGTTCTTTGTTTCCTCTCTCAGGTCTCTTAGACTTGACCTCTTCTTGTTCTGACAGCTCTGACCTCTCGGCACTTTGGGTTTTTTAAGTTACCAACCTGATTCAATGACCACTGAGCTCTTACCCAGAGAGCTAAGCATACGAGGCTAGACCTGACTTTTCAAGAAGCAGTGAGATGTGGGGAAGTTAAAACTTATCAGTTAGGGAGTTAGCTCTTCCCCTGGAGCATCCCTGTCTGCAGGGTGTGTGCAATTTGGGGACCATCTGAGCTCTTCACCTTGCAAACTATGATTTCCTCTTTTTCCTTCTTTTCTCTTCCTTGATACTTGCCCTTAGTGCCTGGGCTGCTTAATCAAGGCTGTCTCCCTATCCTACTATTTTTTAAAATATATTTTTTTATTGATTTCAGAGAGGAAAAGTGAGGGAGAGAGAGATAGAAACATTAATGATGAGAGAGAATCATTGATTTGCTGCCCCCTGCTTGCCACCTACTGGGGATCTAGCCTGCAACCTGGGCATGTGCCCTAGACCAGAATCAAACGTGGGACTTTTCAGTCCACAGACCAATGCTCTATCCCAAACTGGCTAGGGCTCCCTATCCTCCTATTTTGGTAAAGGATTTATTGACCTTTTATAAGCAGGAACTCATCCGAGTGATCCCTGGGGCTGTCACTGCCTGACCAGATATCCTACTGGGGAATAAGAAAAGGGTTAAAGGACACGAGGAAGTTTGAGCTGGCTTGTCTTAAAAAAGTGCTCTGCCACTTGGTGAAGAGGATGATACCAACCTTGGAAATGGGACACATTCTGTTCAGGGAAGAGCAAATAGTGTGGGCTTAACACGAGGTGGGTGAAGACATGACAGAGAAGAAACATTTAAAAAATAGCAACTGTGTAAAGTGATGGGTATGCTAATTAGTTCAATTGTGATCATTTCACAACATATATGAATATCAAAATATCAAAGTGTATACCTTGCATATATACAACTTTTGTCAATGATAAAATGGGAGGAAATCCTTTAGAGGAGCCACATCTCTGGAAGCATAAAGTCCAAACTCAGTAGCATGCATGGCCTACAGGCTTCTTCATGAAGCTGCATTGACTACACTCTCCCCAGCTTTGATTATTTTGAATGCAGAAATGATCTTGGTTCTTCCGAATTGTCCAAACACTGTTTTCCCTTCAGTAGAAAGTCACTGGCTTTATCCCCAATTTTAGGTCTTTGGTGTCTGTTTCTGGAAGTGTCTTGTTCCAGCAATCACAGTCCCCAGCGACTGTCCTTAGGTACACGTATCCCTGTCTCACTTTCATCCATATTGTCCATTCTTCCAATGGCAGCCACAGCACAGCAGCTTTCCTGTCCCACTCCTAACAGTGGGCCAGTGGGCCTTATGGTCACGGTGCTTCTGGGCTTGTCCTCATCTCCTTGTGGGAGCAGAGAGGTCCTAGTGACAAAAGATAGAGGAAGTGGCCAGCTCTGATTGCTGTGTCACAGTTTTGATCGCCAAAGAATGAAAGACACAAAAATGGAGAAAAGAATAAAGGTGAATAGGGATGGAGATGTCATTCACATTAGTAGAGATATCTTTCTGTTTCCGTTATGATACACATATTCTCGCCTCCACGGCTCCCTCAAGTCAGGGATACTGAAGACATTAAAGTCATAGAAGCAAACATTAAAAAGAAAAGGAGAGGTAGGAGGACAGTTCGGTCCTACCCTCTTAGAGATGATCAAACAGCTCAAGAGAGAATGTGACTTAAAAGATCATACTCCTTGCTCCTAGATAGTGGCCAACGGTGGTTAGCATCTTCCTAGTTACTCAGGGTACCAACGAAGGTTATTGAGCAATTACTTTAGATTGCCTGCATTCGTGATATCATTAATATGCATCATTTCACAGTAGGATGCGCCTTGTTGTAGGTTATACAATGGCAATTATCTATGAAATAAAGATTCTGTCCCCAAACAGCTTGGAAAATGTAGATGGAAATGGTAAAATACTGTTCTAAAGCAATCTCTGAGAAGCCTAAAAAGAAGTAAAAATAATAATGCCAGGGAAATCCAAAGGAAAGTATGATTAATGTGGGCTAGAGTGGAAAGAAAGGCTTTATTGAGGGTTGCATCCTGGGTTGCCCCAGGTGGGAAGTGTGGGTGGGTGCAGGAGATACATTTCCATTGTAGTTGGCACTCTGCACCACACCTTAGCATCCAGCTTCCATTCCTGACACACATAAGTCTGACGGTGTAAGAGCAGCATTTTGGAAAAGGAGTGGGCTGAAGGGTGGCCATGCAGCCTTGAGACATCAACTCGGGTATGTGTGGAGGTGGTGGGAGGCATTATTACCGGGAACAGCCTTCTCCCCATTGGCCCAAGCCAACCTCCACCAGAACACTTTTGCCCAGTGTACTTCTTTGACGGATTCCACAAAGATATATTTCTGATTCTCAATCAGAAATACATCTCGGATTTCTGGCTCCTGACGGAAAAGCGAGTTGCCTGCTTGGCAGAAGTTATAGCACCATCTTGTGGAAATAAATGGTTTTGCTCTCAGCCTTTCTGTTCCGAAAATAGCAGTTGTCCTTAAAAAAAAAAAAAAAATCAATGTTGAAATGCATTTTTGGCTCTAAATAACCCTTACTGCACACAATTTGTGAGTAACAAAAGGTTTCTCAAATCTTGGAAATCTCTCCTGGCTGAACCAGTAGCTCCCAGTTAGAGGCAGCGTTCTTCTTTTCAGGATAATCACCCACACTTAGGACCCAGCACTCTCCCATCTCAGCCTTGTTTTATTTAGGCTGAGCGTTTTCACATTTGGGTTTGAACCATGTCCAAAGGGATCTGGTTCTCTTTGAACTGAGCAAAGTAACTCTAAGTCCCCGGTGGAAATATAGGGAAATAAAGGAAGAAACACTGGGTGCCGTGATTCTTTTCTGTCTCCTCCAGAGGAGCTGGCAAAGGAGGTCCTTTCATCTTTCTGAGCTAAAGCACTGTAATGGGGCACATTACAGAGAAGAATTCATAGCTGCCAGAAACATATAGAACCATTTCCTGGAAAATATTCCCAAGAAAATGTTTCCCTTACAATCAAATTAACTTCTATTTCCAACAAGACTACAGGGAAATATCCATTTGCCCACATGCTTAGCAACACTAGCAAGTATCCATCTTTTTATTTGTGTCCATCTGGGCAAAATAAAATGGCATCTTATGCTTTAAAATTCATTTCTCTAACTACTTACTATACATCTCTCATAGTCTTCAGTGGTTTTCACTTGTTTTATTGTGCATGGTTCATTTGTCTCTAACTTTTGTCCACTAAAAACCTGGTTTATATATTACTATTAAACACACACACACACACACACACACACACACACACACACACGAGTAGGTCTGAGTTCAACCACCTCAAGAGGCAGTGGGCTGACCCAGTGACCCAGGCAGGTCACTGAAATCCAGGTTCGTTTATTGATTTTCAAAGACTACAAGAACATGTGACTAATGAAGGCCAACAATTCAAGCACTTACGGGATTATACCTCAGTGCACTGTGCCATTGTGCCATCCTTTGAGTTAATAAAGCTACTGTATAATAACATAATCTGCATATCTTTTTCCACATGAACAGCAGACTATGTTGTTATACAGTAAAAGTACTTTTGCCCACCTTTGTATGTTGAAAACTCTGTATTGAAAACTCTCTCTTCCAGTGAAGGGGAAAATGCCCAATCTTCCATCAAATATGGAATTTCTCCCACTGTGAAAGTTTGGAACTTGAATAGGCTGCCCTCTGAACAGACTTCCTTAGAGTTTAAGGTTACTGGAATTTTGCAGAATTTTTAAAAACCCGTTTTAACTTTTTCATATTTTTAAAAAGTTATGCATGGATATGTTTCAAAATTTTAAAGGACAAAAGTGTGCATTTTCCCCTTCACACATGACCCAGCTATCCAGCTCTCTTTCCTGGACACTCCAATATTACAAGTTGTTTGTCAAATGCTTCCAAAAATGTTCCCTGCTTATAGGAAACACATCACATCAACAATAGGCCACAATATAATTTGAAACTTGCATTTTTCACTTAAAAATACATTGAAGATTGTTCCATAATATCAGTAGAGAAAAGCTTCTTTGCTTATTTTTCAGGGATACAGAATTCTATTGAATGGATGGACCATAAGTTGGTTATCCAGTTTCCTATTGAGGTTTCCAATAGGTCAGCAGTGCAAGCAACGCTTGGATGATTAACCTTTTCCTCTGTTGATCTGCATACATGCCAGCCTACTGTAGGATGTATCCCTGGAAGTGGAGTTGCTGGGTCAAATGGTATGGGCATTTGTAATTGTGGGAGACATTGAGAAACTGTTCTCCATGGAGGTCATTTATACCTAATTATAGCAATGTATTACATCCCATGCTCTCAGTAACTGTGCTTTTGAAACTTTTTGATCTTTGCCAATCTGACAGGAAAAATATGATATATCAGTGTAGTTACTATTTTGTTTTTATAACTTTCTTATCATAAATTTGATTATATGAATTCAAATGTTTCACAAGGCTTGGTCACTTAGTCACTACTCTGTCTCCAAAACTACTCAGTGTATCTTGAAGGTTTTTCTATATAATATATGGAGAATTATCATATTAGATTTTTGTGTTTGTTTGTTGGTAATTGCATGGCATTCCATTGCACCGGCATGGAAATACTACTTTTTTACTTAATGAGTCCCTATTGGGTGAATTTAGTGTATATTTGCTTTGCTTCTGCCGCGGGTTTCAGAAGAGGTAAGGATGAAAACAGGTGATGCTGACAGGGGGAGTCTCAGCCTCCCTTACTCCCCACCCTCCTTAGGTATCTAGGGCTCTAACACTTATCAAAACAGGTCCCCTAGTACCTGCTACTTACAACCTACCATAAATATGTGCACCTGCATGTTAAGTTTATCTCTGATTGTGAAACAAGGTTGTCTTGCTAAAGAAATTCTAAGTGTCTGACAACAGGAGGGAGACATCATTGTAAGCCTAGGGTACCTTCAAAATCATACTGAATAGGCATTGACTTTACAAAAGCTCATATTACTCAACCAGTAGTTTTGCTACAGTCCACAAAAAGATGCCCACTGCACACACAGTAACAATTTGTGTCATTGTATCTGATAAAGAAAGATGAAATAGCCCAGAAGAATTAATCACTTAGTTTTCTGACTCTACCAGCTTCAGTCATTACTTCTGCTCCTTCCAGTTCAACGCAGTCAAGATGGGGATATCATTTGAAGTAGCTGGAGATACAGCCTTTCCATTCTCCCACCTTCTTAAAGTGTCACCTATCCCATCTCCATCACAACCTCCTTTTGGGGGAGAAAGGATCACAAACCTGTCTACATTGGATACCCCAAAACAAAACCTTTTGACCAGTTTTGTCTTTTGTTCAGACACTCTTCTCTGGCTCTCCCCTGACCTCTTCCCTAGAACTGAACTGTAGTAGGTTTCAACCCAAGAGAACACACTTTTGTTTACAAGGGTTCAGGTACCTAACACATAGAGGAAGTGGGGGAGGAGAAAAGATGAAGATGAGGGAAGAGAACTGATGAATATCTACGCTGTAGAACAAAAAGTCACGTTAAGTACTATATTTCAACTTAAAAAGTGGTGACGTGTATATTACATTTTTTGAAGCTCACAACAAACAGATAGGGTGAGTGGTATATTACCAACATTTTATACATGGGAAAGCAAAACAAGGATACAACTGATCATGGCATACCTGAACACAAGTCTATAGATTCTCCACCATCTAGAGATTTGATGGTTCATGGTTGATACCAACTGGGTCCCTCAGGAAGTGATCTGGGGAGCAATAGTGATCCAGAATGTCTCTACTGTGGTGGGGCCTACTGTCTTGAAATTTTATTTGGATTGTATTTCACACAAAATTGAATGGGTGATAAAGTACATTATCAATATGCACTTATTTTATGAAAATCTTCTCTGGATATTATAGAAATAAAACTTGACTCTATTAATAGTTGCACATATTACATATTATAGATTTACTAGAGGCCCAGTGCATGGATTCATGCACCGATGTGGTCTTTTCCCCACCGGCCAGTGCCAATCAGGCCTGATCACACTGGGTGAGATGGCCCCAATTGGCCCTGATAAGCCTGATTGAGACTGGGTGAGATGGGCCGGACATGTCCTGGAGCCCTCCCTGGACCCCTCCCTACCCCAATGATGCACTAGTAGGGTCCCTAGGCCTATCCTGTGGGGATCAGGCCAAACTTGCCCAGTGCATGGATTCATTCAGGGTGTGTCCAGCCCATCTCGCCCAGTCCCAATGGGCCAGACCCCAGCAGCAAGCTAACCTACTAGTTGGAGTGTCTGTCCCCTGGTGGTCAGTGTGCATCATAGCTACTGGTCGAATGGTCAAACAGTCAAATGGTTGCTTAGGCTTTTATGTATATACTAGAGGCCCAGTCCAAGAAAATTTGTGCACCCAGGAGGGTCCCTCAGCCCACCCTGCACCCTCTCACAATCGGGACCCCTCAGGTAGGGTCCCTAGACCTGGCCTGAGATCAGAGCCTATCTGGACTTTCCTTCCCCTGGCTGCAGGCAGCTGGCTCCATCCCCACAACTGCCACTGCTTGCCATCTGTGCAGTGCTGCCTCCCCTCCCCTGTCACCAGTGGCCTCCCTCTGCACGCGACAGGCGTGGGATGTGATGGCTTGGCTGGCCTGGGCCTCCCTCTGTGGGGCGATCGCTGGCCAGCCGCACACCTGCCAGAGAGTCATTGGGGGTGGCCTCAGTCTCCCTCTTTCTTTGCTGGGGTCGGGACCAGCCCTGTGAGAGGCCATCTGCCTACCTGACTGCCCCTAACTGCTTGCTTGCCTACCTGATCACCCCTAACTACTTACCTGCCTACCTGATCACCCCTAACCACTTACCTGCCTACCTGATCACCCTTAACTACTTGCTTGGGGGGGGGGAGCAGCCCTTTAAGGAGCTGTCTGCCTACCTGATCGCCCCTAATTGCTTGCCTGCCTGCCTACCTAATAGCCCCTAACCACTTGCCTGCCTACTTCATGATCCCTAACTGCTGGTCTGCCTGCCTGATCACCACTAACCACTCTACCTGCCAACCTGTTTGCCCCTGTTTGTCTGCCTACTTGATCACCCCTAACCATTTGCCTGCCTACTTGATTACCCCTAACTGCTGTGGATGGTCATGCAACTATACTTATATCTAGGTAATTTCTGCCCGATAAAAACCTGTTTTATGTGTTGCTGTAGACACATACACAGAAGTGGGCAGAAGCAGGTCTGAGTTCAACCACCTCAGGAGGCAGTGGGCAGGCAAGTCACTGAAATCCGGGTTTGTTTATTGATTTTCAAAGACTACAAGAATGTATTAATATTGAAGGCTGGCAATTCAAGTACTTACAAGATTGTTCCTCAGTGCACTGTGCCATTGTGACATTCTCTTGAGTAATTAAGCTACTGTAATAACATAATCTGCATGTCTTTTCCCATATAAATAACTATAAACCTATTTTTTTGCCCATCCCTGTATAATGAAAACTGTTGACTATATTAATTTATCTTTTCCTTAAAATGGATTTTCAGAATATTCTAGTTGTCCTTCTTGAGCCTTGCTTAACGATAGCCAGAAAAGCTGAATGTGCTTAGTGGTTGTGGGTGTGGTCTTTGGACTTAGGCTGACCTGGAATAGAGCCCAGGTTGTGTCACACTTGTGCTTGTCATCATAGGAAAGTTTTACCATCTCCCTGCTTCTCTTTCCTATTTGGTTTTTCAAATGAGTACAATAAATGTGTTATGAGACTCAGACAAGATAATAATACAGGTATCTCACACAATGCCTGACACTTAATAATCATTCGATAAGTAGTTGATATTAAAATTATTTCTTACAATGTGGGCAATACAGGCATGGAATTAGACATTTAAGTTTCATTCCAGGTGCTAGAATATTTCTTATTAAAAGTGAAAAGTTACTATTAAAAAGATTCAAGAAGGCCAATAAAACTCCTTTTTCTTGGGTGGGCATTTTACTTTATGTTTCAGCCAGCCTTCTGCAATCCTGATTTCCTAGAGAACTAAAATAGTCAACTCATTTCTTAATTCAGTAGTTACTCTTAGAGTTCCTGCTATGTTTAAGCTTAAGATATTCATTAAACTTTAAGAGTCCATTTCATCTTTTCTGCATGAAACTTATTCCATATTCCTTTAAGAAGTGAAAAGGCAAAATGCCAATGAAAATTCAAGCAACCAAGAGAGAGACAGAAAATTAAAAAAATAAGAAATACCGGTAACCTTAAAGATTGTCTAGTTCAACTATTCATCTTATAGATGAGGAAACTAAAGGCCAGAGCACTTAAGCAATTTTTCTAAGGTCACACAGTGAATTAGTGGGAGAACTGGGATGAGAACCCAGACATCTGGACTCTGAGCCAGCACTCTGTTGACTAACTCATACTCTGGTCAAGGATCCAGTTTTTCTTTTGGTCCAACATGACTTCAAAAATCAAAAGCAAACAAACAGAGAAACTCAGGTTAAAAATAGACCAATCAAAATTAAATACTGCTATTCAATGTTGGTCAAGAAAGCAAGGAGTATGAGACACTTCCCTGCTGGCTGGGAAAACAGTCATGTTTTCACTCAGTGGGGTGGCATTCCTTCTTTTGTTTCTGTCTCAACAACCCATATTTAACAATGATACTCTACACTCACGGCAAATAGTAAATAACAATCTTACAGCTTGGTGGTTGGCAATCCCTGGTCTACATGCCAAAGATGCTTCAGGTGCCAATTTCAGGTGGCAAGTGAACCAGCTACCACATACAGAGTTCCATCCCTATCATTTCCTATAGTTACTGTCCATAATGTCTCCACCCTCTTGCCAGAGTTTTCAAGGGCAACACCCTAACATGGCTTCCCACCGGACAGCAGACCACCCTGGCCTTCCAGAGGCACAGGCTTAGCAATTTGGCACATGTCCTTGAGAGGCCAGTAACCACTGTTCTCTGTGATAGAAGTGAATAAACATCCCCAGGATATTTTTAAAATACTAAGTTATACTAAAATGCTATATTTCTACCCTAATTTGCTTCTTTTCTTCTCTGTGATCATAGAGCAATAACATGTTCTTGATCATTAATATCCATCATGTAAGAATATACTAAAAGCAAGAATTGGAAAAAGCTAATGGATAAAAAAGATACCTAATTTAAAACATGATGGTGAACACATGTCCTGGCCCATAAAATTATGAGAATAAATCTGACCACAATGACTCTTTATTTGTACATGCACTCAGAATTTATGGAGTGTATATTATGAAGTCTTGATGCCATCCATTCGGGTTACGAATATCAATAGATCTTCTATAATAGAGTGGTCCAGAGTTCATTTAAAGCCATACTACCTGATTTGAATTATGTTTCTATCAGTCAATAATTCCTTGACCTTGGGTAAATTAATTAACTCCTCTAAACTTCATTTTCTTTGTCATTATATAAGGATAGTAATAGTACACATTCCACAGACTTGATGTGAAGATTATATTAAAGCATTTGATATGGGGTCTATCACATAGAAAGTGCTCAGTCATTATGAGCTACAATGAAAGTTCTAGGATAACTCACAATTAGAGAGATTTAAAGGAGGTTAAAAAAAATCACTTGTTTGTTGATTTATTGATAGTAGCCATTCTAGGAGGTATGAGGTGATATACCTTTTTGTATCTCTGATGATTAGTAAGCATTGAGCATTCTTCCATAAGTCCCTTGGCCATCTGTATGTCCTCTTTGCAGAAGTATCTATTCAGGTCCTTTGCCCATTTTTTAAAATTGGATTGTGTGTCTTCCTTTTGTTGAGTTATATGAGTTCTTTATATATTTTGTATCATTGGCAAATGTGTTCTCCCATAGAGTGGATTCCCTTTTCATGTTGAGGATGGTTTCTTTTGCTGGGCAGAAGCTTTTTAGTTTGATGTATTCAAATTTGTTTATTTTTTTTCCTTTGTTTCCCCTACCCTAGGAGATGTATTGGTGAAAAGTGCTGGTGAGTATTTGGAGGAAAAGGAATGCACTGCTGGTGGGAATGCGGACTGGTACAGCCACTAAGGAAAACAGTATGAAGTTTCCTCAAAAAATTAAAAATGGAACTTCCATTTGACCCATCAATCCCACTTCTGGGAGTATATCCAAAGAAGCCTGAAGCATCAATCAAAAAGAATATATGCACCCCTATGCTCATATCAGCATTATTTACAATAGATATCTGGAAACAATCCAAGTGCCATTAGTAGAAGAATGGATTAAAAACTATGGAACATTTACACAATGGAATACTGTGCAGCTATAAAAAGAAAGATCTCTTGCCCTCTGAGATAGAATGGATGGACCTGGAAATTATTAAGCTAAGTGAAATAAGCCAGTCGAGAAAGACAATTATCATATGATCTCACTTATATGCGGAATCTAACGAAAAAAAACAAACTGATGAACAAAATAGGTCCAGAGACATGGAACCAACTGACAGATCTCAGAGGGCAAGGGAGTGAGGGGAATGGGATGAGATTAACAAAAAATCTTATATGCATAATAAACATAGCCAATGGACACAGACAATAGTGCAGTGAAGGCCTGGGATGGGGCAGAGCTAAGTGGAGGATGAAAAGGGGGGGGGGGGGGGGAAATGGGGGACATATGTAATACTATTAACAACAAAAATAAATTTTAAAAAAGGTTAAAAAGCAGAATATAGGTGAAGCCTGAAAATTCAGAAAGGAGGCTAACAGATAATTAAAGAGTCCTTTATTTACCAAGTGTTTGGTGAATACTCACTATGTGTTAGAAATGTTAAGGTGATGAGGATGAAGAGATAAACCAATTATCATCCTTCCCCTTGTGGAGAGATTATACACAGAGAAATGTATAAATTCCAGGTTTAAGATGGTAAAATGTTGGATATCAAAAACAAAATCTGAATTCCTTTGCCTTAGGAAGGTCCTCCATGTTTTCTTGGTGGATGGGCTAAAAACGGGTTCAAAGGGAGAAACTTTTGCCAAGTGACTCACAAAGAGGTCACTGAGCCTCGGTAGCAGTTTGAACTATTGTCAAGGCTGCTCCATCCAAGGCCGAGTGGCCTTCTGTGCCGCTGATGGAGACATCTGGAGGCCATGAATGCCAAGGTTTTGGTGACTTATGAGCTCCGATGTTCTTCCTGATTAAAGGATAATCTTGGTGTCATATACCCCTTGGTATTCTCTCATTGTGAGCTACAGAGTTTGCATCTTCCTGGTGGTGACTTCCTGGGCATTGTGGCTCCCTCCCAGGCTTGATCCATGTGAGCCTCATCCTTAGGGTGACACAATCCCTTTCTATAATAAAAGATTGCCTTTGATGAAAAGAAAGAATGTCAACCCAAAAGAAGAAATAAAATAATGGTGAAATAGAGATTATCTTGGAACTGTACATGTCAAAGTTATGCAGAGAATTTCTGGAGTGTAGAAGTAAACAGTAATATAAGAACCCTAAAAATATGAGGATTAGAGTAGTCTTAGAAAAGAGATATAATTCTACTTTCTCAAAAGAAATGTCAACTTTCAGTAACTGAAACCAACCTTTGCACTCCAGAGTGGTTTACATGATAATAGAAGGAGCAAAAAGATAAAAAGCAACTTTTCTGACAATGAGATTGTTCAGATCGCTAGGAAGGAATCAATGGATGTACAACATACGAGCTCTAATGACTATTTTACAAACCAACAGTTGGCCATTTTGGCAATCATCTACTAATCGATTTATGGTTACTAATTTACCAAAAAATTGCTTTGACAAACAACCCATAATATTTGTAGGGACTGAATTTGGGGGGCTGTCCAGTTTTCATGTATTGTGAGTCTAGACTTTGTGTGCAGGAGTGTAAATGAGTGTGAAGCCAGGCATTCATGCATTGATTTGAGGGCTCAGTGTGTGTAAATATGTGTGAAAACATTTCACTTACTATTTGTAATCCCATATCTACCCCTATTAAAAGAGCAAATTTAGGTACTATAATAAGGAGGAAAGACCAAATTTGAATAGCAATGTGTTGGAAGACCTACTGTTTGTGTAATAGCTTAGCACTTGTATGATGTACCATGTGTGAAATTCAGACACGTAGGGAATTACCACTCATTAATAAATTCACTCTGCCTTACTTCAACAACAAAAGAATTGCTAAATACTTTACTGATAGCCAATTTAAAAATTTTTGGAAAATAGAGAATTTAATGAATTTGTCATTTTACAGAATGCTAAACCAATAGAGTTAGAGTGGCAGTCAGGTATTTGATATTTCTGTGAAATGGTGATGTACCAAATAATAGCTGACTTGTCCCCAAGTCCTAGTTAACAGCCTCCTCAATAAACTAGTAGAAATCCAGCATCTTTGCTACTGCAAACATGTTGTTAGTGCCTTTGCTAGGCAAAAATAACCAGTGGGTGAACTGTGGAAGTTGTGTCTGCCTGTCTCTGAAGAAAAACTTTCTCCAGATTAATGTAAGGAAAAGTGCTACTGTTGATAAGACCCCGGGTCCAGCTGTCATTAACATCCATGGAGACAACAATGAGATACTCCCTGAGGAACTTGGAAATAAGAGAAATAACACCTCTTTTTGAGAAGTAAAACTTGTAAAATCCACTCAAGCACAGAAGAGAAGAACTGGAGGGGGAAACAAGACACCCTGAACAAACATGTACCTGGGTAGTGAGGGCACCACAGGTCTGTTCCAAGAGCTTGGATGCCATCTCGCAGAATCGGGGAGGAGGACCTGCCCGATTCTTGGAGCCCAGATGTAACAGTTGTGTGGGGTCCTTGTCTAGAGAAAGGCTGAGGAATAAAGAAAAGGTGATCCACGAGTGTCAGTGCTTGCCAGCACCTCTCACACCACCCAGGAGCGTCTAGTCTAAGGGCTGGGAGTGCTGTCCTCTTGACAGGCCTGTCCTGTGGTTCAGAAGGCTTCAGTGATCAGTGATCAATAACCCTACCTGGTGAGAGTTCCAATGAACTCTCTTCTACTCTGATCCCATATTCACCAATCTACCATGAGGTATCCATTTGCTTTCCAGGGCAGCTATTTTAATAAGGAGGGAATGTGCTGATCAGCAAAGTTCTTGACAATTTGTTATAACAGATAATTCCATTCAAGGTTATTAGGTTCTTTTTTATTAGCTTGAATAGTATGATGCAGCTGAGAAATGTGTCCATTGGACAAAATTTCCAAAGCTGGGTCTACAAAGTGAAGGTCAGGCCCTGGGCAGAGATAACACCATTGAAATACAACCCCCCAAAACCTTGTCCAAGTAGCTAACTGGGATACTGAAGGATACCCTTACTCAAAAGCCACAAATGTCTTTTTATAAGTGTTAGCAATACATCATTATATCACCAAAAATCAAATGAATCTAACTACCATAGTAGGAACTCCTAATTCATGACAAGAATTATTTTTCTCAGGATTATATAGAAATTTATTGTGCTAGGATAACCTTTTAAATTTATTTAGAAAACTTACAAAGCACATGAAAATAAATGCGTTTCAGTCCACATCTTAGAAAAAGCTTAATCTCTTCATTAAGTCCTCCTTTGTTGCTTCTGTAACTCCTAAAATGATCATATAAAGGGAAAGAAACACTGCTTCAAAGTACGACTCTTAGAAAACTAAAGAGAGAGGAGGGCCCAATGAGCTCACTAAGGTGCTTTAAGAATCATTGCTGTATCTCAAAGTCCAGGTCCTTTTACAGGACTGGAGGGTAATGCCCTCTGTGTGTGCCCGCCCTCTTTTTTGTTGTTGTTGTAATTTATGACATTTAGCAAATGTTTCTTTAGTGAACAAATACATGAATATGCATGAATGAATGAATGAATGCCTAAATATTGAAATTTTAGACCATCCTTGGACTGCATCTGGAATTTCTGGCTTTCTTAAATCTTGCCTCCTATAATTATACCCAATTAAGGACTTTTTTTTTCCCCAGGCAAAAAAGAACATACTGTCTGAAGTTTTAAAAATAACTGTATAATCTCCAAAACATTTAGGCATTAATCTTTTTTTGTTGTTGTTAATCCTCACATGAGGATATTTTTTCCACTGCTTTTCAGAGACAGTGGAAGGGAAGGAGGAGGGGGAGAGACAGAGAGAGAGAGATAAACATTAATGTGAGAGAAGCACATGGACTGGTGGTATTCCTCCCCCACCCCCTAACCCACACATACATATGCCTCTATTGGGGGCAGGGAGCAAACCCACAACCTAGGTATATGCCCTGGAATGGGAATTGAACATGAGAACTTTTGGTGCACAGGCCAACTCTCTAACCACAGAGTCATACCAGCCAGGGCTTACACATTAATATTGAAAGATACTTCTATTTTCTTTCCTTTTCCCCCTAGTTTATTTCATTCTACATGATATTAAAAGCATCTTAACCTGAAATCAAATTTGTCAAAGGGCTAGTAGAAATGAGACTTAAAAAGATTATATATATATTATTCCAGATCCAAATGTAACATTCATATACTGATTTATGCTATAAATGATATATAGTACGTGTAGGTACAAGTTAGCAATTTACAAATTGGCAAATTGTTTGATGACTAATAAATTCTCTGGTCTCTCTATGGTTTCAAAGTAAATATCTCAGATTGAAATAATTTCTTTACACATGAACAAACCTGTCAGTAGTAGATGGAGTCTGCGTTTTGAGAAGTAAAATTTAGGATCTCACGAACTGATAAACTCTTTTCTAATGTTGTGGGCATGAGTCAGGCAGCATTCCTAAAATGGCAGCTATTTTTAAACCCTCAGCTCAACTGCAGTACTGGTTTACTGTTAATGGGGATATTTGTCATAATATGCTCAGTAGAGCTCTCCTCTCTCTTTAGTTCAAAATATTTTTAAATTTCTCTTGAGATTTCCTCTTTGACTCACACGCTATTTAGCAGAGTTGTGTTTAATCTCCAAATACTTTGGGGTTTTTCAGCTATCTCTCTGGTATTGATTTCAGTGTGCTCCAAGAGCAGACACGGTATGAGTTCTATTATTTTAAATTTGCTTGATGTGTTTTATGACCCAGAATGTGGTTTATGTTGATTAATGTTCCATGTGAGCTTTGAGAAGCATGTGTATATTACTGTTGTTGGGTGAAGCAGTCTAAACAAGTCCAGTCTGTCCACTTGATGAATGGTGTTGTTGAATTCAGATATATCCTACTGATTTCCTGACTGCTAGATCTATCCATTTCTGATAGCGGAATGTCTAAGTCTCCATCTATAATAGTGGATTATCTATTTCTCCTTTCAGTTCTATAACTTTTTGCCTCATGTATATTTTTGTTCTATTATTAGGTATATAGATGTTAAGAACTGTTCAGGTATTTTTTTGTGTGTGTGTTTTTTGGAATTGATACTTATCATTATGTAACGTCCCTCTTTATCCTCGGTAACTTTTCTTACTCTGAATTTTGTTTCTCTTGAAGGCTGTGTCTCTCCCCACTAGGTCATTTACTTTATCTGGATCTCTTTCCTTCTATGGTCCCCTTTCTGATGTATTCTCTTTATTTCAAAATTTCCTTATTACTCTTTTGCAATTCCCCATTCACAAAATCTCTTTTTTCTACCTCCCCAATATTTTCCCCACAGAAATTCCAGAGGCTTGTTGACAGTTTCAATATTTGAGTGGTTTCTATGAGGATTTTGATTACATGGGAAGTTTACATTCAGGTTATCTGTCTTACATACAACCTTGGACAATACTATCTAATCCTAATATATAGAAACTCAGGGGTCAGTCACGTCCTAAACAACTGGAATGGATGACGGAAGAAGGCTGTGTGGGGCGACCAGGCCAGCGGGGCTGGGGGTGGGGGTGGGGGTGGGGGGCATTTAGGGATGACCAAACGACTAGACCCTGGGCCCTGGCCAGACACGGACACGGCAGAACTGCAATGGGGGTGTGGCCGGCCTTCAAACCTGGGGGCCCAGAGCTCCCTGTCGCCGCCACCCCCAGCCGGGGCTCAGAATTCCCTCCTGTCAGGCGCAGCGGTGGAAGGGAGGTCTGGACCCCAGCTGGGACCAGTGGGACTCTGGGTCTCCTGCAATTGAGGTGTGGCCAGCCTTTAAACCTGGGGCCCAGAGCTCCCTGCAGAAAGTACTTCTGTTTGCTTAGTACAGTGTTTCCCAAAGTGTGGTACGTGTACCCCCAGGGGTACGGGAAGAATTTGGTGGGGATATGCACTGCACCGTGCTTAGCTGCGCCTAATCCTACGTTCTCATGAGTCAAGTCAATTTCATCCTTCTCATTGATCCAAATGTTATTTATAATATAACTTTTATTTATATTTTATTATGAATAATTTTATTTTTCGTTTATTATTATTTTGTGTATGTACCAAAAAATAAAAAATAAATATATTTTGATTGTTATTAAAATACATCCTTTTTTTTTTTTTTTTTGACGAGGGGTACTCAGCGTTATGGAAATTATAGAAGGGGTACACACATGTCAAAAGTTTGGGAAATACTGGAGTCCACTGGTTTTAAGTCAGATTACACTCCCACAAACGAGGTAAGAGAAAACTATTCAATGTGACTTCGGCAAATCGCAAACTCTTGCTAAACCTTAGGGGCCCCTTCCCGGCATAGCTGTCTTAGCGCTGTTCAGGGCACTTTTGAGGGAAGGAAAGGGATCCGGTATCCCTAAGGCTCTCCCGCGGGGACAGAGCTGGAAAAGCAACGTTTCCCAAGGAGGTGGAAGCACAGTGGGAACCTCCCAGCTGGGGGAGAGGCACACCCAGACGCCCCCTGAACTCCGGGCTGGGGCAGGCTCACAGGCAGGACATCGGTGGTAAAGGTCCAGCAGACTCCGGCCCACAGGCCGCCTGAGGAGGGGTGTCAGGTGCATGAAGGAAAGGCTTAGCACCTCTGTCACCGCTGTGGTTTTCAGAATTCCCTGCTCCCCATCTGTCTGCTCCCTCCCTCTGAGGGGTGCCATCATCCTCACATGGGTGCAACTGGAATATTGTGTCTTGAGAGGATTGCCCCAATGTACGTGTCCTTTTATCCAACAGTGAAAAGCATCCCAAAGAACAAGAATGGAGACAGACTGTTGTCCTTTAGGCTTAAAAAACCCGGAAGTGTCCTGCGAAGAGCTGAGACTCGGTTCTGCCACACGCCTCAGAGAGACTGGATGAAGAAGTGGCCCAGTTTGGCCCTGACTTTACCCACTCAGGTTACTCTTAAAGGTGGCTTTGCCACACTGTGAATAAACTGCTGCCTTTTGGAAAAGGGTCACATATGAAAGTCTGCTTTCCCAACTTTTTTTTTGAAACAGATCTATGTTCGCCAAGGCCGGCTCAGTGGATAGAGCGTCGGCCTGCGGACTGAAGGGTCCCGGGTTCGATTCCGGTCAGGGGCATGTGCCTTGGTTGCAGGCACATCCCCAGTATGGGGTGTGCAGAAGGCAGCTGGTCGATGATTCTCTCTCATTGATGTTTCTAACTCTCTATCCCTCTCTCTTCCTCTCTATGGAAAATCAATAAAATATATATTTTTTAAAACACACACACACAAAAAAAACAGATCTATGTTCTGCAGCTGAGATCAGGTCCTGTCAACCAGGTCCTGTTGCTGGGCATCAGGAGGCACTGGAATGGAGCCCCCTCCCCCACCCCGTGCCCTTTTACATTCAGGGATTGAGCTGAACTCGCTTTGGGGGAAGCCTGGCAAGGGTGACAGATGTCACAGATGGAAGGATGGAGAATGGAGAGGCGGACACCCTGCTCGGTCCCTCCCTGGGTGGGGTCAGGCAGATGCAGGCCCGCCAGCCCGCCCCCCATTTGGGTGAGATATTGTCCTCTGTGTCCACCTCTCACCCCGTGGGCCCGGCCACTTCCCTCAGCTTTGGGCAGCCCTCTGCGTTCTATGACAGCATGTTCTGCCCTCACATGCTGCTCGCCCTAAATGAGAAGGAAGAGAGCAGATGGCCCACAGACAACTACACAGAAAGATAGGGCTCACAGCTGCTGAGCACGGTGGTGGTGGCAGGAGCCTCTCCTGCCTTCCTAGCAGTGCAAAGGAGCAGCAAGCTGAGTGGTAAGGAGCAGCCAGCAGGTGGGCGGTAAGGAGCGAGGGGTCCTAGACTGGGAGAGGGATTTCCAACTGTCTGGGAACGGGCGTAAGCTGGCAGGCAGACATCCTCTGAGGGGTCCTGGACAGTGAGAGGGTGCAGGCTAGCCTACTAGTAGGACCCCCCCCCACCTACTCCAGTGCACAATTTTTGTGCACTGGGTCTCTAGTAATTCATAATAGCAATAATAAAATGCCAACCCACTTATGTGAAATATTGAAATATTATCTCTTGATACCATAATGACCAGTAACTGCTATCTCATTGTATTTTGGAATTAATTTAATCATAACTTGTTTAAAATATATGCTTAGATTGAAGAAATATTTTAGATCTAGTAATATCACTATTTTATAGTAAGTGACCTGGGGGTCAGTGTGCTCCCACAGGGGGAGTGGTGCTCAGCCAGAAGCCCTGACCTGGGCTCACAGCTGATGACTGCAGCTGCAGTGGCAGCGTTAAGCCATCAGTTGGACATCTCCTGAGGGCTCCCAGACTGTGAGAGGGCACGGGTCAGGCTGAGGGACCCTCCAAGTGCACGAATTTCATGCACTGGACCTCTATTTTATTTATAACCATGACAGCTCCTATTTCTGACACTCCCACACCTCTTAGGGCCTCAGCCTTCTCCTTCCAGCCACATTCTTGTGAAAATGAATTTCTGACACAAATGGATTCTTACCCTCTTTTTGTCTTAGCTACCTCTGTTCCAGTTTTGCCTAAGATAAAACCCCAGATTGGGGAGGCTTACATATGTTTAGAAGCTGTGGCATAATATGGATACAAATCCAAAATAGGATGCCCCTCAATTTGAGCCTGTGCTGGGTTCCTGCTTTCCTTCAATCCTATCAGTCTAGAGTACTGGCGAGGTCCAACCTAGGTCCATATACAGGTGAGGCAGGGAAGCTTCTAGAGATTCCACATAAAGGAAAAGAAAACAAGTGGGTAAACTTGATAATGGACAAAGGACCAGAATCCTAGGTAAGATGAGATGCTGAGAACAGCATGATGTCTTACGTAGAATGCCTCTTTAGGGCAGTGCAGAGTGGCTTGGAAAAGGAGTTGTTACTAGGCATGATTAGGCCACTCAAGTGAGAATTTCTGTTCTGATCAAGAGAAGTAATGTTTCTCCAATGACAAGCTGGATAACAGGTGTGTTCCATCTGGATTCTGCACCTTTATCATCAGGACTTTTACAGTTAATGCTTTGACCAGAATAATATAAATTCTTTTTTTGTTTTGTTTTGTTTCCCCCACTCTGCTCTGTCATGTGGATGCCAACGCTAAGCCATATTGAGTTAAAATCTGTGATATTTTGGGAAGAAAGCTAACAAGCTAAGTATGATGATGTTAATCCCCCAGCTAGGTCCTATAACTGGCTGCGGGGTGTAGGCCAAATTACTAAATCCCTCTGAAAGTTTGCTGCCTTAACTATGAAAGGTCATAAAAATAGGTGAAGACAAAGAACATATATGCATTGCCCATGGACACTGACAACAGTGTGGTGGTGGCCAGAGGGAGGGGAGGTGGGGCTGGATGGAGGTGGGTAAAGGGAAGTTGGGATATGGGAAATCTGTAATATTGTCAACAATAAGAAAGGAATAATGTTGACTTCACAGTGTTACTTGTAAAATGTACTAGTAAATAGGGTAATTGGGAAATATCCCACAGAACAAAAAAAGGATGCATTTTCTTTATCCTGAGGAGGATAAAGAAAATGCACCCTTTTTTATTTCTCATCTCTTTGAAAATAGTGATTCATGTTGAAAGAATATATATATATGATAATATTCATAAGCAGTACTTGGACTCATGTGCTAAATAAACTCTAATTAGGAGTATACCTCTAAAACAAAAGGCATTATAAGAGCGAAATATAATTTATTAGAATCCTAAAACTCAAATATTAAAACAGTTAATAGAATTCCCTCATATACTCAAACATTTCCTGCAGTTTAATAGCAAAATAGTTTTTTTGTGTTTTGTTTTTTCAGTCCTCACCACTTCGCAGACCAGCTGGAGGCTATCGCTATAATTCATGGCACCAGTTACCTTCACAGAAACTTGGTCTTTTAGGCCCGTTCTTTTGTCAAGTATTTTTGAATTGACATAATAGGAATGAATGCCATCCCTAATTTTCCTAACAGGCCCTTTTAAAAATGTTCTAAGTTCAAACGTATGGCTTATGTTTTGTGTGAGAGAAATTATCCTATTTTTCTTCTTCCTCTTCTTTGTTTGTTTTGTTTTAACCTTAACACAAGATATATATACACATTTTAGAGAAAATAACAATTTCTCTAGGTATATTTTTTCTTTCTAACTTTAAAATAGGGCACTCGATAATTCCATAGTGCTTTTTGTTACACTTAGAGCCAATATCAATAGCTTTATTCAAATTGTTCATATACTGAGGTCAAGGGGCTCAGAGCAAGGTTTGTAGTTTCTGGGGCTGGAAATGTCTTGATTCCATGGAGGTAAAAAGACTAATGGCCAGAGATAAAATGTTTTTTCCCAAATGAGCTAATGAATGAGGCTTTTTGAGAACCGAGAGGAAAATAGGAGGGTGGAGGGAAAACCTTTCCTTTTGCTTCCTAATTTCATGGGCAAAGAAAGATATGAAGTGATAATCATATATGAGAGAAAATTCAGATAAAAAATAAATCCAGAGAAAGCAGATAATATACTATCACATATATGACACACTTGAATGATGCATGATAAAACAAGAATAGAGAGGAAAAGAAGTCAGAAGACACCGTAAAATCACTCATACTGTGCTGGCCACTTAAGTCCTGAACTTGTTTTTTTTTTTGTTTGTTTGTTTGTTTGTTTTTTAAATTCCTCTTCCATATCATTCTGATCACTTGGGTCCAGAAGAAGTGATTTATAGTTCCTGGAGCAGGTATTCTTTGGAATTCTGTTGAGGTTCCTACAAGTCCTTATCAGAATTTGTCGTGTTGTAAGTTCTAAGTGTAGTCTACAATGTTCTGTCAAGCTATTAGCCTTCCCTGATGCTTTCTTCCTTTCACAGGATTTCCTTACACATTACACATCCTTATGTAATGATCATCCTAATGGGTGATGACATACATCAAACTCTGTTGCCAGGACTCTGGAAAAGACAACTTCCCTAGTTTATTTATTCTAGACACAAGCTCTTCCTAACCAAATGGTGCAGAATGAAATGAAACTAAGATTCTTATATTTCTGTCTTTCATATTGAAAATTCATATAAACTTTGCTTTTCACAGAAATAGATTTATTGGGCTCAGATGCAGATGCTTTTTCAGATTGAATGTCATCTTCTCTAGTCGTTACATTCCAGAGCAGGAAGTTGACTCTATACGAGCCTGCCTATTCCCAGGTGAGTATTCTGTCTTGATGGAAGTGCCCTTTGTAGCAGTATATTATGGAATTGTTAGCATGTACTTACAGCAATAAGAACAATGGAAATTAGAGAGGAATCTAAAAGGAGATTAGAGAGAGCAAATCCTCAACAGAAGAGAAACCGGATCTCAGATCGTGCTGTGAATTCGTTGTAGGAGTCTGTGGCTCTCTGTGCCTGTGCTTCCCCACTTTGTGACTTGTCTCAGAGTCTGTGCTCTCTGTCACTTTCTACTTATGCTCCATGTTCTGGACAGTACACCATGTTAAGGATAGTATTATTTATAGCAGAAATCTAAGACATGAGATTTTTTGAATATTCACATCACTGTTCCCCCAGGTCTCACAGAGGACAAATCTTCCACCTCCAGGCCTCTCCCTGGCATCCCTCACTCTGCTCTCTGTTTCCACTTCACTCTCCTCAGGGCACCCTTGATTTCCGCGTTCCTCAGGCTGTAGATCAACGGGTTCAGCATAGGGTTGAAAAGGCTATAAAACAGGGAAAGGATCTTCTGCTGCTCTTCCGGGTGGTAGGATTTGGGGGCCATGTATATGACAATGGCACTGCCAAAGAAGAGACCGACCACGCAGAGGTGGGAGGAGCAGGTGGAGAAGGCCTTTCTGCGACCCTCCCCAGACTGGATCCTCAGGATGGCGATGAGGATGCGTGTGTAGGACACCAGCACCAAGCTGAGGGGCCCCACTAAGATAAACACAGAAGCAGCAAAGATGACAACCTGGTTGAGCCTCGTGTCGGCACAGGCCAGCCTGAGGACGGACAGGATCTCACAGAAGAAGTGGTTGATTTCATGAGGCCCACAGAAGGGCAGCCTCAGGATGAGAATCACATGGACCAGAGCCAGGAGGGAGCCACATGCCCAGGAGGTGGCAACCAGGACTGTGCACACTCTCCAGCTCATGATGACAGGATAGTGGAGGGGGTGGCAGATTGCCACGTACCGATCATAGGACATCATTACCAAGAGGAGACACTCGGTGTGAGCGAAAGCCATGTATAAAAAGGTCTGTGTGATGCATGGGACAAAGGAGATAGTTTTTCCCTTGTTCAGAAGGTTTTCCAGCATCTTTGGGACATTGTTTGAAGCATACGAAATATCAACGATGGCCAGGTGTGAGAGGAAGAAGTACATGGGGGTGTGCAGCCGGGAGTCCAACCAGATGAGCCCCACGATGACTGCGTTGCCCAGCAGGGTGAGGGTGTAGAACAGAGAGAAAAGCACAAAGAGGAGCCGCTGCATGTTTGGGCTGAGCAGGAATCCCAGGAGAACGAATTCTGTGACCCTTGTCTGATTTTCCATCATGCCCTGGCAACAGTGCGTGTGTGGGTCACTGCAGTATGCTGGTGGCTGAGGAGCAAATGCAGATCTGGATTAGTTATTAAACAGAAAGAGGAATTTATGGTGCCCACTGTGTGCTGACTCAGCTAGCAATCCCTTTCAGATTCATTACATCAGATCCTCTTATCCACACGAAAGTAAGAAATACAATCTGTTCAGATAACTAGTCTAAGTGGGCACAGGTATCATGTACTGTTTCCATTTCTAAAGAATGTTATTAATTTTGATTGTAAGATCTACATTTTTACCATCCTGATGGCAGCCACAGAATAAATCATTTGCCAGATGACTTATTTTATTTTTTAGAAAGTCCCATAACCATATTCTCATGTAGTTTTACTTTCTAATTTATTTAGATTTTTAATTCTGTTCCCATTTTTCCTCTTCATTTGATTTGCTCTTACTATATAATGTGTGCTGAGTATATTGCCCATTGCATGTGCTCAATAAATGATCAGGAGTAAATCTATGAATTAATGAATTAGGGAATGAGATTTACAAACACTATTTCAAAGAGGTGCATTTGTTTTCCTCTATACTCACCAGGTTTAGGGCTTTAGTAAATGTTGGCAGTACGTTTTTACTTCCTGATGCTATGCAGGAAAATCTAGTTGTCTTCCTTCTGGGCACAAGCAGAGCAACATCACTAATCTGGGCAGGGTTCATAGAATTAATTCATGGTACAGAGTCAGGGTGAGTGGTTATCTATGTAAAGAGTTAACAATATAACATTATCCCCTCCTACTCCACCCCAGCCTCTTAAAGGGCTTCTTCCCTGCTTCTGAGTAGATACTGTTTCTGGGCCTCACTGCATTTGAATAGTGCCAATACATTTGTTGGATGTATGGATGGATGATAGATGAAAGACAATACATTCCACCAACCATATGGCCATAGGAAAAACCTAAGATATTCCATAGAAGTGTACACCTACTGCATAACAATTCATGACATTCAAGAGCATTCATTCTCAATGGGCAACTTATAACTCCAGATCTGCAAATTCCAACCCTGTTTTTAAGCCCATAAGTTGACCCTGTGCCTCCCATTTAGTTTTCTGATTTCTAGACCCCTTCCAGACCCCAGCTTCTGTAAATTATCACACTTTGCAAAAGGTCCTTTACTCACTGCGGCACTAGACTTAGTCTTATCTCAGAGATATTAGATTTAGAGGAAACTGCACAGAAATGAGGCGAGATTTTTGCAGGTCAGAGATGAAGATCTTGCTCCCTTCAACAATCGTGGAAAAAGGGTCAAGTGCAGGAGTTGTCCAAGTTCTCTCTTTTTTTTACAGCAGGGATGGAGATTTATTAAAGAACAAGTACAGACTCCCACGTGGGGAGAACGAAAGAGTCCCACAGAATGGACTCCCATGTGGGGAGGGGGAAAGGGTCCCACTGACTTCCTCTGTCCCTGTGCTCTTGACACAGGCGAATGCAGAGATAGGCTGGCTCACTGTGAGCACAGCTGTAAAGGTTTTACAGTGAGGTCATCGCCACCCAGCCCTCCTAGATTTTCCTGAGGATCCCTGAGAGAGATGAAACAAGGTCACAAAAGATACAGATACTATCTCTACCAGGAAAACCAGAAGTTGTTTGTCTTTCTCTCCTCTGGGCCCTGGGGATGGATGTTCAGAAGAAAAAGAGCTGGTATTATTGACTTAATACCCAGATGGATCCATATACATGAAACTTGCATCCTAATAAGGATAAACATACTACTGGGACCACATTGCAAATTACCCCCCCACCCCACGCCTAAGTATTTGGATAGTGATGGGTCCTGGATCTCAGTCTTGTCCCAGATGAAATTAGTGGAGCTCAGAGGAGGCAAAGCATCATCCTTATGAGATAATGACTTCAAAAACTGGCATTAATTTATTTCTCCTTTCTTCTTAGATAATTTTAAGTTTGGTATTGGTAGGTAAGAAAACCATTTTTATCAAACTTCCTACACTTGGTGAGTAAGATGCTGAGACATTTCCACATAGTATCTGAGAATTTTATATGGGGGTATTAGAAGTAAGGGAAAACAGAAACCAGAATAAAGCTAGCCTTGAAGAGATGTCTTGGGGTTTAGAGGGCAGGAATGTCAAATTCATATCTAGACTATGATATAATCATGATGTTTAGTGAACACTCTGATACAGTGATGCCTTGAAATGAGGTGTTGTCTTTATATAACAGAAAATAAAATATAGAGAATTTCTTGAAATTTTTTCTGATTGTTTCTCTTATGGGTCAAGCCTACAGGTGCAAATGTGTATATTTGTGTATGTTTGCTCACTGAGCAAAGTTTTGGAGAGAACTGTCCAAAACACACTTATCAGAACACATTTGGTACTTTAATTTAGAGAGATGTAGGTTTTTATGCGAGTCAGTATGGTTCTGTGTTAATAAGGAGGGAAAAAAATTTGACTATGGTTTTTGGTTCACAGCCTAGTTGATGATTGAAAACATACATATTTGCATTGGCAAAATAAAGAAGCTCAAGGAACAATTTCCCTGAAACCTCTGGTGAAGTGATAAGAAAAATTTAAAAGCCAATTATAGTGGTTTAAAAATTAATGGAAGCACTTAACTAGATAAAATTAACTTACTGACTACCTAAAACTGGAGAACTAAATAAAATATTCCCTAGATGAGTTTCAATTTCTATATAGTAATTCTCCATATATGAATACTTTATCTCCATAATTACTCATATGTAGATATTAAATTTAATTGAATCATTCATTTCTTAATCTACTCATTCAATTTACATTTATTGAGTAACTGCTATATGTGGGCATTGTCCTAGATACTGGAGAAGCAAATATTAATGAGATACTGCCTTGAACATGAAGGACATTATAGTTTCCCTATAGAGCTAGCCATGTAAATAAACAATTTAGGGGCTATTTTAGAAGTGTGCATAGTACATCTGGGACAAAGAGAAAGTGTACTAGATTATTCTGAAAGGGGTGGGACATCATTCAAGAAGACATAAGATGGATAGGACATGCCAGATATATCCTAGTGTATGAGGAGGGCACAGCAAAAGAACGATATTGGAAGAGGGTTCACAGACAAGCCAAAGTGCCATGTCATAGGTATTGAACTTCATTTTAAATAAAGAGTAGGAAAAAATCCAAATAAACAAATAGTAAAATTATATGACTAAATATGTGATTGCAAAGATTACTTTTTGTTCAGTACAGAGGACTGTTTAAAAGAATAAGGTTGGAGACTGTGAGACCAAGATATCTGAAGAGTTGAGATGAGTAATTGGGAGATAATGTCTACTAGAGTAAAAGTGGTAGCCATGGAAACAAATAAGAGAGAATGTACATAAAACATGTAAAGGAAACTCAGTTATCCGTATTTTGTGACTTTCTATTATGAGGTTATAAAGAGTGGTTGCATTCCTTTATACAGACAATACTTGGGGAAGAGTATCTATGGCAAGAGTTTTAAAAGAGTATAGTTTTTAATATGATATATTTGATATGACTATGGGATATACAGTTCTGTGTGTCCAATAAGGAACTGACTAAATTGTTTTAGAGTTTATTAGAGATATATAGGCTAAAGGTTAGGATTTGGGAATCATGTATATTAGGTGATAGTTACAGTCATGGTTAATTAAAAAAGAGGTCATTTAAGGAGAGCAGGTTCAGTGAGAAGAAAAGAAGACATGAACAATATCTTAAGAATGACCAATAGTCAATAGATGGATAGAGGAAGATGAATCTCCAAAAGAGAGCAAGAAGAAAGATAGGCAGCAAACCAGAAAATATAAACAAAGGAAATCAATGAGCTATACTTGCTCTATGTTATGCCAGGACACAAACTAAGATATTATCTTTGGTCCTATGAGTAATTCTAAGTCTACTTTTTAGATACAATAAAATTCTGCATAGATTTACACTGAAATTAATATTTATAGAAAAAGTAAAATATAGCCAAAGTTACTGAAAGAATGCCATCATTACTCTTAAAGAAAAAGCTAGCACTTTTAACTTCATTTCCCATTTGCATTGACCTGTACAAGGGTGAACATTATGCAACATGCATGGAACATTTTAATTTACAAAGCTCCTATTATTAAAAGGTTAACCATAAATAGCACACAAATTTGCAGCAACATCACTGTGAAAATGAAAAGCATGAAACAAGGAGTCAACCAATAGAATATGATGTCAAAGATGGGGAGGCAAATGGCCAAAGATTTCCCATGTGAGATTTTTCAATAGTGCACCCTGCCAGCAATCTATCACATTCAAAAGGAGTTACTGTCAGTACCCTGGAAATACATCTATACTCCATCAACTTATCACACTGTTCTAAATTCCTCAACACTCTCAGAAAGAGCTGATGATTGGGAAAGAAATGGATTTCACACCTTCTCATTTTTTTTTCCAATTAGGGGACAAAAGTCTACATGATCTCTCGTATCTCCAGGGCCACAGCTTAGACTCAAGGGGAGGGACAAGGAGCAATGGCATTTTTAAACAGAGGAAAATCAGTATTAGATATGCAGAGTATTAATAAATATGATTCTGAAGGACAAATTGTATGCCTGTTGTTTTTTTGCTGTTGTTTTGTTGTTGCTGTTGTTAGAAAATAATCAAATTCTCCTTTTATCTCTCAACTGCTAAGCATTTGATAGAGTCCTTAAGCAGCAGAGATGTGGTCCAAGGACTACCAGCATGAAAACAGAATTTCACTCTTGATAAGGAAACAAAAGGTGCTTTGTAAATTCTAAAGTTCAAAGTAAATGTAAGGTACTATTAAAAAAAAAAACACAACTTTCATGCATGCAAGAAACCTTAGAGATTAATTCAACTAAAGGTGTCATTTGGAGATGAGACTACTGAAGCTAGAAAAGGTAAGACTTATTCAAGAATAAAGGCAGTTTAAGACAAAAACACAGGTATTTCAAATGTAATAAATTAAAAATGATGCTTAATTTTCCTGTCTTACCTTTCACTGGTTGAATTGCTATCTGTTCAAGTTACTCAAGTGAGAAACTGAGTCATTCTTCTTCCTTTCCAAAATTACTTACATTCTGTTCACTTCTCTCCATCTTCAATGCCACTGCCATGGACCAGTCTATGAGGAATGCTTGAATTAGAAGACAGGGAGAGAAGTTTGAGCCTCAATGTTAAAAAAGACCTTAAACACATATGTGTAGTATTAATTCCAAATTTAATAATATAAACAGATACAGATTCACAACATCAATTAAAACTTTTTCAACTTTGTGCTTTTTATTGGCAGGCAACAACTTTATACTCCTTGGTATCACTAAACTGTGTATAGTTAGAGAAGCAGCATTCTAGAAAAGCAGGCAGCAGAATGAAACAGAACAGACTTAAGGGAAGGTCAGTCTTCATTATGTTGCCCATTTTTCATTATGTGTACACAGACGCATGAATGAAATTTGAAGTTGTTTTTTGTTTGTTTTTGTTGTTAAATATATTTTGATTGATTTCAGAGAAAAAGGGAGGAGAGAGAAACATCAATGATGAGAGAGAATCATTGATTGGCTGCTTCCTACACGCCCCCAACTGGTGATTGAGCCCACAACCCAGGTATGTGACCTGACCAAGAATACAACTGATGACCTCCTGGTTCTTAAGTCAATGCTCAACCACGCCAGCAGCGACAATTTGAAATCTTTTAATGGAAATGAAGTTACAATCACGCATCTATGTGACCAACACCTTAACTCCAAATATTTGACTGTAATGTGTATGTAAGCAGTTTCTCATTGTACAATTATTAAAATGTATTTTTCATGTTAGAAATCAGAAACTTATTTTTTGTGTGTTTATTTTTCTTTTGAAGAACTATGCTCCACACAGAACTGTTCCATTGTATGAAGGAAGATCAACTGAAGAGCGAGGAGTCACAATCAGGGCTAAAATCTCCAAAAATACGCTGTGGGCCTGAGGGTCATGGCAATCGGTTTTAGTGAGACTGGGTTCCTCTCTGCCCCCATCATGCCCCTGGCCCCTGCCGGACTCCTCACACAGCTTCACTCACTGCCATCTCTTCTCACCCACGCACACACACACCTAAACATTATTGCATAACCTTAAATCTGTGTCCCACTGCTGGACCACACTGCCTATACTATGCTATAAATAATGTCTTACCAACTCATAATTATCTGATCTCTAACAAAGATGGATTATGTTATTATTGTTGCCTTAACAACATTAATTAGTTAAATTAAAACATTTGATCTGTATCTTAAGTTATGTGAGGCTTTATTTTAGTCAGGGGGACAAAATCTCCTATACTACCATGTTTCCCAAAAATAAGACATCCTCCGAAAATAAGACCTGCTTAAAGGATTCCTTCTGAGTGAAATATAAGGCATCCCCCCCCAAAAAAAAAATAAGGCCCCAGGCTCTGTCTCAGAATGAAAATTAATTTACCATAAACTGGTCGCTAGGGCCGCCCCGAATGGCGTCTAGCAACCAGTGATGTTATGCGGAGTCCTGACATCACTGCTGTGTGAATGGAGAGAAATCAGCGTGGAAACTTTGTGAAACCTAAACTGCAACAAGTTGTGACTTGGGTGAAGAATTCATGGGAGAAAATCACTGACAGTTGCATTGCAAATGCACTGCGAGCAGGCTACCTTGACAACAAGTACTCATTTAAAGACAGTGCAATTGGCTGCCTCCTGCATGCCCCTCACTGAGGATGTATCCTGCAACCTGGGCATGTGCCCTGACTGGGAATTGAACCATGACTTCATGGTTCATAGGTTGACACTCAACCACATCAGCTGGGCTGTGTGTGTGTGTGTGGGGGGGGTGTCTATATAAATAAAAATGTAAATGTACATTTGTTCAAAATCTTATATCTCTGAAAGTTCTTCTCCGATTGCTTTGGAAATTTGACACAACGTTGCATTCAAATACACACGTTTTTATATACCTTATACCTACTATTATATAGATGTCACACCTGTGACAGGTAAAAATATGCTTTTTTGAAAAACATAGCCATCTGTTGGACATAAAAACAACACACGCTATACTAAATATTTTATGATTCCATTTCAATGTTGATAATGACTGAATATCTGTGCTTAGAAATCGCGAACAAAGTTCTCAATCAGTTAGGAATGAGAAGAAGCTGCTGCTTCATTCGATGTAGAATTGCGTAGTGAACAAAATTACAACATAGGTGATCTTTTGTCGTATGTGCAATCAAATAAATTCCTAAGCCAACGCTTGAGCAAAAAGGCATTTACGATCAAATAATGCAAACTGTCAAGAAATCTTCTTAGATGAGCCAGGAGGAACAGGCAAAACTAATCTATAGTGACAGAAATTTATAGTGGCAGGTCAATGGTTGCATAGGACAGAAGTGAAGACACATAAATTCACTATACAGGGCACTAGGAAAATTTTTTGAGTGATGAAAATTGTCTATATCCTTATCACATTGATTTGTCATAACTCATTGGGTTGTACTCTTAAAATAGATACATTTAATTGTATATAAATTATACCACAATAAGCTGATTAAAAACAAAATTATTTCATACCAATTGCCCAGTTTCAACCCTATACCTCTAAATGTTTGCTAGCTTATCCACTGTCTCATAGTTATTAGTACCTTTTTCAATTGTGATAAAGTCCTCAAAGTATCTGCTTATTTGCTCAGTACATCCGATGTCCCAACCATGCTACCTCCATACTTTGCATCCTGGGTGCCTCTGGTGCATGGCCACAAGTTCCTGCATCACCACCCCACCCACTGACCAACTATTGATTTCTTCTAGGAAAAGAAGATGGGAAAATGAAATTATCTAATCATTGAATGTTATAGTTTTATTCTCTCCATCATTTATATTCCACTGGGTTTTTTGTTTGTTTGTTTGTTTTGTCTTTCATTGGAAAATCCGTATGTGGAGTTTTATGTAGGGGGATAGGATAGTCCAACCAGCCATTTTGTTGAGATTCTCTCAAATGTGAATGTTTTCTTCAAAGCATGGCTTATCCAATGGCTTCTTCAACCTCTTGCCTAATTGGGAGCAGGAGGGGTAGAATGCACTTGAGTGTGAGAGACTGATGTGCAGGGAGAGTGACAGGGCTCACACCTCATGGTGCTCAGACTTTCACTTCCTGTTTTCAGAACCTAGCCTCTCTGGTTTCTGCTTTGTCTTAATCCCAAAGTCTAGGGATTTTATCTACAGTTTCTCCATAGAATGAGCCTCCCCACTGCTGCCCAGAGTGAGCTGTTGACTGGCTATGTTGGAGTGGTACAGAATTAAAGAAGATCCAACCACTGTAATAATGGACTCTCATCTAGCCTGGTTTTCACCCTTTTGCCCACTCCCACCCTCCACTGTTGCTAATGTGCTCAAGTCAGCAGCCCCTCGGTGGTTCTTGGAGGTAACCTGTCTTACTTCCTGTGCTTCCCCCCTTCTGCATGCTTGTTAGTAGGTAGCTTTTTCTCTAATAAATTAGTTTTCATTCCTTGATGTGATTTCCATATTTAAAAGTATGTTTCAATTTCTCTGATTCACTAATATCTCCTCTGTCATTCTATTTGCTCCTGTGGGTTATGTCTTTTGCTCTATTGCCATTTCAATGGTGTCTTGGAAGAAGACAAATGTATCATACATTTTCCTTGTGCAAATAGATCCCTTATTGTCACTTATAATTGTATATTTCTATCAATTAATTCTTCACTCTAAAAATTCTCTCTCTCCTCTCTCTCTCTCTCTCTCTTTCTCTCTCTCTAACACAAATTTAATTTATCTAATTTTTACAAAACAAAACTGCCCTTGCATATTCCAAAAGTCTTTTGACTATTAGTAGCTTATAGCTTTTTTTTTTTCCTCAGAAGGGATATGAGAAATTCTTTAGCTTTAAGTCACAAACTGAAGGCTCTTTACAAAATTCCATCAGAGATATCATGTCAGTGTCTCTCCTGCCTCATCTGTCTACAATAACTCGAATCCATCCCAGGTTCTTCCATTTACCTTGACCCCAACTCTGATTCACTGGTATATTTGATAGATGGTGAGCATGAAAACCAATGGAAACACAAGGTCAAGGAACTCAAAAGAATTGGTCATTTCAGCAATAAGTATCAATATGTTACATTACTTTGCTTCATGGATCCAAACTTAGTTCTATGAAAGAGTTTGATTTAAATGTTTCATGAATTCATTAATCCGTTCAATTAAAAGTCCAATCTGGTTTGCGTACATATAAGCATATAAACACATTCTTTGTGTGCTGATTTCCTGGGGTAAGAGGACCACCTGCCATATCGTCAGGCTAATTACAGACCTGAGGTAGCCTGAGTCTGGGGCTAGGGATGGTGAGAGTACTTATGCCCTTCACTGCAGATCTGGTCCGTGCTCCAGCTCATAGATGACAGGACAGAGTTGAGAGGCCCAAAGTCTGCACTCATATATGGAACTAATTGGAAAGCCTTAACCAGTGACCTGTTAAATCCTTTTGGAGTCCTCTCCCTTCGACCTTCTCTCCCTCAGTGGCTGTGAATGAATCTAGCGATTGTAAATAGAAAGGTATGGGCACCTCTGAGCCTGCCCAGAGAAATCACCTTTAGAGTCTCTCAGTTTTCTTGTCCTCTTTCCAGCTCCCAGAGCTCCTGCAACTTCGGTTATTTCATGAAAGAACCTCAGGGTCCATGAGTCATTTAGAGAACTCATTAAAAAGACACAGTTAGAAAGTTGCCTCAAGCACCTTGACAAAGATTTAGTTTTTAAGTTTTAATTGATCTCAAAGGAGTGGAAGTTATTTCAAGAGCTAAAAAGTAAGTGTCAGAAAAAATTCTCCTTATGGAGTTCATTAAAACTTTGCCACTCTTAATTATACCGGGAGCACTCTCAGCAGGCAGCTGCTCAGGAGACCACGGAGGTGCGTGGCCTTTTGGGGAAAGCCCTGGTTGCTCAGCAGTGAAGACCCACAGTTAATGCTTCAGTGGTGTGTGGAGACACCCTCCTTGGAGGCTGAAGCTCAAGGCATCTTATCAATGGGCTGAGTGCTTTTCCCATTCACACATTTAGGTAAGAGAATAACAAATCAAATAAACCGCGATATATTCCAGGCACAGTACTAAGACCTTTCTATGAGTTATTACCAATCATCAAAATAACATTTAAAAGTGAATATTTCTTTCCTTGCTGTTTCTAAAAAAAGAAGCAAATTCAATCAAGTGAAAAACCTCATGTGATGTCACATAAGTGATAGCTCCCAAATTTAAAACTGATTCTAAGCCTTTTACATTTTTCTGCTGACAGAGTACAGCATGAACTCTGGTATTCTCTCTTTAGAACGACTGACTCATCCTCCCAAACAACCATCCTATTTATTTCTTCTTTGGTGACAACAGGAAGACCAAACAGGGCAATGTTAACTCAAGACATAATGATAAAAGGTATAATCTAGAACTTCTTTGAATTAATATTACTCCAATATTAACATTTCCTGCTGCTAGCATATGTCGGTCCCAGTTGCTATTATCCCCAGGTTTGAGTCCACCATCTCCCTGTCATAGTCCATTTAGATGCCTTTGCTGGTTCAATAATACAACAGAATATTTCTGATAGACACCAAATTGATGCCAAATTAGTCAACCCTCTCGGTTCTGTAAGTGTCAACTAATACCCAAGGCATGGAGGAATGCTTGGGTTCATAAGCTACAGTGTTTGTCTGGGTCTTTCAAGAGCTGACGCTCAGACAAGATTGGATGTGCTAGGGAAACACCATGAGGAAAAGCGAGGAGGAATCCAGTGGAGGCTTGGAGAGCCATTTGATGAAGGTCTGATTCCTGTGAAGGGAAAGAAAAGAGAACAAGCCATGTGTATTACCTAGACTCACAGCTGGAAACATGGTTCACTTAAATTTGGTAATCTGAAAAAAGTTTAATCCAGGATAGCGCAGAATCTTGGGCTGGTAATAAAACTCCTTCACAAACTCTAGGCCTAAAGAAGAAGAGGAGATTGCTGTTACTAGAACCTGGAGGCAAAGAGGAACATGTAGGAAGAGTGACCTGATAGAAATCAGAATCCTAAATCAATTGGACCAGTCCACACTGAACCTGCAGGAAATGAATTGTGGACAAAAGGAGCCACATGTTAACCTGACAAACTCAGGGGAGGCCTGCACAGCAGTCTTACAAACTCAGAGACCTAAAAAAATCACAAAAGATGTTCTGAAAATTAAATATTTAACTATAAAAGGTTATAGTGGGTAGTCATGTCCTAGGCCCATATTTTCCCTGACAAAGATCAATTTATAGATCTTTTACTGAGCCCGCTGGCCTTCAGGCCTCTAAGATAACATATCTGTGAGATGACTGGGAAACTTGTAACTTCCCTTTTTCTGGAGCCCCTGGGGCACAACCAAATGTGGTGGGCGCCAGGACCGATACCACAAATTCCTTCATTATCATGTTAATTGTTCCTGCACTCACCTAAAGTTTGTGTCCATCAGTTTACTTTTTATCCAATCCCAAGTGTTTCCCACCGCTTTGCTTTATCCCACCTCCTTAATCTATCACCAATGAATTTCATGTAACCCACCTACGTCCCTCCTTTGATTGAAATGTATAAATACAAATGTAATCCTCCATTCTTTGGAGCATTATCTCAATTTGTTGAGGTTCTGTTTCCCGGCTTGTGTTGACAATCTGTCTCAAATAAACTCATTACAATTCTTTACAGGTTTCACTTTTTTTTTAAATCTTTTTATGTTAACAGAATAAACACTAGAAATCCCTCACCTCCCTCTCCCCTAGCTCATGTCTTTCTTTCCAATGAACCAAACCTAACAAGAAGCCAGAGGGCAGTGAAGCCCCAGGGTGTGGTACATATAGATTGATCTTAATAAACACCGAGCCGGGCAGAAAAGGTGGTGAAGATATGGAGGAGCAAAGGGAGGATTTTCACAGATCATTTGATTTGTATGTTTACCAGAACTGGCCATGAATTTGGATTCTGTCAGATCAGAAACCTCAAGGGAATTTCACACATGTTGTATTTACAAATATTTACTTATAGATACAAAAAAAAACATTTTGAATAGTAATAAAAGGTACAAGAGGTAATAGTGATGGGAAGCAGGAGAGAAAATTCCTCAGAAAAGAATGTAAACTAATAGTTGTGAAAAGTAATGACAGAATTTGAAAATCCCAATTTTGCAGCCTACTTAGTAATTAATTCAGACAGTCAATGGATGTTAAAATTATTGGCTGAAATACTGTTAGGAGACAGGTTCTTTACATGATTTCCAAGACCCAAACTGCAGGATACTAATTCATTTCAAAGAAGGTGGAAACACTTAACCAAATCACCAAATTTATCAGTATTGATAATGGGAAGACTGGTCTCCTGTGCCTCCTGATATGATGCACTCCACAGAACACAACATGGTCTAGTTAGAATTCCTTTAAAAAAAAGTGTTGTCTGAATCTAGATATGATGAATCCAAATTTCAGGATATTTTACAAAACAACTAGCCTGGCCTCTTCCAAACTGAAAGACAAAGGTGACCAGTTCTGATAAACATACAAATCAAATGCTCTGTGAAAATCCTCCCTTTGTCCCTCGATATATTCACCACCTTTTCTGCCGGGCTCCGTGTTTATTAAGATCAATCTATATGTACTATATGTACATTTAATCTCCTTTGAGATTAAATGAAAAAAAAGAGAGAAAAAACTAAATGACTATATGATCTCTGATTGGACCATGAATTGAAAAATCACACAAAACACCACCAGAGTCATTAGTAGATAATATTATTATATTGATGTTAAATTCTGTGTGATAATGGTATTGTGTTTAATATTTATCAAATTGATTGAAAACACTTTTTAATATTTTATTTGTACTAGCATTCATTTCACTTTAAATAGTCAATGTACTCTTATCTCATCTTATTCCTATGGCCATTGTCCCCTAAATATGTCTTGTTCCATCTTTTCCATTGCATTAAATGTTCCTTGCTTCTCTAGCTGCCAAAATCCTACACAGCTTTCAGGATTTAACACAACTTTCACCTCCTCTAAAAAACTTCATTTTTTTATTCACTGAAATCTTAGCAAATTTTTAACCTTATGGATTTATAAAAGTTTTTGTCTGTATATTTTATCAGCAAAGTATTAGTCATATTAAATAATTCAAATATTTTATTGTCACCTTTTACATTTCAATTCTTATATCTCCATGTCAGTAGTAAGTTATGTGAGTGTATGAACAATGATTTATAATTCTTAGTATCTCATCTAAAAGTTTATTTCATATAATAGGAGCTCTGCCTTATGCAGACATTAAAAAAACACCTTAAATTATCAAAATCCCAGTTTATCAACTTGTATAATGAAGAGTTTAGACCCAAATATTTTTAAGGATTCAGACTAACTCTCCAATGCCAATTGTTGAAGCATTTCTCATACTTCCCACTAGATGGAACCAACACCAAATAAACACTACTTGAGAAAAGGAACAATTTTTTTTTTTTGAGTTGTAAAAATGAATAATCAGAAGAGGTAGCCTGTTGTGTACAACACTTATAATTTATGGAATAAAATATACAGAATGATAGATTTTTTAACTGGAGAGATGATTGGTAATAAATAATTTTATGAGTATTTCCAAAAACACACACATTATGTTGAGTAATGGTTATAAAATCAATTCAAAATACCTTATTTAACAAGTATTTACTGAGTGCCTACTCTCAGTAAATACAAAAATAGGATAGATTGAGGATACACAAAGACAAATCACACATAGCTGCACTTATAAGGAAAATGATACCTGCATTTAAAAAACCATAATAGAAGTGAAAAAATGGGAATGTTCAGAAGGCACAGGTGTTACTTCAGCTGCAGAAATCAGCATTGGTCTTCATTGTAGTTTGATATTTTAGATAAATTTTGAATTATGGATTCAATTTTTGCCTCATAAATAAAGGAAAGAGGTTGAAGCAGATAGACAGTGGAGGATACTGAGTTTCAAACTGAGGTCTTTGGACTTTATTCAGTAGATAATGGGGCAAAATCGAAGAGTTTCCACACAGAGTTTCATAATCAGAACTGTGTTTGTAAAAGTGTGTCTGCTCACAGAAAGATTGTAATAGCTCACTTATAAATGGAACCTAAAACATATACATGTAACAGCTACAGAATATACATGGGAGCACAGAGCAAGGTGATGCCTGACAGGGGGTGGAGGAAGGGAGAAATGGGGAGTTGATGATCAAAGTGTACGAAGTCTCAGTAATAAAAATTTCAAAAAGCTCAGGAGGTCTACCACACACATAGTGCCTATAGCTAGCAATACTTGAAATTTTCTAAGATGATAGGCCATATGTTAAGAGCTCTTATTACAAAAATAACAATAATGATTACTAATAAAAAGGGACCTGAAGAAACTTTTGGGGTGGTGGATGTGCCTATGACCTTTGTGGTGGTAACAGTTTCATGGGTATATGCTCATTGAGTTATATATGTTAAACATGTACAGCCCTTTACATGTCAATCGTACTTCAGCACAATGTCTTTTGGTGTTTGCTTTTAAAAAGGTACTGTTGGTTCTGTGGCTATTTGATGAGAATGAAAGGAAGGAAGATAAGACAGTATATTCACATGAAGGTTATAATGGCTTGAGGATGAATGATGGTGGGCGATGGATTCATGGCATCCAGGACATGAGGAAGAATGGATTGAAGTGGAGGGCTAGGAAATGAAAACAAAGATAATATCCAGTAACTGGATAACAACTGGAAAAAACTGCAGTCAGTTTTAGTTTTGTGTATTATGAGAGAATGAAAGATCATTAATTTGGAACATCCAGAGTTTTAGCAACTGACACTACAACTTCTCTCAATACATCTGTTTGGGGGGTTTCTGCTCCATAACAGCAGCAGTCCCAATTCTTGTTTTGTTTGTTGTTTGTTTGTTTGTTTGTTTGTTTGTTTGTTTTGGCATGCTGCATGTGTGCTCGTATATCTGTTGGGTAAGGCTTGTACCTGCTGCATCACCTGAAGCAAGTTATTCAGAGCTGGGTCTCTGTTGAGTCTGGCAGTAACAGCTACAGAATTGTATAGGTCTTTTGGATTCTTAGGAACCTTTTCGAGACATTTAGAGTAGTATTGGAGAAATGCCCCGCGTGGCCCCAGTAAACTTCTTTGTCCTTCTGTCCCTTTCCTTTTCCTCAAAAGCAGAAACTCTCCCTTTATTCGTTTCCACTTAGATTCACGATGTTAATCACCCACTAACCACACACCAGGAGCTGTGGTGGACTCCAGGGGCACAAAGACGTTAGACCAGATGTCTGCTCCTTTTAGCTCAGAGAAGAAAATGCAGGACACAGACCGTGTCTCTGCAGGAACAGGAGGCCCCAGTGAGTAAGGTTCCTGGAGGAAGTGATGCCTAAATTGAACTAGAAAAATTAAATAAAAAATGCCTAACCACATAAATGAAGATGGAGGAATGTTTTAAGCACAGGAAATGTACACAAGATGAGAGGCCATATCATATTTTGAGAAGGTAGGCGCTGGTGGCAGAATCAGGGACTGCCCTTGGGGGGCAGGTGCTGAGATGGAAGCAGCAGCGGAACACAGCACAGAGCATCCAGGACCAAGTGGAGGAAACCAACGCATCTTTGCAGCTGGTGGAGAGAAACACTGATGTGTCTTAGAAAGGAGTAGACAAGAGCTCGTTAGCATTTTAATTTAGGGAGGAGTTATTTTACCTTAGAAACAGCAATAGAACGCTTATTAAACAGAAAATAAGAGGTAAGTGAAAAAGGAGGAGGAGGACCAGGGGGGAGAAGGCAGAGATGCAGAAAACATGCCATCCATTCACTCCGAGACAAACACTTCTTTTCTTTTTTTTACCTTTTTAAATTTTTTTTATTGATTAAGGTATTACATATATGTCCATATCCTCCTATTGCTCCCCTACCCGACTCACGTACATACCCTCACTCCCCTGCTGTCTCTGTCCGTTGGTTATATTTATATGCAGGCATACAAGTCTTTTGGTTGATCTCTGCACCTTATTGTATCTATGCCTGCCTGTGTTTTCCTTATTTATGATTGACCACATGATCTCAGCACACCACAAGAGTATTTCAGTGTCTCAGTCTAGACGTAAGCAAAACGCTGTGAATGTGAAATATGTTTTATGCAAACCTATAACTGCTGCTTTGGCCAGCTCTGGGTTCTGAAGCCTTGCTGTTACCATGACAACCTGCAGAGCACACGGCAAGGTTGATGAAGTTGCTCTGATTTTCATATCAAAAACCCACAGCCAGGCTTCAGGCACAATCTGTCGTACACCAGGAATATGAAACTACCTAAATTTCGTATTTCAGTAGAACCTGTTTCCCCTCTCCATATACTTGTGGATCATAACAGAGCCAATCCATAGATGCTTCTGAACCTCAGAAGAATCTGATAATGAACAAAAGCAAAATAATTCTGTACTAGTATATACTTAACCACTCATTGTTATTCTGCCTTGATATTCTGTATACACTTAACCAGTCATTGTTATTCTGCCTGTGAGATCCTTAGTAAAATGTGAGAGCAAGCAAGTTCAGGAGGTAACTGCCTCCATCTTTATTGGACTATGAATCCTTCATTTGACTAATATTTGACCCACCAACTCTCTCCTCTGCATCTCTAAACTTATCAGTGCTTCTCTTTTCACGGAAGTACACATATGCTATCTATGCATGTATCTTTAGGGTATCTCACGGCACTTCATTTTTTAAATTACTTAGTGAACCATTTTTCACCTCTGTGATATCTTATGAGCCACTTTCCATGTCTTTTTTTTCAAACTACATTCCCCCCGCCACATAGGACATACCATATGTTAAACCACCCAACTCTATTTTGTTTAACATGCTGCAGTTTTAATTTTTTAATTATTATGCTGTAAACAACACTGCAATGAGCATCCCATCCCACATGTACACATTCTTTCAGTATAAAGGTCTAACTTGGATTTATTACGCTACAGGTTTTACTGTGCCCCTAGCATCATTAGCCTGCTTCATGGACTTGCTACCCTAGTTCTCACCATAAGCTTCAAAGCTCCGTATCTGCTCTGCCTATAAAGATTTTGCCCCAAATAAAAATGAAATATACTTTACCGAATACTTACTCTATTCCAAGCACTAATCCAGGTAGTTCACCTGTGTTTACTAATTTACTCTTCAAAACAATGCAGAGAGATAAATACACGTATTAGCCTCATTTTACATCTGAGGAAACGAGGCACAGAAGGTTGAAGTTGCCCAATCGTACACATCCCGGAGCCTGTGCTTTTCAGTCACTACACTGTGAGGGTCCCGATGGGCTCCCCGGCACCACCCAGGCTCTGTGTGAAGTGCTGCGTGGTCCCAGGCCCTCAGATGCTGTTTGTAAGCACTGCCCAGTCGCAGGCCATCACCACGCTGCTTACTCAACACTTGCCCTGCCCTGTTCCACTGCCACACATACAGTCTCTGACAAATAAATAATGGGCATGTGCTAATATTTATTTAACCTGCTAATAAAAGAAACAGCAGGAAAACCAAAGAGATTGTTCCAACAGCATTCTGGAACAGAAATTTATATAGTCAAAGAGGAAAGAAATATCCAAATAAGATAATTGCATTCGGGTGAACTTTTTAAAAAATTAATCTTTATTGTTCAGATTATTACAGATGTTCCTCTTCCCACCCTCCCCACCCCCAAAGCTTCCCTCCACGCAGTTCCCACCCCACCCCAGGCCCTCGCACCCCGACACTGTCCTCCTCCGTAGGTGTAAGCTCTTTGTCCAATCTCTTCCCGAATTCCCCCTGTCTTCTTCCTCCCAAGATCTGTCAGTCTGCTCCCTTTCCATGCCCCTGATTCTATGACATTTACCAGTTTGTTTTTTTTTTTATCAGATTTTTTTATTCATTTGATTTTTATATTCACTTATTGATAGGTGTGTATTTGTTGTCACTTTGTTGTTCATATTTTTTATCTTTATCTTCTTCTTCCTCTTCTTAAAGAATACCTTTCAGCATTTCATATAATACTGTTTTGGTAGTGATGAACTCCTTTAGCTTTTTCTTGTCTGTGAAGCTCTTTATCTGACCTTCAACTCTAAATGATAGCTTTGCTGGGTAGAGTAATCTTATTTCAAAAGGATGAGAAAATGTTCTTGAAAGTGGTATTAATTCTTAGCTGAAAATATTACAAATGCCAAAAGCCATTATATTTTAAATTCTTCTAATGAAAGATTTAAATTCCCACTGACATGGGCATTATATTGAATATAGCTTAAAATATAGTTCCCTTGGTCATTGACAAAACTGTGAACCAAGAGAGAGTGGGCATATCTGTGTACCCTTCTGTGTATGTGTAGGCACATTTGATCAGAAAGGACTAGTGTACATAGATAGGGTGTCAGATAAACAAGTAGAAGAATTGGGAGTCACTGTAGCATAGAATAAAAATCTGTCAAATCCTAAAATTACCTTATTGCTTGTCTATGACATGTGTGGTGAGAGAGTGATGGTCAGGAGGAACTAAAAGTAAAATGAAGAGGAATGAGAACATTGAGTTCAGAAGAAGAGATAACTGATGAGGGCAAGTTTTACTCAGCAAATAATATATTTGATAATTTTATTTATCATCTATATAGTTAGTGCTAATCCCAATAGAGGATACAAACAAACATATTGTGACATCTAGAAGGAACATGTGAAAGGCAATATAAAGCAACTCTATAAGTTATGTCAGAAGACAGTATATAATTATAAAAGGCTAACTTCACATACAGATAACAGAAAATGCTATCACTATTGGAAGCAGGAAGATATTTAATACAGGGAACCAAGTGCTAACAAAATGTTGTGGAAGGTCTAGAGGAGCAGTCTACACTCTGCCACCAAGACCGATTCCCAACTCAACATCCAGAAGGATATTATTGGGGAAGCATCAACCCATGAACCTAGAGGTCACAGTTTGATTCCTCTATGAGAAAGCCATCCTCAGTCTGTTGGTCTCAAAGCCCTTAATGTATGCTAGATACCTGAACAGCTAACTCATCTGCTGCTATCTTTCTCCCTACCTAACTCAATTGAGACACCTCATTTTGGGTTTCAGCTAGAGAAATCTCTACATGAGGACTACTCCCATAGAGCAGTGGTCGGCAAACTGCGGCTCTGTTGACTAATGAGTTTGCCAACTACTGCATAATACCCTGACCCACAAGTTTTGACTTTAGGTTAAAAACATAAGTACATTATTAAAATAATTTTTAAGTGTTTCTCCTTAAGGCAGTGGCCGGCAAACTCATTAGTCAACAGAGCAGCAAATCGCGAGCCGCTGTTTGCCTACCACTGCCATAGAGCACAAACCCTATGCACAGATACAGTCTCAGGACATAACCTGTGTTTGATGTGGATGTGGGCACGGCCCATTAACATGAGTCCCACCCAATTAAGGCATTAAAGGAGAAAGGACAGAGAATGGAAAGACAGGAAGCAAATCAAATCATGTCTTTCTAATCACTTTTAATAGTATAGTCAGATCAGATGGCCTGGCAATAGATCAGTTTCTTCAGTGCCTCCTTGACTTCTCGGTTCCTTAGGCAATAAATGAAAGGGTTGAGAGCAGGGGTGACAATGGCATAGAAGATGGAAATAACTTTGTTCAAGTTGAAGGCATGGATGACTCGAGGCCGGGCATACATGAAAATAGTGGCTGAGTAGAAGATGGTGACCACCACGAGGTGAGAGGCACAAGTAGAGAAGGCTTTCTGCTTTCCTGTGGGCATGCGGAGAACAGTGGCCAGAATATATCCATATGACAGGACAGTAATAGAGAGGGGCAAGAGTAAGATGACCAGTGCCAGGACAAAGTCCACCAACTCAGCTGTGGACATGTCTGCACAGGAGAGGTTAAGTACTGGAGAGATGTCACAGAAGAAGTGATTGATGACATTGGGGCCACAGAAGCTGAGGTGAGAGATGAAGTAGATTTTAGCCAATGAGATGCCAAAGCCAATGGCCCAGGAAGCAAGAGCCAGGTGTAAGCAGAGCCTGTGGCTCATGATGGTGGGGTAGTGCAGTGGGCGGCAGATGGCCACATACCGGTCATAGGCCATGGCTGCCAGAAGCACACATTCTGTGCACATGAGCGCGATGAAAAAGTAAAGTTGCATCATACAGTGAGTGAAGGAGATGCTGTTGCTCACAGACCAAAAACCAAACAGCAACTTGGGTACAGTCACAGAGATGTACCAGGTCTCTAAGAAGGACAGGTTGGCCAGAAAGAAGTACATAGGCTTGTGCAGGGGCCGGTTCTGCTTCACCAATAAGATGATGATCATGTTTTCAGCCACTGTCAAAATATAGGCCACGAGGAACATCAGGAACACTGCTGCACGCATGCCCCGGTTCCCGGGAAACCCCACCAGAATGAACTTGGTGACCCATGTCTGGTTCTTCACTTCCATATTGGAGACACAGGGCTTAGTTCTCCTGAGGGGAAAAATCACTTGGTCAGAAACCATGGTCCAGTTAGAACCTTTCATTCTTTGCCTTCTCTGCTAGCAATAACCATAATAGATATCATTTAGTAAAAATATATTATAATCTAGACCATATCCTGGGTATAGTATGTACATAATGTAATTTAATTCTCATATCGCTTCTTTATGTGATTACTAGAGGCCTGGTGCACGAATTCGTGCATGGGTGGGGTTCAACTGGCCTGCCCTGATGGGCTGATTGGGCCGGGCCAGCAGTGGGGAGGAGATGCAGGATGTTGGAGGGGCCAACTGGGGCCCCAATCGGGCCAGTTGGCCACCTCATTGTGCGTCATAGTGATTGGTTGTTCCATCGCTCTGGTCGCTGGCTTTTATACATATATAGATACCCATTTTAGTGATGGAGATATAAGTCTTGGAAAGTAGTTATTAAGTATCTTACCAAGTTCCCACTGGTATCAGGGTAGGAATCACTTTCAAGTCTAAGCTGACAGCCCTTGTTCAGTCTACTATCATATGTTGTCCTTCACAATCACCCCAAATTAAACAGTTTCAAACCCCATGTTCCCATTGCCAATTCCAGAGAATACACCTGGCTTTCCTTGCCTATCATCCACCAAGAGTTCTGGAAGTTTGTCCTTACAACTCGTTCATCCTTCAGCTACTATCACTTTCTTTTGCTCTATATCCATTGAAATGGACCATATCTCTGTGAGGTACCTGAGAAGGGGAGATTTTCAGCCCAGCCAGCGTGACTCCGTGGTCGAGCATTGACCTATAAACTAGGAGGTCACAGTTTGATTCCTGGTCAGGGCACATGCCCAGGTTGTGGGCTCAATCCCCATTAAGGGGCATGCAGGAGGCAGCCGATCAATGACTCGCTTTCAACATTGATGTTTCTATCTCTCTTTCCTTCTCCCTTCTTCTCTGAAATCAATAAAAATATAATTTTTTTAAAAAATGAGTCATGCTTTTCAGTGTTAAAGATCCGGACCATATCTTGCTCTTGATTTGCTATATAGGGTGGGGCAAAGTAGGTTTAAATTTTTCATATGGAAAATATACAATGATTAATAAATAATAATACAAGAATAAACTATGTGTTTCATGTACTCACAACTGTAAATCTACTTTTGTCCTACTCTATGTGACCTTGAAATATGATCCTCTCTGAAACCCAATTTCCTCTTCTGAAAATGGAAATATTAATATTCATCCAGCTTATGCCATTATGGATCAAAACCTAAATGAAATCTTATATGAACTATAAGTAATGATAAGTGTGAAAAGAAATCTTACCTCTCCATAGCATAGGTCATTAAAGAGGTAGGTTTGGAATAAGAGGGAAGAGAGTAAATGCTATGAGCCAAGTAGAGCAGTGAGAGCAAGAAATATGAACTTTTTCTTAGCAAACTTTCAGTCCTTGGATAGGGGTGAGAGTCCCTGGGTAGAGATTTTTTTTTTAAATAAGCAAACAAAGATAGAAATACTTATTAAAATTTGAGTCATTTTCAGGGTTGAATAACAGACAATGTTACTAGTGTAATTAGGAAAGGTCCTTCTGACCAATAAGGAGGTGACATCAAGGCAGGTTCGTGGCCCTTGGAAGAGCTGGGCTGGGAGACAGGCTACCCCTGCTGTGCTGCAGAGGGCACAGAGGGATAGTGGGAAGGCGGGCAGGGCCAGAATGTGCACCGTAGGGTTGTAGTAAGGGATCTGGAGAGTGTCTTAATACAATGAGAAGCAAGTGGAGGATTAATGCTGGATAGGGGCACAGATGATACATGCTCTGGAAGGATCGTCCGATGGTCGCAGCAGACTTCAAGACTGGTTGGAAGCTAACCAGAGGTGACAGTAACCTCGACTACTGGGGCAGTTTCAGAGAAGTGGGTGGATTTAAGGTAACGTTTCAGAAGAGTCTTTAACAGTAATTGATGGATTGAATACGGGATTAAAGGAAAAAGAGAAATCAAGGAGGAATCTCATATCTGTGCTTAGACATGGATGGGATACCATTTACTGCGATGGGAAAAACTTGGAATGCTTATAGGCCTGTTCCTCATAGGTAAGGCCATGGCAAAGGGCAAGAAGTTGGTAGGGTTATGGCTTGATTAGTTTTAACATGAAGCCTAAGGAACCAGTGCAGAAAATTCTCTAACAATAATATACTTATTATGTACTAGGTGTCATTAACTTTGCTAAGTACTTTTCACACTATATCCCATTAAATCCACAAAACACTACTAATGAGGTGCTGCTATTCTAATTTCACAGAAGACACTGTGATTTAGATGAACATTTCTAAGTGAGAGAGTAATGAGTCAGAATCACAGCAAAGCCGAGATCTGACTGGCTGTGGAAGTGTACACACACACACATACACACACACACACACACACACACACACACACACACACACACTGTATAGCTTTCTCTTAATTACTAGGCTGCCACATAGAGATGAGAAATACCAGATTTGGGATTCGCCACCCCTTTTATATATTTAAAACGTTTGGCTATTTTAGGAAATATTTTGTAAACCTACTGAAATTTCATAATAGGCACATGCTATTATAGATAAGCCCAACTTTAATATACACATATATGACATAGGTACATATTCAATCAGACAAAGCAGAAATGAACAGATAGAAATGCTTTGTAACTGTATCAGAGAAGAGATAATCATTGACTGAGTGAGATAATCATTGACTGAGTCTTGAAATATAAATAAGTGAGTAGGCAAGGCTTTGAAGGCACATGAATGAGAGAACAAAGGCATAAAGGTATGAAACAGACTGGCATTGTCAGGAAGCAGCTCATTTTGGCCTAATGGCTGTGTGAGTGAAAAAAATATGAATTAATGAAAGAGTAAAAAGGGAGAGAGAAAGGATTATTATTATTATTGTGTCAAGGGCTACATCATGGAGACTTTTGTATGAAATATTAAGGCATTTAACAATTATCCTATAGTACATAGAGTAAGTAACCACTGAATTTTTTTCAGCAGATTTTAATGTAACATCCTAATATTTCATCCTGGTTTTTGATGTTGGAGATGGATTAGGATGGGTCACAATTACCAAAGCAGAGACTGAGAGACGAAGTGTCCCCATAGCAGACACTTAGAGACTCACACACAGAGGAAAATCACCAGTTACAATGTTTGCTGAAGAAACACATTTAGATATACTAGTAACTGCTCACAAACCACCCTAAAGAAAGCTTAGTAAAATAAAATTTCCCTAGTCTTTATTAGGTAAATCAAGAGTACATAAGCATTAATTACTGCATACTAAAAAGAAGAATTGACCACATTAATTGTCAGTGTATGATTTTACTGTAAAATATGTGGTCCTTTCCACTGATAATAATTTCTACTCCATTATAATGTACTCAAACTTATTTACCTCACAGCAGATTGTTACCATTGATCTAGAATTAAATATTTTAGCTTCTCTCCATTCTTATTCCTGACGTGCATGCATCTTCCCTTAATCTTGTCCACATTCTACATAAGTAGGTTTTGAGTAAATTTAAGTTTGAGGAAACATAACCTTCATCCCTGCCGAGACAACAGCAGTTTTTGTAACCACAGTCACAAATGATTCACCAGGAAGACACAGCAGCCTGCAGTACAGAAAGTCAGAGGTGTGGGAGGGTCTGCTGATTGGGACCAGAATCTGCAGCACTTACTACTGATTCAACACCAAGAGATTCCCTCCAGAGTGGCAGGGGGCGTGTGTTCCCTCAGCTGGATACATGCCTGGCTGCACTAGACTTTCAAAAGATGAGATGACCGATCTATTGCTGGGAACCAGGGGTGGGTCGTAGGAAGGTATGGCGGCAATGGAATGAGCTATTTAGCACTGAAGCACTGCCGTGCCACAGAGCTGCCTGGGTAGTCAGACGGTGGCACTCTGGGAGGGGACACTTACCACCGCTCAGCAGCCTCTGCTGGAATAGGACGTGACAAGAAATTCTTCACTGATTCTAAAGCAGGGAGAAGTAGAAAAGAAAGGTTCAGGTACTGGACAGATGTGAGGAACCCAGTCTGTAAAGCTGGAAGGACTGAATGGGCACAGGTTACCCAACTGCTTCCACACTGACATCCAGGACTAGAGGAGAGGTGAGCCTGGGGGCCCGAGGCCACGTGGGTGCCTGATGTGGCAACAGGCGGGCTCTCTGAGCACCCTGGGGCCAGTGCACCCATCATCATCCTGGGGGAGCTGCTCTCAGGCGCTTAAAGCAGTGAAGATCTCTGGATTCTGAGGGCCTTATATGGGATCAGGACTTTCCCTCCATCTTTGCAAAGACCCAAGAGGAAAGTACCATGATGATGATGGCAATTCAGGTCTCTTGAGGGAGCCATGAAAACTTCTGTTTGCCTGTTGTGACAGCCAATTTGTTTTATATAATATTAGTTCCGTGGATGAGGGAGCTACTTATGGCCACATGCTTTGAAAAGAACCATGTTTGAATTTATTCTTTGTTGAAAAAAAAAGAGAAAAAATACTACTTTTAAATATATTTGCAGATTTTTTATTATTATTTAATCTTCAGCTTATCTGAAACAGGAAGATCATATCAGTGCTTCTAGGGAGACATTAATACCCAAAGTAGTCTTATATTGCTATACTTCAGTACATTTTTAATTAAAGTTTTTGCTATAAATGCTTGTGTCATAATGTGTGCTAAACAAATTTATCCTGTGATGGGACCATCATTACTTTGTCAATTGCCTTTGGGAGCCACTTGACCAATATTTTATGTTTTGGGACAAAACTCCAGTTTACCAAATATCACTTCTCTATCATCTGCTGACCTCTGAAGCAAGCCCCCACAGAAAGAAAAGCTGTCAGGTTCACTATCCTTTCCTGAAATGGTAAATGGAGATATTAACAGTTATAAACAACTCAATCTGCCACACTTGCTTATGGCAATGAAGCAGCCTTCAATATAGTTTCTCTTATAGGACTAAAGTATGAAAACCAGATTGTAGCAAATAAAAATAAGGCAATTCTTTCAGATCTCTGACCTCAATTTACCTCAAAACCTGAGAAAAACTCTGACAGCCTCCACCGTGTAAAATTGGATATTATTCACAATTTTCCAACAAGGATTTAAAATATACTGTCATGTGCCGGTCACTGATAGAAATGGAAATGAGTGTCCGCCAAATGCCAGCTGTGCTAACCAGGTCTGGTTGCCTGCTGTGCTGACGGTGGGGGAGGGAGACTGGAAAGGGTAGCACACTTCTCCAAAGATAGGAAATGCAGGGGGGAGATAAGAGAACAACCAAAGGACTGGTATGCATGAATATAAGTACAACCAACGGGCACAGAACTCTGGGGAGGGAGGGCATGAATGGGAGGTGGGGGGGGCAATGGTAAGCTATGTACACATATAATACCTTTATAAAAAAAATAAATAAAGAAAAGAAAAGAAAAAGATAGGAAATGCCTATCTTAAATGCCCACTAAGGAATGATCATATAAGTTTGTGAGGAGCTTCTATGAATTGCTGTGACTGTGATCCTTCAGACAAGATGCTCGGGGGTCCAGATTTCATGCAAATAATCCCAAATAGGTTAAAGATGAGACAAACTGGCCCTAGTCCATGGCACACTGACACAGTTTATCCTAGAATTCAACTACATAAGCTCTTCTTGGAGCTGTTTTTGTCTCTTATCTGTTGGCGTTCTAGGTTGGAGATTTTTCAGACCCCGGTCCAGGATATATGGGAGAAAGTCAGGAAACCTTGGAAACTCACTGTTGTGTTGTTCCTCATCCTGGGGACGCTTGGTTGTTGCCTGCTTTTTCTCAGTCTTCTGTCTGTTGTTGTGTTATGTCTATGTTTTTTCAATGATGAAGGGAAGTTATGTTTTCACTCCTGAGTAGGATGTTACCACGATTTGTTATCTAGTCACTATTTGGACAAGCAAGAGGCCTTGAAGCTTTATTTTATTAGCTTGATGGTAAATCTACTTACTTCTGGATATAGGAGAGTTAACTGCAAATGCAATGTCCTCAAGATGACCACAGAGTACATTGAAGAAATGATCCGATAAGTTTGCATGGAAGCTACTCTTTCTGGCATAGAAAGAGGAGTAACAAGACAAAATGTGTGTGCATGTGTGTGTGTGTGTGTGTGTGTGTGTGTGTGTGTGGCGGAGGGGTAGAAGTTCAGGGGGGAGTAATGGATGAGAAAAATGTGCTAGGCTTAATGTAATAGAGGTCATGGTGGGATCAAATTTGTTTGAGTTATACTATATGGTGCAAACCGGAAAGAGGAATCAGAGCGAATGGTCAGAGTGGGGAACTTGACATGCAGATGTCACAGGTAGTACAATTATTAGCAATAGAATGGTCTATCTAGGGTATAATGACAGAAATGGGTGACCTAAAGTGGGTTAGAGGTCAAAAAACATTGAAAGGAATTAGAAACAAACTAACTGAGAATCCAGGATGCCAAATAGGTCTGCATAAATGTAGGCATTTCCACATTGATGACAGAATTGGTTTTACCAGGGGATAAGTGAAGGGATAGATGGTAAATGATGAAGACAGGGGGACGATGGTGCTGTAGCACAGGCTTCAAAGAAGCTGGCGTTATTCAGGGAAAAGTAAAGAGCAATGGTCTGGAAGGAGCAGAGTATTAAGAAAAATACCTTCTTCACCTTCTTCACCGCTACCCACTATTAGAGGTGGAAAGCAAAGGGTCTGTATTTGAGAGGCCTGAGGGGAATCAGAGTCCTCAGTGAACAGTCAGGTTCAAATACAGCACAACAGAGAAAATGCATTCAAGAAAGAGAGTCAGAATATAAAGCATTTTGCTGAACACAGAGCACAAGTTTTAGAAGACAATTAATGATTGTGGTATCTCTTTTTTTATCACACTCTATGATAAGCAGCCCAGTTGTTTTTAAATATATATATATTTTATTGATTTTTCACAGAGAGGAAGGGAGATGGATAGACAGTCAGAAACATCGATGAGAGAGAATCATCAATCAACTGCCTCCTGTACACCCTCCACCAGGGATGTGCCTGCAACCAATGTACATGCCCTTGACCGGAATCGAACCCGGGACCCTTCAGTCCGCAGACCGACGCTTTATCCACTGAGCCAAATCGGTTTTGGCAGTAGCCTAGTTTTTATTGTTCCTTTCACAATATAAAAATTAGAATTAAACCTTACATTTCTGGCATGGTTTAAGCAATATGGGATCTCTCTCATTTTCTCTGATACAGATTTTATCACAATATATGCATAACTTGCAAGTACTTGCATTGAATTTCTTTGTGCATGTCAGCAGTTATTGTTTTCATTTAATTTATTGATTAAGGTATCACATATTTGTCTTCATCCCCCCCATTCCCATCCCAAACCCCTCCCCATGCATATCCCCACCTTCCTGTTGTCCGTGACCACTGGTTAGGCTCATATGCATGCACACAAGTCCTTTGGTCAATCTCTTCCCCTTATTCCCACTCTCCCTTACCTTCCCTCTGAGATCCGACAGTCTGATCTATGCTTCCTTGTCTCTGGGTCTGTTCTTGTTCATCAGTCTATGTTGTTTATCATTTGTCCTAGATGACTGAGATCATGTGCTACTAGAAATATACGTATAAGAACCAAAAATGAGATAAGGCTGCTTATCATTGGTTATGCTGAGAGGCAATTGAATCAGTTTGTAGTGAGTTTCTTTATGGGCCAACACTTCTTTTGAGTCCCAATTTCAATGTTGAACAGTTCCTTATGTGTACATGTCAGCAATGATATTTCAGTTCTGGATGGTGGACAAATGGTAGTAATGCAGGTCCAACCCTCCTCATTGTTTTGATTTGCATCTCTCAGAAGTGCAAATTAGTGATTTTGAGCATTTTTTCATATGGCCTTCTGTATGTCTGCTTTTGAGAAGTGTCTAAGTCCTTTACCAATTTTTCTTATTGGATTGTTTATCTTCCTCTTATTAAGTTATATGAGTTCCCTATAAATTTGGAAATTAAACCCTTATCAGATGTCACATTGGCAAATATGTTCTCCCATGCAGTTGGCTTTCTTGTTTTGTTGTTGATGGTTTCTTTTGAAGAAGCTTTTTATTTGATGTAGTCCCATTTATTTATTTTCTTCTTAGTTTCCATTGTCCTAAGAGATATATTGGTAAACATATTGTTACAAGCTATATCTGATATTTTGCTGCCTATGAATTCTTCTAGGATTTTTATGTTTTCCCATCTTATGTTTAAGTCTTTGATCCATTTTGAGTTTATTTTTGTCTATGGAGAAAGTTGATGATCTAGTTTCTTTTCTTTCTTTCTTTCTTTCTTTCTTTCTTTCTTTCTTTCTTTCTTTCTTTCTTTCTTTCTGCATGTATCTGTCCAATTTTTCCACCACCATTTATTGAAGAGACTGTCTTAACTCCATTATATGTTCTTGCCTCCTTTGTCAAATATTAATTGAATATAATGGGTTGGGTCAATTTCTGAATTCTCTGTTTTGTTCCATTGGTCTATTTGTAATTTGTATGTTCTTGCACCAGTACCAAGCTGTTTTGACAACAGTGGCTTTGTAATATAATTTGATGTCTATTTGTATTGTGATCCCTCCAACTTTGTTCTTTTTTTCTCAAGATTTCTGTGATTATTCAGGGTCTTCTTTTATTCCATATAAAATTTTGGAGAGTTTGTTATAGGTCTGTGAAATATGAACAAATCAACAAATAGCAAGTGTTAACAAGGATGTGGAGAAAAGGGAACCCTCATACACTGCTGGTGGGAATCCAAACTGGCACAGTCTCTATGGAAAACAGAGGAGTTTCCTCAAGAAATTAAAAATGAGGAGAAACCAAGATGGTGGCATAAGGTATACACCTGTACATGCTGCCTCTCACAACCACACCAAAAATACAACTAAAAGACAAAATGACTATCACCCAGAACCACAGGAAAGCTGACTGAGTAGAAGTTCTACAACTAGAAGGAAAGAAAAAAGCACATTGAGACTAAGTAGGACATGCAGAGGTGTGGAAAAGCAGAGGTACAGAGGCATGCAAATCAGGCTGACGACTGGGTGTGTTGTTATTTTCAATCAGGAAGGAGATACAAGTTCCCTACTGCTCTGAACTCCAGTTTCTGGTGAGAATCTAGGGACTCAGACTCCTATGGGGAGAAGCTGGACTGTCTGCCATCAGGTCTGAAAGTGAGGGTAGCTGTCTTGCAGAGGTGCTTGTAGGAATCATTGTTTACTGCACTGGGGCGTGGGACTCGGGGACAGAAAACTTTCCCTACCTGGTGAAAGAAACAGACTTACAAATCCAGGAAACAGAGAATTCCAAACAAGAGGAATCCAAAGAGCACCACGCCAGTACACATCATAATTTAAATGCCACGAGCAAAAGACAAAGAGAGAATCTTGAAGCAGCAAGAGAAAAACAGTTACCTACAATGGAGTACCCATATGACTGTCAGCTGATTTCTCAACGGAAACTATGCAGGCCAGAAGGGAGTGGCAAGAAATATTCAAAGTGATGAATAGCAAGAACCTACAACCAAGATTACTCTACCCAGCAGAGCTATCATTAATAGTTGAAGGTCAGGTAAAGAGCTTCACAGACAAGAAAAAGCTAATGGAGAGTTCATCACTGCCAAATGAGTATTATATGAAATGCTGAAAGGTGTTCTTTAAGAAGAGGAAGAAGAAGAAAAAAGGTAAAGATAAAAATCATGAACAAAAAAGTGACAACAAATACATATCTATCAATAACTGAATCTAAAAAATCAAGTGAATAAAAAATCTGATGAACAGAATAAACTGGTGAACATAATCAGGGGCATAGAAAGGGAGTGGATTGACAATTCTTGGGGGAAGAGACGGTGAGGGGTATAGGAAGAGATTGGAGAAAAATCTTAAACCTATGGATGAGAACAGTGGCCAGGGGTAAGGGCATGGGGTGGGTGAGGGGGGGGGATCAGGTGGAGGGGAGCTATGGGGGGGGGGGAAACAGGAACATCTGTAATAATATGAATAATAAGTATTTATTTTAAAAATAAAAAAGTAAATGAAACTTCCATTTGACCCAGTAATCCCAGTCCCAGAAATATATCCTAAGAAACCAGAAACACCAATCAGAAAGAACATATGCACCCCTATGTTCATAGCAGCACAATTTATAATAGCTAAGATTTGGAAACAAAAGCCTACATGCACATCAGCAGATGAGTGGATTAAAAAACGCTGTTACATATACACAATGGAATACTATGCTGCTGTAAATAGAAAGAACTCTGTTTCCAGTGTTTTGTCATCAATGAAATGCAAATTTAAAAAAACAACAACACACCTGTTAGAATGGCCAAAATCTAGATCATTGACAACACCAATTGCTGGTGAAAAATGGAGCAATAAAACCTTTCAGTCAGTGCTGCTGGGAACACACAATGGTACAGCCACTTTGGAAGACAGTTTGGTACTTTTTTTTTTTTTTTTTTTTTTTTTACAAAACTAAACATATATTTACCATGTGATCCAGCAATTTTGTGCCTGGTATTTACCCAAAATGTTGGAAAATATGTCCACAAAACCTAGCAGCTGTTTTACCAAAATTTGAAAACAATGTGTCTTTCAGTAGCACAAACCCTGCTACATACAGATAATGAAATATTATTCTGTTCTAAAAAGAAAGAACTATGAAGCCTTGAAAAGACATAAAGGAAACTTAAATGTATATCACTAAGGCAAAGAAGCCAATCTGAAAAGGCTACATATTACATGATTTCAATTATATGATGACATCTGGTCCTATTTTTACTACCTGGAGGTAGGTTCACAGTGATATATAATGAACATGTGTTATTTGGTTTCTCTTTTCATAACATTTCTGCTTATTTTATCTATGGAACAGAAATAGAAAGTAAACTAATGGTATAAATTGGGGAATAAAAATTCAAAATAATCTTGGCATATTGGTGTGATATGTGAAAATCAATAATAACAATTAGTAAATATACAATACTACATTTAAGTTTTGAAAGAGTGCAATGGGTGTGAAGACTTTGTAACCAGTTTATAGGAAACAAGTCTTGGAAAATTAGTTAAATAAAAGTCAATGGGGGAAAAAGGAGATATATGTACTAATATTGTAGTCATTTAAACAATAAAAAATACAAAAAAAAGAGACTCTGGTGATGAATAATTTTGGAAATAAATACAGTGATGTTTGCATAACATTTTCAATGCAATTAATGCCACTGATGAAGCCATGGATGATTCTTTTAGCCATGGATACACCAGTAAAACAAAACATGGTTAGATGAAGTCTAAATGCCACTGGATATGTGAGACAAGATGATCTAAGCTGAGGCTCTCCCATGGATCACTGGCATAAATTATCTGATGTTGGCCTATGTAAAGAAATTCATTAATCCTTCAAATGCAAGGATCTGACCATAATAGTCTTCAGTGTAAATGTGATCTCCTTTGTGTTTTGATAAGAATTTCTTACAGTTTTTGTCTTTTATCTCTAAATTTCTTTAAAACTTTCCTGATGGCAGCCATAACTTCCTTATTTCTTAAGCTATAAATCAAGGGGTTCAACATAGGTGCCACCACAGCATAGAATAGAGCAACCATCTTCTCCTCTTCCACCGAGGACGCTGACCGCGGCCCCAGGTAGGTGAAGATGGTAGCCCCAAAGCACATGGACACCACAGTGAGGTGGGAAGCACAGGTCCCAAAGGCTTTGCTGCGTCCCTGAGCAGAGCGAATGCGCAGGATGGCAGCAACTATGTGACCATAGGAGAAGAGGACCAGGGCACAGGGAAGCATGATGACCAGAAATCCTGAGATGGCCACCATGACCATGTTGAAGGAGATGTCCACGCAGGCTAGCCGAAGCACAGCCAGGGTCTCACAGGCAAAATGGTTAATAATGTTGCGACACAGGGGAAGCCGAAAGGTGATGATTGTTTCCATCAGGGAATTCATGAAACCAGCCACCACGCAGCCGGCAGCCAGCCCCAGGCACAGCCCTCCGTGCATGATGACTGTGTAGTGCAGCGGGTGGCACACGGCCACATAGCGGTCATAGGCCATGGCTCCCAGTAGGAAGAACTCAGACCCGCCCAACGCCAGGGACACATAGAGCTGGAGCACACAGTTGTAGAATGGGATGGTCTTCTGGGCTGATAGCAAGAGGGCTAGCATTTGTGGGACAATACTGTTTGCATAACAAAGGTCCACAAAGGATAAAACAGTAAGAAAGAAGTACATAGGGGTATGAAGCCTGCTGTCCAGTCTGATCAGAAGAAGAATGAGGAGATTTCCCAAATTGGTCACCAAGTACATAATCAGGAACAAGACAAAGAGGGAGACTTGTGTTCCCCAGTCACTGGTCAGCCCCAGCAGAAAGAACTCACTCACCCATGTCTGGGTTTTATTTTCCTGGCCCATGAGTTCCTGAGGATTAAACTAAAGGTGTTGATATAACAATCATGGAAACTCAGGATTGAAAGGGTGGCTTTTAGACCATATGGAGAGCCTACCCATCTGAACCTAAAGTTTCCCTAGAACTTCTCAGCCAAACTCTGCTTGAACATATCCATAGATGAAAAACACAATGGGATCCAGCTGTACAGCTGGAAATCAAGAATAAAAGAAATTACATTCTAGGAGTTCAATTAATTGGAACATAATTTCTCCCAAACATCTGTTCTTGGATGGGAGAAGGAAATGAATAAAGTGGGACTTAAAATCCTATTCAGTTTAACAGATGTTATATAATTCTAGGCTTTCTGGTGAGAAAGTTCTTGGTCCACATGAAAGTATACTTCTGAATAATGTCCAATACCATTTAATCGCTTTTTATTTACTACGTTTCCACTCTAAATATCTTTGACACAACCCTACTTACCTCTCCTCAGTGCAATGTATCTATAAAATCCTAAATGATTTAAATATAAATATTCTTATAGGATTTTTTTTTACTAAATTATTTTGAATTTATCTTCTGTAACTTGTCTTTTTACTTTCATTGATTTTTAGAGAGAAAGGAAGAAGAGATATAAACATCAATGAAAGAGGAACATTGATAGGCTGCCTCCTATACAACCCCTAATGGGGATTGAGCCCACAACCTGGGCACATGCCCTGACTGGAAATTGATCTGGTGACCTCTTGGTTCATGGGTCAATGCTCAACAACTCAGCCATACTGGCTGTGCTGTATTTTTACTTTGAGAGTGTAAAGTCGGAGGCCTTCTCTCCACCTACCTCACACAAGTGGTCCAGTTAGGCAAGGTCAACCCAACGTGGTCTAATTCAAGTATCAGGTGTTGCATAGAGAAGGTATACATAGCTTCTAAAATTCATCTCTTATGCCCCCCAAGAGGAATTTAATGGAGTGTTTATTGATGTCAAGTTATTACTTAATAACAATATTTTAAGGAAAGGACAGCTATTCACTCACAATATAACATCAATATAACCTCACCAGTGAAGATAGAAAGATAAGAGATCAGGTCATAATTATTATTATAGAACATAATGTCATAGGCAGTGGTAGTTTTTTTTTACCCCCAAACAAAATTTCTCTAATGTTTTCTCACTTACAGAAGGAAATAAGTGATCTATAATTAAAGCATACAAATGGGAGTCTGAGGTTTTGGAGACAATCCTGTGACAATACGTGTAAGATCATTATTCAAATGGCTCCCTCGATTATTCATGCCCTAACTATAGATGGACAGCAGACTACAGTTAAATTTATTGAAAGTTTCCAGTTTCAACCTTTTAGAATGTTCGATATCATACCACCAATGACACAGGTGGTTTGGGGGATTTAAGATTATAGTTCATGCCCTAACTGGTTTGGCTCAGTGGATAGAGCGTCAGCCTGTGGACTGAAGGGTCCCAGGTTCGATTCTGGTCAAGGGCATGTACCTTGGTTGCAGGCACATCCCCAGTAGGAGGTGTGCAAGAGGCAGCTGATAGGTGTTTCTCTCTCATCAATGTTTCTAACCATCTATCCCTATACCTTCCTCTCTGTAAAAAAAAAAAAATCAATAAAATATATATTTTTAAGAGATTATAGTTCATTATTATAAAGATAGCAATAATTAAGTGGCTAGTCATCAAATATTCAGGATTTATTATTGTTTTGAATAAGCTCCAAAATTTTTATAAACTTATTAAAAACAGAGCTTTCAACCCAGCCAGCATGGCTCAGTGGTTGAGAATTGACCTATGAACCAGAAGGTCCTGGTTCGATTCCAGGTCAGGGTATATGTCCAGGTTGTGAGTTCGATCCCCAGGAGGGTGTGTGCAGGAGGCAGCTGATCAATGATTCTCTATCATATTGATGTTTCTGTATCTCTCTCCTTCTCCCTTCCTCTATGAAATCAATAAGAATATTTTTTAAAACAAAACAAAATAAAACAGAGCTTTCAGAAATTGTCACAACAGAAATGATCAAACAATGACAAGTACCAAACTCAAACCCTTGTACTTAATTGGAATAAGATACTCCGCTACAGGACTGGCAAAAAAAAAACCCATAAAATACATAAATGTATAAGACTTTTCACTGTGTGAAAAAATAAAGGAGTCAAAATCTTCATGAAAAAAATAGGTGGTTTACAATCAATACTGATATTTTCTAGAACGTTCAATATTAACAGGTTTTTTTAGCCTCGTGGTTAAAAATCAATAGCATAGTCTTAATATTTTGTAATCCCTTCCTTGTAATTTTCTTTTGCATCATATATATTTGTATACCGATTTCTTTTTGTTCTGCTACATTCTACTCTGGAATAGAAAATATTGTCCTTATACTGGTTGGAAATTTTCCTAGTCATGAAAGCCCTGATAAAAATATGGATGGGTAATGTTTACAGCACTTTTCTTAGCCTTATGTAAATGTACTTCAGATACTCCAATGTTTTTTTAGAAATTCACCAATAGCAAAAACAACAACAAAAAACACTGCAAAATACAGCTAAAAAAACAAACAAAACAAAAAATCATTGCAAAATACAGCTAAAAACACTGCAAAATACAGCTAAAATACAACCCATTCATCCTTCCCATCCAACTTCTTTGAACCCAACATGTGGCTTCCTACACTTGTAGTTTTCAGAATATTTGGATTGAGGGCATCATCAGATCCATGTTGATAGGCAAGGGAGTTTTCTGGAAAACTCATCATTACCATTTTCCCTAGGTATATCATTTTAAGTCTAAATATTTTAACTATTTTTCCTTCACATGTGTTTACTTTCCCCTTTATTTTCTCTTTCCCACCTAATATCCTGATGGCTATAGTTGGCATCTAATGATGTATATACACATATTTCAAAAATTGCTGACAACATAGATGTTGAAGAAATCAATAGTTATTTTGTGCTGCCTGCTTTGTGTTTGGGTTGAATTAAGTAACTATGCAAATCACAAATTAAACCTAAAACATACCAAAGTAGGATAAATTACTTTCTAGAAGTATCCCCACTGTGACCTTTCTTTAGAGGCACACCAGTAGTTTTGTCTTATATTATATGTAAGACTTATTCCAAATAACCTTTCTTTTGTTCCATCTGTCAACAGCTCAAGAATAAGTGTGATACAACAGCTCTTCCAGGTATAACAGCAGGTCTGCATGTGCACACAGGTGGCATGGGTTGAAGGTGATGGTTAATGGTGGATTCATTTTCACTCTTTGAACTTCTATAACCAGGACTTAAACTAATGTCAGTTTTAAAAAATCAAACAGACATCAAAACAAGTGATGTTTCCTATTTCCAAAAACATATTCATTGGAAGGTATTTGTGCTTAAAACCATGTTGTTTTTGCTTAGTTATGTAGTCAAGCAAGTATATTTCCAAGTGACATGTTATTTCTGTAGGCAATTTTTAAAAATAAAATCTATTTTATATTTTTAAAAAGTGAAATGTTAAAGTCAAAGTAAAATCTGTTTCTTTGTAAAATTCAAATAACTTACCCAACTCAATTACCCTGTAAATCATTGAACAGCCAGGTTCAATTTCAGAAAATCTTGTCAGTCTTGTCTATTGTTTTGGTGGCAGATGGTGGGAAGAAAGCAAACAAGCTTCTGAAATACTCTTGCCAAGCCTAAGATGAAAAGTTCCCTGGGGTGGGAAGAATGTTAAGAGAAGGATTTAAAACCATAACTATACTTTTTCTATGTCAAGTTGATATGAACACTTTATTTGCTAAATGCATACTCTGTACAAGGCATTCTATTAAATACTTTATTTATCTATTAATATCCTATATAATAAAGAGGTAATATACAAATTACCCCTCAAGCCCTCACAAGATGGCTGCCTATGACAGGGCCGGCAGGGGCTTAGTTGAGGGACGACCAAATGACTGAACAAGCAGGCGGCATGGGGCGACCAGGACGGCAGGTGGGGGGCCAGTTAGGGGAGATTAGGCTGGCAAGGGGACAGTGAGGGGCAACTAGGCCAGCAAAGGGGGGGAGGTAGGAGGCAACCAGGCTGGCAGGGGGGTAGTTAGGGATGACCAAGCCAGCAAAGGGGGTTAGTTGGGGGTGACCAGCTGTTTGAGGGGCAGTAAGGGATGACCAGGCTGGGGGCGGAGGGACAGTAAGGAGCGACCAGGCCAGTAGGGAAGGGGCATTTGGGGGCTACCTGACTGGCAGTGGGGGGCAATAAGGGGCAATCAGGCCGGCACGAAGAGGCAGTGAGGGGAAATCAGGCTGACAGGGCAGGGGGAAGTTAGGAGGGGAGCCCCACTCCCTGTGCATGAATTTCGTGCCCCAGGCCTCTAGTAATGTAATATAACAATCTTCAAAATACTGAATTTCGGCTAATTATGTCTACTTTGAAGATATTAAAAAAGAGGTGAAGTGAGTAGATAGTGGAGGAGTCAGCAGGTAAACTGATTATCTGATAACCTGGAGCACCTCTGCTATGCTTTTCCTTTATATAGCATGACCCTGTGTTTGTACAGAACAGTGACAGTCATTGTTTAAAGGCTGTGGACTCACCTAACACAAAAATCAGGAAATATATAAAGAGGACTGACTTCCTCCTTTTGGTTCCATTCACTTCCGAATCATGGTTGACCAGAGTAGGCCCCTCCCACTCACCTGTGAACTTCAAGTCTGGCCTCTAAGCCACAGACAGGGCCAGCATGACAAGGAGAAACAGGAGCACAGCACAAGTCTCCCATTAGGAACTCTTCTTGATGTATGTGGCTAACTGTCCTCTTTCAGACATTTGAAAAGGCGATCATGCTTCTACTTTGTGTCGGATATGGCAATGAATACAACAACGAAGAGTAGACCCATGGCAGGAAGTCTTTTCTTCCTCTAAGAAAAAAAATAAAGGGTTCTGCTTATAGACTATAAGGACACACTAATGGTCTAATAGAAGAAATAGATAAATCGAATGTTTATTTTTATAAATTAGCAATCAAAAGAAAATGTGAAGCTAAGGATATTTTTTTTGTCTAGTTCAAAGAATATCCCCAACCGGTAGAAGGCGAAGCATGGCAAAGTATCCTGGACTGTGGGGATGCATCTTATCTGGCTGGGAGGACTTGTCCCTTCTGAGCCACTTCCATGGGAACTTGGAATCTATTCCCTGTGGTCATGAGCGCTTATAAATAATGCTTACCTATCCTCACTGTTTGAGGGCTATGTAAGCACTTTGTGTAAATAGTTTGTGTAAATAGTTACTGTGTAAATATGTTACACTAACATAAAAAAAAGAAGTTACTGTTTCCTGGTCATTTGGCAATCACATCAAAGACGGAGATAACATGTTGAGCAGCTGTGTGGTTATGCTGAAATCACTACAGAGGTGGAGAAGAGAAGCAGGAGTTCTTCCCATAGTCATAGGAATGTTTTCTTTCCACAGTGTCCCACTCAGGTCCCACACAAAAATACACTCGCTTGTGCCCAGGCTGTTCACAGACTCCTTTTCATACCTACTGAGTTGTACACTCACAAATATAAAACCAAACGACATTGTGAACATACTAAATGCCACTGAATTGTGTACTATTTGATGTTATGCAAATTTCACTTCAATTTTTAAGGAAGTTTTCACAGACCAGTGATACTAGTATATGTCTTTCTAAATATCTACATGTCTTTCTCAAAAAGTAAAAACTTGCCCATATTTAAATAAATAGTAAATAGGTAAATAAATATTTGGGGAAAAAACCTATGCAAAATGGACAAATGAGAGAAAAGGAGGGGATATTGAAATGTAAATAAGAATAATGAGAGAAGATACTGATAAGCTAATATGGAACAAAGTAAAAAAGAGAAAATGGTGGTAAGAAAAAAACCAGAGAGGAAGACAAAGAAAAAGAAGAGTACAATGAAGAAAACAAGGCAATAAAAATGAAACCTTATGAGAAAGAAATGGAAACTATGGAAAAGAAAGCAGAAACTAACATTTATAAAGGTCATTTTCTTGACATTTAATAAATTTACACATTGCTAGCTATATGTATGCCAGGGCTTCCGATTCTTTATTTACCCTGGTATTCTGTCCCAGTGTGTGCTGTTCAGTCATTCCCTGCAGGGAAATTTGTATAGAATTTGGTACTATCATGGTGGAAACCTTGATCAAAATATACTTACCAAAGAGATCAATGGATCCTCAGGAAATCTGAAAAGTGAGATCTTTCAAGACAAGATCACACATATGCACATACAAAAATCTTCAGAACAATTTTATTTTCAGTTACCTTACTGAAAAAAACATCCCCACCAAGAACTAGAAGACTCAAAAACACTTCATTAAGGCATGTATATTTGGCATTACTGAATATTTCCACACAAGCTTAAGTTCTGCTCTTTCGCCCCTTTGTTATAACCTGCTTTGTAAAGAGGAGCATTACTTCAGCAGAGTTGTCTCTGCATTGAAAAGCACGGTGAAGATGTTCACAAATCCACATTCCTTTACTCCGAGTTCTTAGAATCATTTCAAGAAGAGATAGATGTGGGATGAAGAATAGAGAGCAGGAAGGAATTGGGGGACGCCACAGATTTGAGCTGGAGGAAAAGCAAGGGTTTCCGGATCCATCTGCCTCCTGTGGGCAGAGTCTCCCCTTCTCCCTGCTCAGCTCATTTCCAGGCTTTTGCCATTATCGGGCTGTTTTCTTTGCCACAAAGTACTTAAAGGATGAGCATCAAGTTAGAACCAGTCACACAATTTTTAAAATCAAGTAGAATACCTGCATTTATCATTACCGACAACAGATTTCTTTCTTGGGATCATTTTCATGCAACTCAAACATTCTATTTTCATTTTGAAAGACCCTTTCCATTGGACTGATGCTTTATGAAAAAGCATATATTCTATAATCTTATTATATCAGTTTTCACATTTGTAAAATGAAGATAATGGCATAGCACAGCTGGCACGGTTCAGTGGTTTAGAATCGACCTATGAACCAGGAGGTGACAATTGGATTCCCAGTCAGGGCACATGCCTGGGTTGTGGGCTCTATCCTCAGCATACTGCCCCATATGCTTTCTATGTTCAGAAAGCAGCTGATCAATAATTCTCTCTCATCACTAATGTTTCTCTCTCTCTCTCTCTCTCTCTCTCTCTCTCTCTCTCTCTCTCTGAAATCAATAAAAATATACTTTTTAAAAAGATAATGGCATAAATAATTCCTCTCCCAGAGGGAGATACAAATAGTTACCTAAAACAGTAAAAATAACAAAAATGATTTATTATTATGCAAATGGAAATAAACTTAAAAATGTAAGACTATTTTCAGAACATGTACCAGCTAACTGACTACTCAGCATAGAAGTGTGTACACTGGAACCTAGAGAAGCCGAATTATATTTCTGCCCAGTCCCAGATGTGCAATTGTGTATAGCACTTCATACAAGATGTTACTTTAAAAACTTGTTCTCCAGCCAGAAATTCTGTAAGGAGAGAAAAGAGCTAATCTCTGGGGGGGGGGGGGGTCATCTTTCTACTCCATCGGCAAAGAAGAGGCTCATTAGCACAGACCTGGCAGCTGACTAGTTTCCAGGAGATGGTGAAAAGCAGAGTTCACGGCTGCAAATCTGGCGCTGACTCTTCAGCATTCTCAGGCTCATCCACATGGGGAACCCCTAAAAGAGTTACGTGGTGCTGGCTTTTGAATTTGGATATCCAGAGCATTTCCTTAGGACAAATTGCTACTGGAGGACAATTACATCACACCATCACACTCTTAGGCTCAAAGAATACAGGAGAAGGCATAGATTACAGGACCTGGTTTTGTAACTCATGTTCCCAAGTAAGTGTTGAAGAAAGACTGAAAAATGTCAGGCTCACCTTTGGAGCGTGGAGGAGGCTATCCTGTGCAAGCCGGGGAAAGCGGTGGCATTTGAAGCAAGTGCAGTTGGGTAAGGCAGAACTTTCTCTAACTTTAGTGATGACATCTCAAGGGGCCAATTATGTTTTGTTTATTAGATTTCTTTTCCCTCCCTTATCTGGTCATTTCTGCACCCACCATCCTAAACTATATTTCAACTTTTCCAATGAAGGTTTTGCTTCCTTGTCCCCAGAGGAGGGAAAGGAGCTCACCAAACTTTACTTTCTCGAGGGGTGTGTCTGAGCCTTCAGTGACACTGCCTTTGAATGGTGGCAATTTTATCGACTTTATGATTTCTCCTCAACTTCCTCATTCTGATTCACCCATCTCCTCATTCCTTTGAGTACTAGCTCTAGGGCCAGGCCATCACTGGGATGCTCTGTGGAACACTGGCTAGTCTGCGTGTGGGCAGGGAGACCTTTCTATAGCCGGTCCCCAGACATAGTAAGATGCTGCTTCCTACTGGGCTGGTCTTCACGTCTGGAATTCAACCACCACATTCTGTAACCTCTCAGAACTCTGCCTTTCCTTTCATGTTAAGGAAGACAACCTTCCTATAAACCTGGTTTGTACTTAGGGATGCTCAGGGTTCAGAATTGCTAAGAGAAGTGCAATCACCCTGTGTAAAAAAACACCACCAAGGATGTTAAGCACCATACAGTGAAACATGCAGAGGCCTATTGTGTGCCTCTCTCGCCTTCCACGAGAGTGAGGGTGAAGATTTCCATCCGTGTGCCTTGTCCAGGGGACAGCGACCAGGCCGCTCTGCTCAGCCACCGGGCACTGCCCCAGGACAGGGCTTGTGGTTTCCTCTCCCAACTCATTCTGGGAGCTGGTGGCAACAGCATTGTCTCCCAGCCAGCTTTCTAAGCACAATAAACAACCTGCCTGCTGAGGGTGACCTGTGTGACGCTGCACTTGGAAGGGGAAATTTAACTGAGTCCAAGTTAGCTTTGGATCTTCAAAAAGACAAAAGAGACCAAAACAAAGTTGCTTTTCTGGCCTCCAAATGTTTCTGGCATTTTTAATAAAATACTTTTTGGCGCTCTCTCTCTCGCTCTCTCTCTTACAAATATCAATTACAGTTGACATTCAATATTATTTGATATTAGTTTCAGGTATCCATATCTAACAATATGGTTGTTAGATATTTATATAACTTACAGAGTGATCCTCCCCATAAGTCCAGTACCACTTGGCGCCATACATAATTACTGCAATAATATTGACCATATTCCCTGTGTTGTACTTTACATCTTCATGACTATTTTGTAACTACCAATTTGTACTTCCTAAGCCCTTTCTTACTTATTGTGCTCTCTACTTTGTGGACTTCCTATATCACTTTTAATACCTTTACCATTATTTAGTATGTTTTTAGAAGGGAAGAGAATAAGCATAAACTCATTTATAAAATGTATTTCCTCACCTTTAAATATTATAAATTCATTTTATGACATACAATAGAAAAGATGACATTTATTTTTCCTGTTAGTGTAGCCATTTGTCCTAACATAATTTATTTAGTAGACTCTATTTTCCTAAATTGATTTGAAATTACATACTAAATAACATTTACAAAAGCTTCTTTGGGTTTATATTTTGATTCATGGGTGCATGTCTTTTTCTACACCAATACCCCAGTTTTAATAGTAGCTACTTTACAATATATTTTGCCATATACTAAGGTAGGCTCACCCTCACTTTATTTCACTTTGTTCTCAAAAACTTAACTTAATGAAGGTTAAATACCCTAAATCCACAGCAACATTATACTTAATGGAGAATCCATAGATGCTTTGCTTTGGATCAGGAACAAGAAGGGATATATGCTATCATAGCTACTGTGTGATATGACATTAGCAGTCCTGGCCTAAGAATAAAAAAATAGATTAAGATGTACCAAGTTTATAAGAAGAACTATCACTATGTACAGATGATACAATTATGTATCTAGGGGAAAATATTCAACAGTCTTTTAGATTTAATAAGTAAGAACTAGATACAAGACAACCTTACAGAAATCAAGAGCATTTATGTACATCAGCAATAACCAACTAAAAAGAAATGCCAGTTATAAATGCAACATAAATTATAAAGCATTTAGGGATCCCTTAACAGAGAATACACTAGTTCATGACTTCTTTGGAGTACTCTGCCAAAACTTTGACTTCCCAGGATTCTTTACCTACCTTTCCTATTTTACTTTTCTCTATAGCAATTAAAACCACATTACATACTACATATACTACTTATTTAGTATATTTATTGTCTATTTCCTTTAACTAGAATGTAATCTCCATGAAAGCAGAGATTGTTGTTTGCTTTTCACTGTTGTAACCACAACACCTAGATGAGTGTCTAGCATATAATAGGTACTTAACAAATATTTGTTCAACACAGATGGAGAAAATACTAACGCTCACAAGAGGAATGGCAAGCTTTGAGTTACGTTTTAAAGGGATTGCTCTGAGGGCTCGGGTATGAGAGTAGAAGCAGAGAAATTTGTTGCAGGACTTTGCAGAAGCCAAGTGGAAGAGATGGGGGCTCACGCCAGCATGTAAGAGTGGGAGGATGAGAACGGAGCATATTCTGTATAGATTTAGAAAGCAGCAACAACATGATATTCTTGCAGATTTGAATCATTTGTGAGAGAAAGAGCAGTAAATGGCCTGACCACAGTGGTGATGCAGTTACGAACTGAGGTGCGGAGGCATGGATAGAATAGTGTAGGATGAAAGGAGACAGAAATCAGGAATGCAGCATAAGTAATTCATATCAATTACTCATCAGGTAATAAAATATAAAACAAGTTTATATCTTTTAGGCTAGAAAAAAATTCAAAGTGTGCAGGCTCTCTGTAGATAAGAACTCTAACGCACTCAAGGGGTATAGTGTTATAAAGCAATTCTGGAGAGAATATTCTATGTCCTAGCAACTTAACTGCTGTGTGTATTCCCTAAATAAATTCTCACCTGGGTACTTAAGTGTGTATATATTATGAAGTTCAATATAGGGCTATATGTGATTGTATATGTGTTCCATAACAAAGAGTGACAACTAAAATATTAGGAACACCATAGATTACTATAAACAGAAGTAATAAATGAGCAATATGTATGGGTCTTAAATATATATGTAGATCTTTAAAGTATAGTGTTATGTAGTATAGACAAAGGATGAATAGTTAACAATATAATGCACTTTTAAAAAATACATAAACTTCAGAGGGAAGGCAGGGGAGGGGGTAATAGATCAACCAAAGGACTTGTATGTATGCATATAAGCATAACCAATGGACACAGACACCAAGGAGATGAGGGAATGTGCTGGGGGTTAAGGTGGCAGGGGAGAGGTCAATGGGCGGAGAGGGGGGGGCAGAGAGACATATGTAATACTATATGTAATACTTTAAACCAGTGTTTCCCAAAGTGTGGTACGCGTACCCCCAGAGGTACAGGAAGAGTTTGGTGGGGATATGCACTGCACCATGCTTAGCTGCGCCTAATTCTACGTTCTCATGAGTAAAGTCAAGAAAGTCTTGTGAGGTGTGAGATGGTCCTGTGTGCAAATAAATGTTATTTATAATATAACTTTTATTTATATTTTATTATGAATAATTTTATTTTTCATTTATTATTTTGTGTATTTACCAAAAAAATAAAAAATAAATATATTTTGATTGTTATTAAAATACATTCTTTTTTTGATGAGGGGTACTCAGCGTTATGAAAATTATAGAAGGGGTACACATATGTCAAAAGTTTGGGAAACACTGCATAAAGAATTTTTAAAAAATATATTTTATTGATTTTTTACAAAGAGGAAGGGAGAGGGATAGAGAGCTAGAAACATTGATCAGCTGCCTCCTGCACACCCCCAATGGGGATGTGCCCACAACCAAGGTACATGCCCTTGACCGGAATCGAACCTAGGATTCTTCAGTCCACAGGCTCTATCCACTGAGCCAAACCAGTTTTGGCAATAAAAATTTTTAAAAAATACATGAATTATCTCAATCCAATTATATGTATTAAACACATACATATAGAAATAAAAATAGAAATGAAATTTTAAAATAATTAATTTTAAAAAATTAATAAAGTCAAAACCGGTTTGGCTCAGTGGATAGAGTGTTGGTCTGCAGACTGAAAGGTCCCAGGTTCGATTCTGGTCAAGGGCATGTACCTTGGTTGTGGGCACATCCCCATTGGGGGTATGCAAGAGGCAGCTGATTGATGATTCTCTTTCATCAATGTTTCTGACTATCCCTCTCTGTGAAAAATCAATAAAAAATATATATTTTCAAATTAATAAAAGACCTTGTATAATTTATTAATGTCCCATGTACTGAAGAGTATTATTAATCAGTTAACTCTGCACCTGAGATTTTTAAAGTCTTATTTATAAACTAGAAGCCCAATGCACAAAATTCATGCACGGGGAGGGGGGTGGTGTCCCTCAGCCCAGCCTGCACCCTCTCCAATCTGGGATCTCTCTCATAATCCAGGACTGCTAGCTCCCAACCGCTTGCCTGACTGCCTCTCTGATTGCCCCTAATTGATTCTGCCTGCCAGTCTGATCAATGCTTAAGTGCTCCCCTGCCAGTGTGGTCACCCCTAACTGCCCTCCCCTGAAGGCCTGGTCCCCCCAACTGCCCTCTCCTGCAGGCCTGGGTCCCTCCCCCCAAACCAATTGCCCTCCCCTGCTGACCTGATAGCCCACAACTGCCCTCCCCTGATGGCCATCTTGTGTCCACATGGGGGCAGCCATCTTTGACCACATAGGGGCGGCCATCTCGTGTGTTAGATTGATGGTCAATTTGCATATTACTCTTTTATTAGATAGGATATTATAAATTCTAATACATATGGTCTTCAAATAATTCATAAAAGGCAACTCCTAAAATAGTAAAGAAAGTTTCAATAAACTATTCAATCAAGCAGGAATGATTAGTATTATTAAGGCACCACAAATACAAATATGCTTAAATGAATAATTCTTGCTCTCAAGAAGCTTATAGTCTAGCTGGTGAATACAAGACTTCCTTTTTTTTTCATTTTTCTTAATCCTCACTGGAGGATATTTTTTCCATTGATTTTTAGAAAGAGTGGAAGAGAGGGAAAGACAGAGAGAAATATCAATGTGAGAAAAACACATCTATTGGTTGCCTTCTGCACGAGCCCTGACCAGAGCCCAGGCCAGGGAGTAGCCTGCAATTGAATGGAATCAAACTCAGAATCCTTCAGTCTGCAGGCTGATACTCTATCCACTGAGCCAAATGGGTGAGGGCAAGACTCCATTTCTAAGGCAGCAACTTGGATTTTCTTCTTTTAAAAAGTGAGAGATGGAAGGAAGAAACCAAGCTGGTGGCATAGGTAAACACCTGAAATTGCTGCCTTGCACAACCACTTCAAAATTACAACTAAAAGACAAAATGGACATCATCCAGAACCACAGGAAGGCTGGCTGAGTGGAAATTCTACAACTAGAAGGAAATAGAAAAGCACACTGAGACTCAGAGGAGGTGTGGTGGAAGTAAAGTGCAGAGGTACAAAGGTGCATGCATGAAAAGGGCTGGCAACTGAGGATGGGGTTGTATTTTTCAATTAGGAGGGAGACACATGCTCCCAACTTCTCTGAACTCCAGTTCTAGGTGCGACTCTGGGGACACAGACTCATACGAGGAAAAACTGGACTGTCTGGCATACAGATAGTCGTATCGAGGGCGGCTTTCTCTCACAGGTTCTTGTGGTTATTACTACAAGACACTGAGACCCGGGGGGCCTCTTAGTATAGGGCTGATAATCAGCCACTGCCGTTTGCTCCGCCCTGTGGATTCCCTGAGACTCCACCCCAACTTCAAGTTGTGTGCAGAGGATTTTGCATATGAATGGCTTGGCCCTTTGCAATCTAAAATTACCTAACAAACTGCAGCTGAGTCAGAGAGACTCAGAACATCCAAAAGAAAGTCCAAAGCTCCACAGCAACTTGCAATGCTTCACAGCTTGTCACCTCCAAACCCCAAATAAAGAAGAGGAATCTGAATATCTCTCTGTAGTTCCTGCTGGGTGGCCTCAGCCAGAGGCTAAATTAGCACCTCCTTAGAGACTCAAGAGCCAGTGTACTCAAGGGTCAGAGTGGGACCATCCAGATTACAACTCCTCAGATCCATATGGGACACACTCAGGGGGAAAACTCAGTGAGCATCAAAGACCCACTGAAGCAAGTCTTGCCTCATAAGGGTGTCTCCAGCACAGAAGTTCTCCCATTGTAGACACAGCTAATTCTCACAGCCAATTGGCCTGGTGGTCAATTCCTCCCAGTGATACCAACAACAATCAAGGCTTAACTACAACAATACTGTGCACACAGCCCACAAAGGGGTGTACTAAGAGAGTCCACCTCTGGCAAACTGGGGAGGCTGAGCCACTGGGCCCATAGGACACCTAGCACACAAAGCCACTCTATCAACACAGGGAAGCAGCCAAAATGCAGAGACAAAGAAACAGGTCACAAATGACAGAAAATGGAGGAAAGCAAACTACTGGATATAGAGTTCAAAACCATAGTTATAAGATTACTTAATAATCTTCTAGAAACCACCAAGAAATTTAGTGAGACCTTCAAGGATATGAAAAAGGACTAATTAGAAATTAAGCATACACTGACTGAAACAAAGAATAATATACAGAGATCTAACAGCAGACTAGAGGATTATAAGAATCAAGTCAAAGATTTGAAGTACAAGGAAGCAAAAAACACTCAACTGGAAAAGAAAAAAGAATCCAAAAATATGAAGATAGTGTAAGGAGCTTCTAGGACAACTTCAAGTGGCAAGAAATATTCAAAGTGATGAATAGCAAGAACCTATAACCAAGATTACCCTACCCAGCAAAGCTATCATTTAGAATTGAAGGTCAGATAAAGAGTTTCACAGACAAAAAAAGCTAAAGGAGTTCATCACTGCCAAATCAGTATTATATGAAATGCTGAAAGGTATTCTTTAAGAAGAGGAAGAAGAAAAAGGTAAAGATAAAAATTATGAACAACAAATTCATATCTATCAACAAGTGAATCTAAAAATCAAGTGAATAAAAAATTTGATGAATAGAATAAACTGGTGAATATAATAGAATCAGGGGCATAGAAAGGAAGTGGACTAACAATTCTCAGGGAGAAAGGGGTGTGGGGGTGCAGGAAGAGACTGAACAAAAATCTTACACCTATGGATGAGGACAGTGGGGGGGGCAGTAAGGACAGAGGGTAGGGTGGGAACCGGGTGGAGGGGAGCTATGGGGGGACAAAAGAGGAACAACTGTAATAATCTGAACAATAAATATTTATTTTTTTTAAATTGATAAATCAAAACACCTTTACTGTTGAGATTTTATTCAGACATTTTAGCACAATTTATTATGCTAATTGATAGGATTCAAAATTTCCAGTGAAAGTCAGTATTTATGATTAAGCTATTAGTATGTATTAGTAAATTAATATATTGCATAAGTCTCAGATTTCATACACAGGAGCTTACATTTATAATTATTTTCTCTATGAATATGATGACTTGTGGAAAAATAAACTTTCCTTTTATAAAGATTTATCTGTTTTCTTCTGACTCTTGCCAGGTAACCAGCATGCTACAAATGCTGAAAGAGAGGGGATAGAAACAGACAAAGAAGCATGCTGCTGAATCGTATTGGGCCTTGCATGTGTGGAGTCTGGATTTTACTGTAAACAAGATAAAGATGTGCCCTGCTTTATCTCCTAAAGTAAAGATGCCTTCTGCAGGTCAAATGACTCAGGTCACTCAAATAAATTGTATGGAAATAAAGAGTTGGAGGGGACTGATAGATGAGACTTCATAGACATATCAAGCTGAATGAGACTGAACTACAATGACTAGAGATGTTTGTTTGGGTAATAAAGCCATAAAGAAGTACAAATAAGTGATTGCTACAAAGGTCAAGATAGTATTTTGGAGAAAAGGAGTTGTGATCAGGACAAGCACATGAGGGGCTTCTATAGTAGCTATCAGACCTGTTTTTTTACTTGAGTGTTTGTTACAAGGGGTATTGTATCATAATAATTCACTAAGTTACATTTGTTTAGTATTGTTTTCTGCTTCTGTGTTTTATTTCACAACATAAAGTAAAAAATAAATAATAATTTTAAAAATTAAAGCTGCCGCCAAAGCCGGTTTGGCTCAGTGGTAGAGCGTCGGTCTGCGGACTGAAAAGTCCCCGGTTCGATTCCGGTCAAGGGCATGTACATTGCTTGCGGGCGCATCCCCGGTAGGGGGTGTGCAAGAGGCAGCTGGTCGATGTTTCTCTCTCATCGACATTTCTAGCTCTCTATCTCTCTCCCTTCATCTCTGTAAAATATCAATAAAATATATTTAAAAAATAAAAATAAAAAAATAAAAAATAAAATAAAAATTAAAGCTGCTGTGTAAAGAATAAAATGTAGAAAGCAGTCTGATCATATATTTTGTTAATAAAGCTCATAGAATCTATTAATGGATTAGATATAAAATAAAGAAATTATTGCCCTAGCCAGTTTGGCTCAGTGGATAGAGCGTCAGACTGCAAACTGAAGGATCCCAGGTTAGATTTCAGTCAAGGGCATGTATCTTGATTGCAGACTCCTCCCAGGCCTGGGCCGTGGTCAGGGCTCACGCAGGAGGCAACCAATCCATGTGTTTCTCTCACATTGATGTTTCTCTCTGTCTTTTCCTCTCTCTTCACTATCTCTAAAAATCAATGGGAAAAAATATCCTCAGGTGATAATTAGAAATAAAGAAAAATATATTCTGAGTATCTGATGGTTCCTTTTACTAATACAGTCAAGTTATATTGGGACAAGAGGAAAGGAGTACCCTGGGCTAGAAGAAGCAAGAGCAATAGTTCTATTTTAATTATGTTAAGAATGGGATTCCTATGTGATAAGTGAAGGTGTTAAGTAAGCCAGTGGACATGTGTGTTTGGAGCTCATGAGAAAGCTCTTGTTTGAATTGGAGATAAGAAAAATAAGAACTTCAGCTTTGACAGATAGATTATAAATAGGTTAGATGGATGGATAGATGAATAAATATAGATAGATAAATGCCAGGGTTCTTAGTAAAATTACAGCCATAGGACAGTGATCTCCTACAGCCAAAGAAACAGGGAAAAAGTTCATTTTGAATAATTGTATATAGAAAATTGCATACTGCTTAGTCCTCTAGTTGTATCCTAAAAATATTTTTTAAAATAGTTGAATATCTACTTTATGCTACCACTCTACCAGGCATTTTATATGGATTACTCATAATCTTCAAGATAATAACACTTACTGGTTATTCTTTTTATAGCTGAGGAAACTGGAGGTCAGAGGTATTAAGTACATTTTCAAAGCCATATTGCTGGTAAGGGTTGGGTAAAGATATGAAGTATGGTTTTTCTCAGCCTGAAACTTTTCATTGTCCACATGGTACTTCCTGAGGGAATATGCAGGAGGAATATAAAAGGGATGGGGTAATATGAATTCTAGGACAGATTACCCAGAAGACCCCTATTTAATAACTGAATGCAATTTTTTTTAGCACATGTATAACAGGGCAATGATACATAGTGAAAATGTAAACTAGTGTGCAAAGTCAGTCTAAAAAGGATGTGCTCACTATTATCTGCCTTATGAGCAAATCTGAGGACAAAGGACATGTCAATCATTTCCTCTTTGAAATGTTCTCTGGGCTGTTGGAGAGAAGTAGGACTCCTTTGTGGTGTTTTTTTGTGTTTTGTTTGTTTGTTTGTTTGGTTTTTAAAATATATTTTATTGATTTTTACAGAGAGGAAGGGAGAAGAATAGAGAGTTAGAAACATCGATGAGAGAGAAACATCATTCAGCTACCTCCTGCACACCCCCTACTGGGGATGTGCCCACAACCAAAGTACATGCCCTTGACCAGAATCGAACCTGGGACCCTTGAGTCCACAGGCCGACACTCTATCCACTGAGCCAAACCAGTTAGGGCAGTCTCTTTTGAAACTTCACCTTTTTTCATTAAGTTTTCTCAACACTCTTCTCAGGGCACTCTTCACCTCCTTGTTCCTCAGGCTGTAGATTACAGGATTCAGCATTGGAGTCACCACAGCAAAGAAGAGGGTGGTCATCTTCTGTTCTGCTGAGGAGTCACCCTCAGGTCTCATGTACGTGAAGATGGCCGTTCCGAAGCACATGGACACCACAGTGAGGTGGGAAGCACAGGTCCCAAAGGCTTTGCTGCGTCCCTGAGCAGAGCGAATGCGCAGGATGGCAGCAACTATCTGACCATAGGAGAAGAGGACCAGGGCACAGGGAAGCATGATGACCAGAAATCCTGAGATGGCCACCATGACCATGTTGAAGGAGATGTCCACGCAGGCTAGCCGCAGCACAGCCAGGGTCTCACAGGCAAAATGGTCAATAATGTTGTGACACAGGGGAAGCCGAAAGGTGATGATTGTTTCCATCAGGGAATTCATGAAACCAGCCACCACGCAGCCGGCAGCCAGCCCCAGGCACAGCCCTCCGTGCATGATGACTGTGTAGTGCAGCGGGTGGCACACGGCCACATAGCGGTCATAGGCCATGGCTCCCAGCAGGAAGAACTCAGACCCGCCCAATGCCAGGGACACATAGAGCTGGAGCACACAGCGTTGGAATGGGATGGTCTTCCGGGCTGACAGGAAGTGAGCAAGCATCTGTGGGACAGTGCTGTTGGTGTAACAGATGTCCACAAGTGACAGGACGCTCAGGAAAAAGTACATGGGTGTATTTAGGCTGCTGTCCAGCCTGATAAGGAGGAGGATGAGACAGTTCCCCAACATGGTCACCACATACATGGCCAGGAAAAGGAAGAAGAGGGAGACCTGAGTTTCCCAGCAGCTGGACAGGCCCAGAAGAATGAACTCACTCACCCAAGTCTGATTTTCCCTGCCCATGAGCCTCTGAAGACAAAACCCAAGATATAAATCAAAAAGTACCAGATACTTTAGGTGGCAGAGAGCCTGATAGGGCATGTAGACCAAACACTAAATGGTATGGTTTCCCTAATTGTTTGGGACCATAGTAAAACACATTAATATGACTCAGGTTCAAGGAGAAAATAATTTTTTTTTCTTTTCTCCTTCCTTAAGTAGGAAAGGTTTTGTTAGAATACTTAGACATTTAATTAAAAGATTAACTGTAAAACACACTTCTCTTCCTCAGAGCCAATCCTAACCCTGAAGCTTATTTTCTATTGGAAACCCGTTTTCACATCTTTACTCTATCAAAATCCATATTAAATGGAACCTAACAGGCAGAAATAGGCTTTTTTAAAATGACATTCTTTCACCCGGATTCTCTATAATCATGAAACACTCAATTTTCACCTTTTGAAATAAGAAGTGTGGAGTTGTAAGTTAGAATATGGCAAATATACAACAAGACTTTTTGAATAGCAAAAACTTGTCAAAATTACATTTCAGAGATAGTGACATAAAGAATGAAGACCTGAGCCATTGGGCTTAGTTTTGAAAAATCTTCACCTGCTTGTCTTTTTACCTGGATGAGAGGCTAAGAGGACTGCCATGCATATGTTTCATGAGAGGCATAACTGTTAAGAAACAAATCAAAGTCAGGGAGGCATTACCTACTTTCCTTAAGAAATAAGAAGAACACAAATACTTGCCATACACATGAGCCTATTAACACAGAGGTAATGGAAATCTGGTTGTGCATTCCCATTGATTCTATTTGTATGTATCCTGGACAGTGGTAGTTATGGATTGGAGGCTATAATGTGATGGAAAATAATTAACTGGAATTAACCCAGTGCAATGACTGTTGATTAGCTCTTTCTTTTCCTTTTGTCCCCATCTGAACTACTTGACCATCCTGTGCCTCCCACCACAACCTCCCACCCCTTGCCCAAGAAACTGTCTTCTCTCATCCTCACATTATACTCCCTCTAACATGATCCGCATGACAAAATGCAATAGGCTAGTCTGCTCAATACCATCCTTAAACTTTCTAATCCTGCTGGCATATTGGTATTTCAGAAAGCTCAAGCACTCTAACATTCTCTCTGAAACTCTAGTATTATCTCTAGTAATCCTGTTTGCACCTTATTCAAGTCACAAGTAATTTCCAAAAACCTCATGGATTCAATAAAGTCCACTCTCAGTTTTCCACATATTGTCCTTCTAATTTAGTCTGCCCTTTAGCTAGAGAAAGTGAAACCCATACACAGCAGTGCTAAGGAGATATAATTTGCTTGCTGTGACCAGATAGTACCAAAGAACATGTTATGAGAATCAGACTTTGTGTTGAGGGCATTCATGACAGTAGGACTACTAACTGTGGATGAGGAGGCTGCCAGAGGTGCTTGAATTAGTCAGAAGAAAGGGGTCCATGGACATCTGCATATGACAATCCTTCCTTTATCTATGAATAAATTAAGCTTGATAAACAATTCTCACTTCAAGAGATAACTTATGTGGACATAAGGAGAGGCAGTAAAAATACAGAATGTTCTTTAATTCTTTAAAACTTACTCTAGAGCTTCAAAAGGTTAACAAGTCACTTTGCAATATTTCTACCAAAGAAATAGAAAACCTACCTTTTTGTCCCTAATGAAAAGGAAAACTTGAAATACAAAAGTATCTCTGGTAAGGGTCTCGGGTATAAGAGAGAGACAAGTGACTTCGAAGGCGAAACATTTGTGCCTAGGACCCATCAATGGAGTTTGACCACCCATGCATAATCTTTTATGAGCTAAGCTAAGGAAGGAGAAGGGGTAGTGTCCAATTCTGCTACAAGACTGAAACAATTTATGTAAAGGAATTTCACCAGCAGAAGGCAAAAGGAAAAATAATAGTGCAGGAGGTAACTGATGATTCGTGCTTATTTAATGTATTCTCAGGTACCAAAACTGACTAATGTAAATCTCTTGGAGTTTTGAATCTTTCACTTCTTAAAAACTAATAATAATTAGTTAAGAGTTTGACAAAGAAAATGTAATCCCTGATCTTTGGTCAGCAATTTTCCTTAAAAGCCCACAAAGGTATTGGTGAAAAGTAGAAATACCCACGGTTTGCCTATCATTGTCTCTGTATCATCTTCGTGCTCTGTAAAGTGCCTCCCCCCAGGAGTGAGTGAGCTCTGTTGCCAATGAACTTTAATTTCCCAGTTCAACTCTCATTACCGAGTTTCTTCTTCTGGGCAAAGGGAACATAATTTTCAGTCTTTCCTAATTCATTAGAGGTAGGAAAGTTAGGAGGATAACAAAATAAGGCTGTAACACCAATAGTAAAATGAATGCCTAAGTTACGAAATAAAATGAAATGTTTAAAACATTTTTTGAAAAATTTGATATTAAATGGAAGTTAAAACACTTTTTTTCAGAAGTAAGGTGGAGGTGTTTTAATTGACAATGATAGCATTCCGGTACCCCCTTTTTTCTCCTAGAATTGTGATTCATGCTAGTTAATCACAACAGATCCCTAAAGAAAAAAAAATCCATCTGGGAACCTTGAGATTTCCCCAAAATGTTCACTGGCAAAGCTGTTCTCCCCACTCCATCCCAACTCCCTTATGCATATCTATACTGCTTGACCATTATCGTTTCAGAATGAGCTGATCAGCACAAACCTGTCCTCTGGGTCCAGAACTCCAGTGGGCAGGTGCTAAGGGGCACAGTGCAGTGCAGTGGGCATGACCTGTGTAGCTAAGCCCAGTGACTACTATTCATGCTCTCCAAAACCTGTGCTAGGTGCTTCATTCCTCAGAGGTATCCAAAAGAACTTTCTCCTCAGTTTGGCTCCTCAAAATGGGACATATCTCTCCAGTATCCCAATTCAATACAATTATCACACGAGACTAGGAAGGAGCTGTGTGTTAAGGAAAGCCTGGTTTCCTGACTCATGGCCCAGGAACCCACTCTCTGAGCATGACTCTCTTACCTTCAGGGCAGGCCAGCAATGCCTAGGAAGGGTGGGGCTGAGCAGGATGTGGGATTGGAGGAAGTAACTTTCTTTTCCCTCAGGGATAAAATCTCTGCAGGTCAATTATGCTGTGCTTGTTAGACTTCTGTTACTTCCTCTCTAGCTGGTGAATCCCTCACCTTAAACCCTCACCTGCTTTTAAGAGAAGTTAGTTTTTCCTGACCCAGAAACAAAGCCCCAGTTTCCCTGGAGACATTCTTCCAGGTCTTTGTTGAACTGTCACCTGGATGGAGGAAGTTATAACTTGCCTATGACTTTCTGTCCACGTTCTCATGACTGGCATTATTTGAGCCCCAAACCCAATTATCCATATTGCTCGTATGAGACTGTCAAACAGTACTTTCTGTCCCATGATTCTGAAGTCATACATGAGCTTTCTCCGATTTTGGTTCCTTTTAACTGGGCGTTATCAAATTATTTGATTGCTTTTGTATTTAAATGTCAATCCTCATATTCTGCAAATACAGAAATTTATTATCCACTTAAGGCATCTCAAATTATATGTCCATTCTATGATATATTCAAGTTGTTTCTAGTTTGTAGCTATTGCAAACTGTACTTGGTGTGAACATCCTCTCTCTCTCTCTCTCTCTCTCTCTCTCTCTCTCTCTCTCGGTCGCTCTCAATCTCACTCTTGCTCTCTCAACTTTTGTTTTCTGACCCATCACAGATTATGTGCATGTCTAGTTTTATCTAATATTGCCAGTTTTTTTAAAAAGTTGTACCAATTATACTTGCACCAACCTACGTATAAAGATTTATTTGCTCTAAGCTTTCTCTAACATTGGATTGTAAATCCTTTTGATTTTAGCAATTCTGATGGATATATAATGGTTTCCCATTGTTACTATATTTTATATTTCTCTGATGATTAATGAAGTTGTGCATATTTTAAAATATTTATTGCTCATTTGGACATTCAATTTTCTGAGGTATTCAATCTTTTGCCCATTCTTCTATTTGGTTATCTCTTTTTCTGACTAATTTTAGTTATTTTAATATTTTGAGTGTAGATCATTTGTCATTTATGTGTATCACACCAAAAAAAGTGGCTTAACTTTTCATTCTCTTAGTGGTGTCTCTAATGAAGAGATGTTTTTAATTTTAATGTAATTCTACTTATCAATTCTTTCCCATATATGTATTGCTCTTTTGTGTCTTGAAAAATCTTTGCCTACCCTAAATCATAAGTTATTATTCATGTTATCTTACAGGAGCTTTAATGTTTTCTTTTTCAAATTTAGATTAACAATATATCTGGAATGTATTGTGCATAACAAGAGAAAGGAATCCACATTCACTTTTTTTCTATGTGACTATCCAACGTTCTTGAAAGACCATGCTTTCCTCAGTATTCTTCTGCATTGCCATAAATCAAATTTCAATTTATAGTTGTAGGTTTGAAATTCTTATTTCGGACCCACTAGTTTATTTAGCTATTGTTTATAATTGTCTTAATTGCTATAATAAACCTTGTTTTATAGTGTTAATCATCCAACTTTTTTCTACATTCTCAAATTGTTTCGGTTATTCCTGGCCATTTGAATTTGTAATCTGATTCTAAAATTAGCTCACACATTTCCAGGAAAGAAAAACTTGCTATTTTAATTGGGATTTTTATCTAAGAAATCAGTTTTCAGAAAAGTCACATTTCTGTGCTTTTGAGTATCTCAATTCTTAAAAAATATATTCTCCAATTTATTTAATATCTGTTCATTTTTTTCTATGTGCAAATATTGTCTCTCTCTCATTAGATTTGTTCCTAGGCATGGTGTTTTTCACATGCTGTTTTAAATAATATCTTTTAAAATATATAAAATATAATTGGCTTTTATATATTAATCTAGAGGCCTGGTGCACAAATTCATCTATTGGTGGGGTCTGGCTGGCCTGCCCCAATCAGAGCCAATTGGGCAGGCTGGCCAAGGGGAAAGGATGCAGGTGGTTGGCTGGCCAGCCCCGCCCTCTGGTCAAACTCCCAGTTGAACTCACGGTCAAGGGGACAATTTGCATATTAGCCTTTTATTATATAGGATATGTATACATGAAATTACTTTTATGAATGACTGTGTCATTTCTTCCTTATATTTTTGGCAAAATTCACTGGTAAAGCCACCTGGATTAAAGTTCTATTTGGTAGAAAATTCTTAAATATGGATTCAAATTTCTTAGTATATAGGACTATTCTATTTCTTCCTATGTTCATTTTGGTAAGTTTATTTTTTTCTAGAAATTTGTCTGTTTCATATAACTTCTCAAATTTATGAGCCTAAATTAATATCTTCCTATGTATTTTAGTGTATACAAAATCTCTTTTTCTTCCACACTATTGTTTATTTCTTACATTTCTTTCTCTCTTTTTTTAATTAGTCTTGGCAATTTCCTATGGTTTACAATAAAATATTTTTTAATATCATTCGGTCCAAGGAGAACAATAAAGACAAGATAGTCCCATCCCTTAGCAAATGCCATTTACTTAGCAAATGCCATTTAATAGGTCACTTACTAGATTTAATAGGGAGAAAAATATTTCTTTACTTAAAAGAAAAATATTAAAAATTGTCAAACATCATAAAATTATCCTAAAATAAATGTGAAGGGAAGTAGAGAACATGTAATTCTTCTGAGTTATTGCTAGTATGGGACCAGATAATTAGTACTCGGACCTAGAGAAACATAGCTAGTGTATCAAACCCAATTCTAGGAATTTTAGAAAATCCTCTTGGATTAAATAAATAAATATCCAAAGTCATTACAAATTCAGTTTCTGGCCATAATTGAAAAATGGGGATAGTATTTGTCCTCTTGCCTAAACATCTAGAAAACTGAATAAAATTTATAAAATGCTGGACAAAAGGCAGTTCCAGACACTGATCCTGAGAGATGAGAACAAGTGAGGTGAGTCACAAGTGCCCCTGATGCCTAGAGGCAGTTTCCAGGCCACAGGATGATTAGAGGAACCCAAAAAGAGCCTGCAGTCATACTTTTCATCCTGAAAAGACAGAGTTCATAGTTTGGAACATAATACCAAAGAGAAGGGGGTGGGGGTGCAGGGGCATTTATTACCTGAATATTGGTTTTCTTAAGTCTTTTGCTGACTACTAATCTTTGTATGTTGTGAGGGACCCACCAAGGCAAGAAAAGAACCACCAGAAAGGAGTAAATAGAATGATCTCTAGAGGTAACACAGGGCCCAGAGCAGTTCATGTTCTCACCAGTCAGAAAGGAAAGTCCTCTAACATACAAGACATTAGCATAGTCCTCAGGAAAGTATAATCTCAGTAGTGTTACAAATTGACCCAATATTTTGAGCTGTTTTAGATCCAACCTTTATGACCCTTATGTTAAAAGAAAGCCTCAAATTATCAAATAAATTCCAAACCATGTAACTGCCTCCCTAAACAAAGTGCAGAAATATTTAAAGGAAAACAAAAATATCTAGGGCACAAAAACAAAACTCACAATGTCTGTAATGCAATAAAAAGTTTCCATGCATGCTAAGAGACAGAAAACTTTCTAGGCCACAGAACAAGGTGAGGAAACCCAAACAAGCCACAGAGAGGGGGAAAAGGCAATCAATAGAAGCACATAGAAACAACATAGATGACATAAGTAAGATACAAGAACATTAAAATAACTATTATAAATATATTTCACATGTTTAAAATGATAGAGGAAAGTTTAAGGATGATGAGGAACAAAACCAAAGATATAAAAACACCTACTCAAACTATAAGGATAAAAAATACAATATCTAAATTAAAAAACACACACACACACACAACATGGACTCAATAGCAGATTAGACACTGCAAAACAGAAAAAAAGAGAAAATAAAATGTAAATAAGGATATATTTAGGAATACAAATGATAAAAGTATTCATCAGCAACAGAAAAAAAAGAATCACAAGCAAACTTTAAGGACATAAACTAAGGGAAAAAATGAAAATGAGAACAGACATAAATAATATTTTAAAAAGACAGTAAAATAGAGAAATTAAGGAAATCAAATCTGATTCTTTAACAGTATCGATAAAATTGATAACTTATATCCAGATTGATGAACAAAGAAGAGAGAATTTATAAATGGTCAACATTAAGAAATGAAAGGGGTGACATCACCAATGATCCAACAGATATCAAACAAATAAAAACAAAACCTCATAAATATATTTAAAGTCAATACTTTAACTAGTTAGATGAAATGGAAAAAAATTGTGTTGCCAAAGCTCACACAAGATTAAATAATCTAAATACCCCTCTATCTATAAAAGATATTGAATTTATAGTTTAAAATATTTCCACAAATTGTGACAAAGCAACTTTTTAAAATATCCATAACTTGTTTATGTTGTTTGTAAACATTTGTCAAGCCTAGCCGGTGTGGCTCAGTGGTTGAGCATAGACCCATGAACTAGGAGGTCACATTTCAATTCCCAGACAGGGCACATGCCTAGATTGCAGGCTCAATCCCCAGGGGGGGGGGGCATGCAGGAGGCAGCCAATAGATGATTCTCTCTCATCATTCATCTTTCTATCCCTCTCTCCCACTCTCTTCCTCTCTCTGAAATTAATAAAAACATATTTTTAAAATGTTAACATTTGTCAAAACTCATATAACTGTACACTTTAAAATGATGAATTTTTCTGTATGCATCAATAAACATGATCTTAAGAAGGAAAACTGATAAAGATAAATATCTTGGAGAAATAAATATTTGGAGAAAGATAAATATCACATGATATTTAATAATATAATTTTAAAAATATATGTAACTACAAATTGAGTAGGCATTAAAAGGACAATAAGCAAGGCTGTGAATAAATTTATGTCACTAAATTAAAAAACTTAAAGAAGACAAATTTCTCATAAAATATAACTTACCAAAAGCTGACAGAATGTAAAACAGCCTGAAAAATCCTATAAATGTTAAACAAATTGAGTTTGTATTTAATATATTCCCACAGAGATAGCTTTATGAATGAGTTCCATCAAATTTTCACAAAACAGAATCATTTCAATCATACCCTCTGGAGCTACAGTGTGTAGTTGTGTGTTACACAAAGGTAGAGAGATGAGGTAATAAGTAAGACAGTATAATCACACCATGTTTTACTTGACAATGGATGTGCCCTGGCATGGGACTTTTTATCCCGAAGGGATACCTTTTTCTCATTGGAACAAAAACTGTGCAGTTTTACTAAGCTGTGAGCCTTGTTGCCAGCCCCTCTACTGAAAGTAGAAAGTTGACTCACCTGATGTCTATATTTATCCCATGTCTCTATCTCATAAGTTTAGAAGATTTGTCTTAAAGCAAATTTGTCATCTTCCCATAACTAGTTCTTCTTATTTTCTATGTGTATGTGCCATACAATCATGCCTTCTCATTAAAACATATATATAAGAAAAAGGGGGGAAGGGCAAGAGATCAGCCAAAGGACTTGTATGCATGCATATGAGCATAACCAATGGACACAGACAGTAGGGGGGTGCGCTGGGGGTGGGAACGACTGGGGAGAGGTCAATGGGTGGAGAAAGCAGACTTAAGGAGGTTGACCAGCTGGGGAAGGACCATGGGATACTGTGCAGCTATAAAAAAGAAGGAACTTTTACCATTTGCAACAGCATGGAGGGAACTAGAGAGCAGTATGCTAATCGAAATAAGCCATTTGGAGAAAGATAAATATCACATGATCTCACTCATGTGTGGAATATAATGATCAGCATAATTTGATGAGCAAGAATAGGTCCAGAGACAAATGGTAGAGGAGAGGGAGAGATTGGAAAGCAACCAAAGGACCTGTATGCATGCATATTAGCATAACCAATGGACACAGACACTGGGGAAGAGGGGGCTTGCCTGGGGTGGGAATGACTGGTGGTGATGGTGGGGGGAGGGTCAATTGGGAATAAAAGGAGACATATGTAAAACTTTAGACAACAAACTTTAAAATGTTTAAACAATTTTTAAATTAAAAACATTTACCAATTTGGCAATAAATAAATAAATATATATATATGAATGAGGCCCAGTGCACAAATTTGTGCACAGTGGCGTCCCTCGGCCTGGCCTGTGGGATCAGGCCAAAACTCGCTCTCTGACATCCCCCAAGGCATCCCAGATTGCAAGAGGGCACAGGCCAGGCTGAGGGACCCCACTGGTGCACAACTGGGGCCAGGGAGGGATTCTCATTGGAACAAAGACTGCCATTTTACTAAGTTGTGAGCCTAGTTGCCAGCCCCTCTAATGAAAGTAGAAAGTTGAGTCACCTGTCTACATTTATCCCATGTCTACATCTCATAAGTTTAGAAAATTTGTCTTAAAGCAAATTATTTGTCTTAAAGCACACCCCTCTACTGTCTGTGTCCATTGGTTATGCTCATATGCATGCATACAAGTCCTTTGGTTGATCTCTTGCCCTTCCCCCATTTTTCATATATATATATATTTCATATATATATATATATATATATATATATATCATATATATATTTCATATATATATTTCATATATATATTTCATATATATATTTCATATATATATATATATATATTTTTTTTTAATGAGAAGACATGATTGTATGGCACATGCAATCCAGGTGGCTGGCCAGTTGGGAAGGGACCATGGGAAGACTCCAGGACATGACCAGTCTATCTCACTCAGTCCCAATCAGCTAGACCCCAGCAGCAAGCTAATCTACAGGTCGCAGTGTCTGCTTCCTGGTAGTCTGTGCACATCATAGCAACTAGTCAGGTGGTTTACTGTCTGACCCCTCGTGATCAGTTCATGTCAGAGAGAGCAATTGAGCAGCCTTAGTATATCATTAGCATATTACACTTTGATTGGTTGAATGGCAGAGCAGACAAACAGACATTTAGCATATTAGGCTTTTATTATATAGGATGAAAAATCAGGAAAGTGCAAGGATTGTTCAAAATCTCCTTTCTCTTATGTGTCTTCATAGGAGTCTTAATGCTCTTAGATAACCACAAATTTGACTTTCACTTGTCCTCTAATTATAGTACTTTGATAGCACTTAATACTTAGTGAATTCAGGCAGAGATCTTATACAGTACTTTTAAAATATGAGTTAAAAACAGTTAGATAGCCTTTAGTACTCATAACAGCCCTTAACAGAACTGCATCACTGTAAAGTTTTCTGCAATAAAATTTTATTTTAAAGACCTTTACTTGTCTTAGAATAACCCTCAGTAATTTTAAAGAAAATAAAATATCAAGCAAGTTAATCCTTTGTAGCCTTTACAAATTCTGTTCTGACATTGGTTTCCTCATATTTTGAGTGAGAATATTAATGTCAGTTCTGTCCTTACTGGATAAAAGATAAAGTAAAGGGCTATAACAGTCACAGCAAAAATCTTTATTGAGTATGTTACTGTTATGGGCTGACTCGTGTCATTAATCCCAATGACCTTCAGAGGTAATAGAGTTTAAATGAAGTCATTAGAGTTGGCCCTAATCCAATATGACCGGTGTCCTTATAAGAGGAAATTAAGACAGACATGCAGAGGAAAAACCATATGAAGACCCAGGGAGAGAATACTATCTAAAGACAAAGAGAGAAGTCTCAGAAGAAAGCAACTCAGCTTACACCTTGATCTCAGACTTCTAGTGTCCAGAATTGTGAGAAAATAAAGTTCTGGTTAAGCCATCCAGTCTATGGTACTTGGTTATGGCAATCCTTACAGTGAATTGATAAAACAATAGAAGTGAAATGATAGATATCAAAACAGTTTAAAAATTTCAACTATTCAATGTAAAGTAATATTGCCCGAATTAACAATAATAAGAGTAATGTTGATACCCATAGATCAAGATGCTCAATGGATGATTTACCCATTAGTATGCAGTCTTTAGGTCTTGGACAACTGAATTTAAATCACTATGATAAATGAAATGCTTTCTGAAATGCAAACTAATGTGAGAATCATTTTCTTGTAGAAGCCTTCACCAATACAACCTTCAGTCCACATTTGGGAAGAATGAGGGGAGGGAGGGAAATCCCTTGTTCTTTTGAATTCCCAGAGTTATTCTATGCATACCTTATGTTATAATTTTGCATTTTGTCCTATTTGCCCTGTAATTGTACAGTAAAGTATACCTCATAACTCAAGTTTTGCTCGCCACCTATTTTTGTATGGCCCACAAGAATGTTTGTTTAGTTTTTAATGCTTGAAAAACTCAAAATAATAATAATATTTGGCCGAAACCAGTTTGGCTCAGTGGTAGAGCGTTGGTCTGCAGATTGAAAGGTCCCGGGTTCGATTCCGGTCAAGGGCATGTACATTGGTTGCGGGCACATCCCTGGTAGGGGGTGTGCAAGAGGCAGCTGGTCGATGTTTCTCCCTCATTGACGTTTCTAGCTCTCTATCTCTCTCCCTTCCTCTCTGTGAAATATCAATAAAATATATTTTAAAATAATAATAATAGTAATATTTGATGGTGTGTAATTATATAAAATTCAAATTTCAATATCCACATTAGGATTTATTTTGTACTCACTCCTTTATAAATTGCCTCTGGCTCTTTTAGAGCTTCAATGGCAAAGTAGAGTAGCTGTGACATAGACTGTTTAGCCCACAAAACCTAAAATATTTACTATCTGGCCTTTTACAGAAACATTTTCCCAAACCCTGTCTAGAAGACTGTCAATTTTCTGAAGTAGTGGCCATATCTAAGCACAACTTTGATACTCCCACAATGCCTACAGCAATGTCTTCAACAAAGTGGATGCCCACAAAATGATCATTAAATAGAAAATTTCAGATATTTTCCCTAGCCAATAATGTCATTGTGCACAAACGACCCTGGCTATATCTTTATCAGAGTAAATAAGGTGTTGTTTCTCCACTCAATTATTTCCATTAGTCAGACAGAGTGTGTATGTTCACATATAGTAGGTCCTTCACAAAAACATTTTAATAAACTCTCATAGCAACACTCTCCTAAGAATAGTGACTCATTCATCTACATTCATCACACTTATCTTAAGTGAGCCTTCATATGTGAAAATCACTGTGTGCCCAATAGAAACATGATAACTTTATACAAATTAAGATTCATGACCAGGTCCATGACTACAAACCATGTGACAAATCAAATCAGTAAATGGTGTTTTCTTCAATCTCTCTCAAGCCATCTGAGTGAAAACTGAGTAAGGTGAGCTAGGTTACAGCAGTGCTTACCTCCACTGAATATGCTTCTGTGACATAAAAAAGCACCACATCTCACACTATAACCTAAACACTCAGACTCTCACCCCACATCACCAGTATACATTATGTCATCCCAATGGAAACGTGATGACCTCCTACACAATGTAGATGAATAAGAACTAGTGATCGAAACTGAGATCCATGAATAAGTCCATGACTATAAACAATGTGACAAATCAAAACAGTGGAGGGTAATTTTTTTATTTCAATTACTCTAAAATTATAGAAAAGGAGATTTTTAAGTTCTATTATATCTGTCCTTAACTCCCTAAACATGCTGCTCTGACATTAAAAGACTTTTACATTAAACCTAAATGCTCAGTATGCTACCTCATATCAGCAGTATACATTATGTCATCCCCTTCCTGGTTGACAGGGCAATGTAGTTAATGCCTGTCATATCTGAGTTAAGTGGGAGAATACACAGGCAAAGTTTCTTTTTCTAAGTGATGCTCCTTATTCATCAAGCTCCAAGTTTTGGTATTAGTGCATTTAATTGCCCTAAAAGTTTCTGCCAGGCCCCCTTCACTTCCTTATTCCTTAGACTGTAAATCATGGGATTCAGCATGGGTGTCAAAATGGCATAGAAGAGAGAGATCAACTTCTCCTGAAGGGCAGAGGGGCCAGAGTGGGGCTGGGTGTAAGTGAAAATGGCCATGCCATAGCACAGGACAACCACTGTGAGGTGAGAGGCACAGGTGTGGAAAGCTTTCTTTCTTCCCTCTGTGGACCTGATCTTTAGGATGGTGGAGATGATCTTGACATAGGACAAGAGAACCAGGCAGAATGGTGACATCAGCAGGACAATGCTAGAAACCATGATTGCAATCTCATTGGAGGAGGTATCCACACAGGCCAGTCTGACCACAGCTAGGAGTTCACAGGATATGTGATCAATAAACTTGTTGGAGCACATGGGTAGCTGAAAGGTGATGGCAGTCTGCATGAGAGAGTTGACAGAGCCACTGACCCAGGATGTGATGGCCAACCTAGTACAGAGCCCTTCATGCATGATGACCAGGTATCGCAGGGGGTCGCACACAGCCACATAGCGGTCATAGGCCATTACTGCCAGTAGAACAAACTCAATCCCACCTAATGCCAGGGAGAAAAATAACTGGGCTGCACAGCTCACAAGGGGGATTACTTTATGTTCTGCAAGTAAATGAACCAACATCTGAGGGACTATGGCTGTGGCATAAGACACATCAACAAGGGAGAGGTTGGTGAGAAAGAAATACATGGGTGTGTGGAGTCGGCTGTCCAGGCCGATCAGAAGAACAATGAGGAAGTTCCCCAGCACTGTCACCATGTATGTGATGCAGAACACGACAAAGAGAGAGACCTGAGTGTTCCAGTCACTGGACAGGCCCAAAAGAATAAACTCTTTCACCCACGTCTGGTTTTCTGTTCCCATTAAAAAGTGTGACGATTATTAATCTGCAGAGAGAGGCAGAAAAAAACAAGAATCAATCTTTTGAATCAAAGAACCATAAGAATAACTTTTTAGCAACACAAACTTTATACAAATGGCAAGCCTTAACCAGATGCTTCAGATTCTTAATTGGCCATCACTACAGGCTTTGTCCCGATATTCCTTGTATCTTTTCCAAGTCAGAGCAGGCCAATGCCTTGATGAGGATATGATGTGGCTGCAGGGAGACCCAGCTAAAGCCTAGAGATAATGCAGTGCAACTTTTAGAGTTCTATATCTTCACCAACTTACCTCAGCTTTTAGGTAAGGAGAGGTTGGTAGATAACAATGGTATGTAATATGATAAACAATGAAGAAAACCCCAGGTGGAAAATTATAAAAGCTACCTTAAATATGTAAACTAGACCCACTGTGACGACGTGGGTAAAGCTGTTACAAAAGGAAATATTAGAAAGAGGCTGGGCCTAGGAAAAGATTTGAAGTCAGAAAGTCTAGGTTTGAAATATGATTTAACAGTGATGGGATTCTGGTTTAGGGACAAACTTTTATGTATAACATAGGACATTTTATAACTTATATTTAAGCTCAAATGTAGGTAGTGTTGGAGAAAGTACTTTGTGAGCTGTATTGGTGGTAGTACCATTAGTAGTAAGTATCATGACTTCTGCCTTTGGGTACATAAGGTAGCAAAAGTGATTTTCCCATGCATTCCCTCCAGAAATTCAGACCTAAATAATATTGTACACAATCCTTAAAGGAACTGAGAGCTTAGAAATGGTTAGGTCACTTTGAGGACCTAGTGACCATTGTCTTTTTTTATGATGACCTTTGTTCTGTTCAGACTCAGTGGCATATGGTATGGTAGGGGAATGTAATTGTATTTTTTTCATTTGTCTCTTCCCAACTTGTTGCTGTTAGGAATCTGTCTACTCCTTGAAATGGGCTCAAAACAGAGAAAATGAGAGTATGAGTAGTTGACTTTCTATTTACAAGAGAGGAAGGAAAGCACATCTTTAAGGCTTTGTCTTCATTGTCCGCACCAGAGAAGGAGGCATGAATTCATGGAAATGTACACTGAGACAGAGTTGCACTTGTGGTTTATTTTATCCTGTAAACATTTTCCCAATAGAACTATATATAATATCAATTTTGAACATTAAACAGAAACTGTTTACATTTTTTAATTTTATAAGTCTGATTTATGTTTATTTTTCTCTATGCCTACCTATCGCTAACTTTTTCTTGCAGTGTACAAAATAATGAAGAAAGGGAGATAATGTTGGTAAGAGGAATGGAGGCCAGAAACAGAGCTGTTTGTTTCATTTCAAAACCCAATGACCAGGCTGAGGTCTCTGAGCAGAAAGGTAAAGACTGTCTATACTTCCACACTCTTATCTAATAAAGGACAAAAAAAAAAGTACTTTAAGAAATGCTCATCTCTTCTTTCATGGGTCAGACACATATATTTTTTTAAACCTGTTTTCAAATTTCCTCCCACATGTCTGATCTCCCCTCCTGTTCTGCTCTATCAAGACCATAACCACCACCCCTTGCATGGTTTTTCTTCAATCATGGGAAGAATAAAAAGACATCTACTTTACTCAAAGAAGGGATTTAAATTTAATTCTAGAGCATCAAGAAAATATTTAATTTTATGCTGAAACCGGTTTGGCTCAATGGATAGAGCGTTGGCCTGAGGACTGAAAGGTCCCGGGTTTGATACCGGTCAAGGGCACGTACCTAGGTTGCGGGCACATCCCCAGTAGGAGGTGTGCAAGAGGCAGCTGATTGATGGTTCTCTCTCATCGATGTTTCTAACTCTCTATCCCTCTCTCTTCCTCTCTGTAAGAAATCAATAAAATATATTTTAAAAAAAGAAAATATTTAATTTAAAAAATCTTTTAGCTGTTGTTGTATATATAGCATATCTGCAGCAGAAAGCATTTTTCTTTTCCAAAATTTAAAAATGTTACAGATTTATTTTTCAATTACAAATTATATTTAATATTACTGTTTACTTTCCTATTAACTTGGCAAATATCTATAAAGGACCATCTTTGCTAGATGCTACTGTTTTATGGTGGATATTATACCCCCCTGTGCTTGAAGAAATTATATGAAACAAATTGTCATTTCTACATCATTTGCTACACATGCAAGTTGCCTGGAGAATATGCCAGCCAATGACTCACTATGTTCCTCTTACACACCCTACACATCTCTCCACTACAGCCTTTGTCTCAATCCAGGGAGTGACAGTGTCGCATCTTAATGCAATTGTGAGCTTCAGAGCCTAACAGTTTCTGTTTTGCATCTAATCTCTTCTGCTTTCTTGGACCTAAAGCAAGTCATTTCAGAAATAATACTTATTTATTGAAATCAACTTAAATAGATTTCTAATGGTAAATTCTCAGTTGGTGAATTTTGGCAAAATTTTAAAATATCTAGTATTTTGGAGTCATGGAAATGGAACATGTTCCAACTAGTATATCACAATTTCCTGAAACTGACTAGTTAATCTCCCACACAGGAACCCCTCCCATGCCTAGATCCCTACATCTCTGCCTCAGAGGAAAGGGTACTAATAGCCCCAAGTAGCAATATGGCTTCTTAACCCCTTCCCCATACTCCTACTCTATCACTATTGATAAGGCCTTGAAGAACTATGAGCAACTGTTCATCAAGAAAGATGAGAGGATTTTTTAAGATGGTGGTATAGGTAAACACCTATATTCACCACCTCCCACAACCACATAAAAATTATAACAAAAATACAGGACAACCATCATGCAGACAGCTGGAAAGCAGGCTGAATGGAAGTCCTACAATTATAAAAGTAAAGAAGAAAGCATTGTTCCTATGAGGGAACTGCCCCAGTCACAGGGCTAACTGCCAGCCATTTCTGTTTGCTCCACACTGGTGATTCCCTAAGACCACATCTCATTCAATTTACAACCAAGCTGTGTGCAGTGGCTTTTGCATACGAATGGCCCCTTCTTGATCAGGGTAAATCTCTCAAACAAATTGCAGCTGGGTCAGAGAGCCCCAAACCTTTAAATAAAAGGCCCAAGACCTGGCACCAGTACCAACCAAACTGCCTTGTTTCATAGCTGGGCCTCATCTGGGCACTTTCAAACCTGAAACAAAGAGAAAGAATCTACAGATCTCTCTATAGTTGATGCTGGGTGGCCCCAGGCAGTGGCTGACTTTGCACCTCTCTGGAGCCCCAAGAGCCAGTGTACCCAGTGGTCAGTGTCAGATCATACCAGATTACAATTCTGCACATCCATAAGTGACACACTCAAGGGGCAAACTCAGTGAGTATCAAAGCCCCACTGAAGCAAGTCTGCCCCACAGGGGTTTCTCCTGCACAGCAGCTCTCCCACTGTAGTCACAACTGGTCCTCACAGCCAATTGCTTGGAGATCAATTCCTCCAAGTGACACCAATAGCAATCAAGTCTCAACTACAAAAAAAAATTGTGCTCACAACCCACAAAGAGTGTCCAATTCAGGTGATTGGGGAGGCTAAGCCACTGGGACATATAGAACACCTACTATATAAGGCCACTCTGCTAATTCAAGGAGACATAGCAGCTCTAATCAATACATAGAAACAAACACAGGGAAGCAGCCAAAATGCAGAGACAAAGAAACGTGTCACAAATGAAAGAAATGGAAGAAAGCAAACTACTGGACATAGAGTTCAAAGCCATGGTTATAACATTACTCAAGAATCTTCTAGAAACCTTCAAAAAAAAGGGGGGGGGGAAGGACCAGTAAGAAATTAAGCATACACTGACTCAGATTAAAAATAATATACAGGGATTGGACAATAGAGCAGAGGATTCTGAAAATCAAATCAATGATTTGAAATATGAGGAAACAAAAAACACTCAACCAGAGAGCAAAAGAAAAAAGAATTAAAAAATATGAAGATAGTGTAAGGAGCCACTGAGACAACATACCAATATCCACATTATGGGGGTTCCAGAAGAAGAGAGAGAGCAAGATATTGAAAACCTATGTGAAGAAATAATGACAGAAAACTTCCCTTACTGGTGAAAGAAATAGACTTATAAGTCCAGGAAGCATGGAGAGTCCAAAACAAGAGGAACCCAAAGAGGACCACACCAAGACACATCATAATTAAAATGCCAAGGCTTAAAGTCAAATAGAGAATCTTAAAAGCAGTGAGAGAAAATCAGTTAGTTACCTATATGGGAATGCCCAAATGACTGTCAGCTAATTTCTCAATAGAAACTATGCAGGCCAGAAGGGAGTGGCAGGAAATGTTCAAAGTGATGAATAGCAAGGACTGATAACCAAGATTACTCTACCCAGCAAAGCAATCATTTAGAATTGAAGGTCATATATAGAGCTTCACAGATAAGAAAAAGCTAAAGGAGTTCATCACCACCAAACCAGTATTATGTGAAATGTTGAAGGGTATTCTTAAAGAAGAGGAAGAAGAAAAAAAGATTAAAAATATGAACATCAAAATGGCAACAAATACATACCTATCCACAATTGAATCTAAAATTCAAAATAAATGAATAAGAAATATAATTAACAGAATAAACTGGTGAATAAGATTGAATCAGGGGCATGGAAATGGAACAGACTGATGATTCTAAGAAGGAAAGGGGTGGGGTGGGAAGAGAATAAACAAAGATTTTATATGCATATATGCATTACCTATTGACATAGACAATGGGGTAGTAAAGGCCTGGGGCAGAGTGGGAACTGGGTGGAAGAGGGTAATGGGGGGGAAAAAGAGGGGCATCTATAATAATCTCAAAGATAAAGATTGAAATAATCATCATTTTTTAAAAAAGACGAGAAACCTGACCCATATATAAAAATCAAAGGAACACTGACAGAACTTTTCATATGTTGGTGCTACACAGACAGAGTGATTAGTTGGAGTCCTCTGGAGATACCTTCAAATTTCATTGTTCACATTTTTAAATCAGTTTTTAATTACATTTAGTTTCCATTGCTACAGACCAATACTCCAAAATACTCATTTAAACTTTGCAAGGATGGAAGTATTTAAAACTTAACACATGAGTACATTTTCCATTTGCAACATTCATTGCCATATTTTATTTTTCTACCCCTGTTGGTGTATTATATTTTAAAAGTAAAGTATTGTCATTGCTATTGACTGGCTGCTTTAATAAAATATCTTCTCCCTCTCCCCATACATTAGTAAGAAAGAAGTATCGATTTGAAAAACCTCAAGAGGTGTGCACATTATAGAGGGTTTCCTCAGCATTTCAACTTCCAGAATTATATTAATTTACTAAAGGCCTGATACATGAAAATTCAAGCAAGAGTAGGCCTTCCTTCCCACAGTTGCCGGCACCAGCTTCCCTCTGGCACCTAGACCTAGGCTTCCTCCGGCTGCCGGCAGGCACCTGGGACCAGACTTCACTCTGCCCTGACTTCATCCAGAAGGATGTCCAAAATGATGCCCAGAAGGACATCTGGTCTAATTAGCATATTGCCCTTTTATTATTATAGATATTATAATCCTTTCCACTACTCATACCAATTCAAAAAGTCTATGGTTGGACAAAACCTTGGATCACCCTTTAAAATCCAATCTGAAACAATTAAACAGATTTTCTCTTGTTCATTATAGAGATGACGCGTTACAGAGAAAAGCATGTTGAGTATCCTCTTTCGTAACACTCCATCAGGTCTTAACTATATTTGGTCTTCTTGTTGGAGTCCTCTCCAATCTTAGCAGAGATACACAGAAGTCTTGAACACAGGATCAGAGCACATAAACATAAATCCCAAAACCTAAAGACGTTTTCTTTAATACCGGTCAAATAAAGCAGAACCATACCTTTACACAGTTGAGTTGACAATAAAAAGAGAACTTTCAAATAGAGACAGATTCATCTGACCTCTGGCTGAACAACTAGAGATGATATGTCCCAGGCTCCTTGTCACCTAGGCTAAGACCTCTCTGGAACTACCTGACATTGTGAGGAACACTACTGGGAGAAAGTTCACTGGTGCCCCATACTTGGCTCAAACACAACCCTAATGAGGTGTAGCAGTGGGTAATTAGCAATGTGGGCTGAAAGATTCTCCTCAGGACATCTATGAGTCAGAGTTAATTGCTGTCTCCACTCCCAATTCATTATGCTGCCCTCTTCTCCCTCAGTAAGCTATTTCCTCCATCCTCCTCAAACTACAGCAATCCACTAAAGGCTAAGGTCATTCTAAAAAGTCCTGGAAGCAATTTTTTTCTGAGGTTTTTAGGATATCCTCCTAGAGACCAAATCTGACATTTATCCCTCATGCTCTTATTCTAATGAACAGTGACTAGGCATGTATCCAAACCTGGTGAAAAACTAATTATCCCCTTCAGCTCCAGGGTACCTTTCTCTCTCCTTCTGGATTCAAGAGACCTGTTTTCATGCCTCTGAGATATGTGCAAAGAAGCCATATGCATGCATATAAGCCTAATCAATGGACACAGACACCAGAGGAGTGAGGGCATGAGTGGGGAGGAGGGTTAGGGGGCAATGGGGGGGATAAGAACACATATGCAATACCTTAATAAAGAAAAAAAAAGGTGCTGTGAGCACTGCAAGTGTTGATGGGCATTTGAATACATTTTTTCATGGTACTACTTAAGTTCCAAAATTAATAGCAATGAATTGAAAGATTTAAGATTCCAAATAAGATCTACGAGAATACCTTCTTATGACCTCCAAAGGAAAAAAAGAAAAAGATTCAAAATTCTCAATACAGAGAATTAATCTTCCATACTTCTTCAAGTTTTTAATATTTATTAAAAAATTCAATGTAATTTTGACAGAATGCTCTCACATTACCATTCTCTGACATCATACACCTTTTAAGTGAACTTTTGTCCATTTATTAATTTCTGTACTAAGTCCAATACCCAGTAATTTTCAACATCACCATTTATGTATCCTCTCATTTATGCAATTTGATTATAATCATCTTAATATTCACACATCCATTTGCTAATCTGCTCATTACCTCATTCATATCTTCCTATATTTACATACGAATTCATCTTGTACCTAATATTCATTAATTTTCCACCAAATCTTTTATGCTCACCTAACATATTATCCTTCTGCTTATCTATTAATTTATTCCATTGTGAGACCATGGTCTCTGATATTATAGATCTACCCAAATGGATCTAACAAAGGTTCTGTGATATTCCAGGAAATATAAAGGAAAAGTATAGATGCTTCTTAATCCTCACCTTGATTTCTGAACTCACACACAAATGACAGAACTGGTTTTATAATTTCTCTGAGGAAAGTGGGGGAAATTCCATGGCTATGAAGGCTTAAGTCATAGTATCCAGAAATTCACTCCATTTATCTGTGGACAACAAAAGTAAATGCCCAAATTCCAAACTTTTAACAAGGACACAGAACTCTCAATCACTCCTGCTCAAAACCTTGAAATATCGTTCTTCTCATTCAACCTCTATCATTCAACAAGTTATATCAACTCTTACTTTGAAACAGCTGGTCACCTACGTCCTTCCTTCCCATTGCTAGTACTGCTGACTTGTATTATCTTAGCATTTTGTTTCTAAGCGCCTTTCAAAGCATGATGGTCTTCATCCTACCCAGACTGACTGTCAGAAACTATGCAGATAGGGTCCAAAGAACTATTTTTATGAGACTGTCAGGTGTTTCTGATAAAACTTTTTTCAGGTGTTCAGATAAAATAAAATTTGAAAACTTCCAAAACATTCATTCTGCAGACCACTGTTGAATGCTTTAATTGCATTACTTCATTGTACCATTACCTACTTCACAAAGGTTAGATCTAAAGTCTCTAATGACTTTAATGCCAAACCTCAACTAACTCGGAATGAAGAGTTTAAAAGTCAACCACAATCTAAGTTTTTCCTTGCTTCTCTCCCATATGAGTCCCACCCATCCTACAATTCCTATTGTTTCCCAAACAGGAAATGTTCTTTCTTCTGCCCAGGAAGGTCATTTCATAAGTGTCTTTCTAGAAATTGAATAGTTCTTTAAGAAGCATTTGTGACAGACTCACTAACATATACTATGAATGTATAGGCTAGTGTTTGCTAGAAGAACATGAATATAACAAATTGTTTGCTCTAAATGCTATGCATATAATTTGGCTGCTGCTTCAAGATAAGCGGTTTGTTTAACTTAAAATGTATTTGCTTAAAAATCACTGTTTGCCATTGTTTTATTTTACTTAACTGTAAATTATCCCTCACATCACTCACGTATAATTTGTCTGTTAAAACAGGCCTTTAAAAATAATTGAAACTGTGCAACTCCAGTGCAGGATGTTTATAGTGGGAAGACTGGCAGGGAAGGGGACTCTTATATTTTCTCCTCAATTTTGCTATAAATCTAAGACCATTCTAAAAAAGTAGACTCTACTAAAAAGAAAAAAATAAAGTAATTAAATTTGTTACAGCTTCCACTTAGGTGATAGAAAGCTGGAGAGAGGATTAGTTCCACCCTAAAACAAACAAAAAAATACGGTTAGATAAATTACTAAATTACAATTATTCTTGAATCCTCAGTAAGGTGAGACTGCAAGGCAACCAAAAAATGTGAAATCTTGGGAAAGATAGGTATATCCACAGAGAGACAGGAGTGAGTATTTACTTACCTAAGCCAGAGCATGGGAGGAAAACAGGGCAGCCAAACAAGCCAGTGAGAACTGCTTTAAACAGATGGCTCAAGTTGGAGTGTGGATATTGTACTAGTAAGTACAGAATGGCTCAGAGCCACGGCAAAAATAGGAGTTCCCATCAATTTTCAAGATTTTCTTCACAGAGTTAGTCCTCACAAGAATGCTTGGGGGAGGGCAGAAAACCAGGCAAAGCCTCCTGCATAGCGGCGATCTAGTGAAAGAAGCCACAGCTTCTGTGTAAGCAGGAGGCACGCTCCCATCACCAAGTCTCTCTCTCTAATGGAACAAAGCCCGAAGCCACTGGGGAAGGACAGCAAACCCTGCTCCCCTCAGAGATGAGGACTCATTGCTTAGGGAAGAGAACAGAAGAAAAACAACAGCAAATAAGTCAAAACATTCTAGCCCTGAGATCTCCACTGGGCAGAAGATCTCTCTGTGTCCAATGATCCGTCTCCTCACACTGTAGAAGAGCAAGGTCATAAAGAAAGCCCCAATCCTAAAACACAGAAAGAAAGGATCTGCCTAAGACTGAGACAGAAGCAGGACAACAGAGAATAAACCCTCATTCTCTATCACAAGGTGAGCAAGAATTGAGGAACAAGGAACAGCAATTAGCCATGGAAGAGAGTGAGCATGTGGGAAGGTCTCTGGCATGCCGTCCCACAGGGACAGCTTAAAAGTAAGGGTGGAACAGCAACACTGGAAAACCTTCCAACCACTGAACTTCCAACTCAGTCACAAGTAATGCTAGAGAAAATAGAATTGGATGGTACACTGATGATAACCATAGCTAACAACAAAACTCAAACCATGACTGATTGATTCCGACACTCTCTCCCAGCAAACAAGATTACAAGACAAACAGATGTGTCCATTTTAATTCATAATACTATTTATCAGAGCCTATTATAAAATATACTGGTTCCAGCCGAAACCGGTTTGGCTCAGTGGTAGAGCGTCGGTCTGCGGACTGAAAGGTCCCGGGTTCGATTCCAGTCAAGGGCATGTACTTGGTTGCTGTCACATCCCCGGTAGGGGGTGTGCAAGAGGCAGCTGGTTGATGTTTCTCTCGCATTGACGTTTCTAGCTCTCTATCTCTCTCCCTTCCTCTCTGTAAAATATCAATAAAATATTAAAATAAAATAAAAATATATATACTGGTTCCAATCCAAATTAAATGCCAGAGGAAAAGGCAAGAAAATTACAATGTCACTAATCAAAGAATTAACAGAACCAGAATCAGATATACTTGGGTATAGGAACTATCACACAGGGGTTTATTTATTTTTTTAAAAAATTTAAAAATATATTTTATTGAATTTTTACAGAGAGGAAGGAAGGGAGAGGGATAGAGAATTAGAAACATCGATGAGAGAGAAACATCTATCAGCTGCCTCCAGCACCCCCCCACACACACACACACACACCGGGGATGTGCCCACAACCAAGGTACATGCCCTTGATCTGGGACCCTTCAGTCCGCAGGCCAACGCTCTATCCACTGAGCCAAACTGGTTTCGACCACACAGGGGTTTAAAATAATTCTCACAAATAAGTTAAATGATCTAGTGCAGTATTTCCCAAACTTTTGACATATGTGTACCCCCTATATAATTTTCGTACTGAAAATTATACTGAGTGCCCCTCATAAAAAAAAGGATGTATTTTAATAACAATAAAAATATATTTATTTTTTCTTTTTTTGGTACATACACAAAATAATAATAAACAAAAAATAAAATTATTCATAATAAAATATAAATAAAAGTTATATTATAAATAACATTTATTTGCACACCGGACCATCTCACGCCTCACAAGACTGTCTTTCCTTGACTCATGAGAACACAGAATTAGGCGCAGCTAAGCATGGTGCAGTGCATATCCCCACCAAATTCTTCCGGTACCCCTGGGAGTACGCGTACCACACTTTGGGAAACACTGATATAGTGGAAAAGATTGGAAAAGATGGAAAGTATCATAACTGAGCAAATTCAATGGAGAATTGAAAAGTATATGGAGGAATTACATAGACATGCTCAATATAAGGAGAATAGTAACAGAAACAAAGACCACTTATGACAGCCTCAACAGAGCCAAAAATCAGTGGGTAAAATAAGTCAATAAAAATTAGCAAAACTAAACCGCACAGAGAAAACAACAACAACAACAACTAATGATAAAGAGAGAGAAAAGCCTTCCAGAGCTGTCAGACAATATTAAACCATCTAACATATATGAAATTGAAAAAAATCACATAAATAAAATGGAAACAAAAAGGGTTCAAGAAATATTTTGAGAGATAATGGCTGAAAAAATAGTGAAATAAATTAAAGCAAAAATCAAATAAATTCAGCCAAATATAATAACATACCAAACAAAACATCAGCTGACTTAAGAGACAATGGGGTGGGGGGAAGTGCTTTGAAACTTCTTCAAGGGAGGGAGGGAAGGCAAAGATGAGCTACTGTCACTTTCTTTCTTATCTTCCCTCTTCCTCTTTTACTTTATCTAACTTAGGCTTTTTTTTTCCCCCAGAGATATGGTCCTCTCAGACTATTCCAGCTCAGTGCTGTGTGCAGAGGAGGGATGGGACATGAGAGGATGACGTATGCACAGATGATTCCCAAATTCATTTCAAAGTTGTCTTATCTTTCATTGCATTTGGCTGAGGAATCTTTTATATCTCAGATAACTACGTATTTCATAATTTATGCATTATTTTTGTATTTATGTGCTTATTTTTATACAATATCAGAACAAGAGGTAATACATTTTTTAGCAAATGGACAGCTTTAAGATTTAAATAATACCACTTTACATATGCAGTAAAATTCATCTCAAATGGTTTGTATATTCAAGCAGTGGCTGAAACATAGCTTTCCCTTGAACAGTAATAGCCACATGTACAAAAAACCTTTACTTAGATTCTTATCAGTGTAAACTAAGACCTTCAGTTGATGCTTCTCCACTGAGGTACCTCCAGCATTCAAACACATTATGTCCACATGAATTAGGTCCAGCACAAAAGCATGTAATCAGCCTTGATATCAACACTCTCCTCAGAACAATGACTCAAGTAATTACCAGATCCATTAATATACTGTAGTATGTACACATTTTAAAAAGGAAAATGTGAAAGTGATATGTTACCAATGAAAACATGATAACCTCATACAAACTGTAGAATATTAATAAGAACCAGTGATCCAAAATGAGATCTATGAATAGGTTCATGACTATAAACAATGTGACAAATCAAAACGGCAAATGTGTTCTTTTAATTACTCTCAGACCCTATGTATGAAGAATAAGTGTGGGAATTTCTGGTACAGGAGTATTTGACTCCTCTGAACATGCTCCTGGAACATAGCAATATCCCCACATCACATAACCCAATTTAAACACTCAGTATTCTCTTCCACATCACCAATACATTTTCATCATCTCACTCCTTCCAGGGGCTAACCAGCAGACCCTGATGAATGATTACTCTGTTAAAAAGAGGGCTAAGGGACTGCCTGGCTAAATGAACCAGATAGCCCCATTCACCTGCCTTGTTAGGCTCTGATTGTAGCAACAGCTTGAACTAAAATTAACTTCTGGATATTATCAGCAGGGTAAGCATCCTTGAAAAAACACATGCATCTACAGTCTCCTTTACACAAGGACATTTTAAAGTCTAAACATAAAGATTTCAGTAAAACACCTGGGGACTCAGACTTGTTTGGAAAAGCAAGGCAGAGTCTGCCAACTTTGGCAAGAATCCCTTAGAGGCCTCTGACCTTTCAGAGAATCCTCCTTATAGACTTTCCAACCAAGTCCTGTGCTTCTACACAATTCCTGGTTGCCAGGGCAATGCATTTAAAGCCTATCATGTCTGAATTAAGTGGGAGAACACACAATGCTATTTTTCTAAGTTATGCTCATGATTCATCAAGTTCCAAGTTTTGACATTTATCTAGATAATTGCCCTAATAGTTTCTGTCAGGTCCCCTTCACCTCCTTATTCCTTAGACTGTAAATCATGGGGTTCAGCATTAGTATAAAAATAGCTTAAGAGAGAGAGATAAACTTCTCCTGAAGGCCAGAGGGGCCAGAGTGGGGCTGGATGTAAGTGGAAAACAACAAAACAACCACTGTGAGATGAGAGGCACAAGTGTGGAAGGCTTTCTTTCTTCCCTCTGTGGACCTGATCTTTAGGATGGTGGAGATGATCTTGACATAGGACAAGAGAACCAGGCAGAATGGTGACATCAGCAGGACAATGCTAGAAACCATGATTGCAATCTCATTGGATATGGTGTCCACACAGGCCAGTCTGACCACACTAAGAGTTCATAGGATATGTGATCAATAAACTTGTTGGAGCACATGGGCAGCTGAAAGGTGATGGCAGACTGCATGAGAGAGTTGACAGAGCCACTGACCCAGGATGTGATGGTCAACCTAGTACAGAGCCCTTCATGCATGATGACTAGGTATCGCAGGGGGTCACACACAGCCACATGGTGATCATAGGCCATCACTGCCAATAGAACAAACTCAATCCTACCCAATCCCAGAGAGAAAAATAATTGGGCTGCTTAGCTCATGAATGGGATTACTTTATGTTCTGTAAGAAAATGAACCAACATCTGAGGAATGATGCTTGTGGCATAAGAGATATCAACAAGTACTGGACTTTGGGCACCATTTAGCACCAGGGGTCTTGATCTTAATCCAGAAGGGTTTTGGAATCTGGAGAAGTGGCATGGATAAATTAAATAAGAGTGCAGAGACTAAACATAATTTTCAAAGGCATATGAAGAGGGTGGGGGCGGGTGCAGAGGAGCTTGGCTGAAGAAACCAAGTTCTCCTTGTCTCAGGACCCCTGGCTTTTTATTAGCCCAATTTGTCCTAAGGCAATATGGAGATATATACACCAAAGGTAGGGTTTCTCTACAGAGTCCATTGTCAGAGTCCATGTCAGGAATAGCCTACGGATGTTCAGGTATTTGGCCAGGAAGAAGCAATAACACTTAGATTAAGATGCCATGAGCTGTCTGTCAGCAAGCAAACAATTTATGCATCCTTTTCAGGTTTGGGGAAATGCCTTTAGCCCTTCCCAATAGGCAAAACATATATAACTCAGCCTTTGTTGAGTCCCAAAGTTCCATCAACATTTTGATGAAACTCTTGCAATTATGGCATGCTGGAATTGGCTTCCAGCAAACAAGGGAGAGGTTGGTGAGAAAGAAATACATGGGTGTGTGGAGTCAGCTGTCCAGTCTAATCAGAAGAACAACGAGGAAGTTCCCCAGCACTGTCACCATCTATGTGATGGAGAACAGAACAAAGAAAGACCTGATTGTCTCAGTCACTGGTCAGGCCCAGAAGAATAAACTCTCTCACCCTCGTCTGGTTTACTTTTTCCAGTAAAAAATGTGAGGATTATTAATCTTCAGAGAACACTGGGAATAACAGAAGCTTTTAAATTAAAGAATCATTGGAATAACTTCTTAAAGGAATGCATATTTTATATGAACTGTTAGACATAACTATTTCAGATCATTTATGGGCCAAGATGATACACTTTGGTCCAATATGTATTATATCTACTCTGCATAAAAGAGGCTAGACCTTTTAAAAAACATGATATTGTCTTAGTCAGTTAATTCCTAGAGATAATGTAATGGAATCTGGGAAACTCTATATCTTACCTGTTTCCAGGGCAGGAGATGATGGTAGTTTACAATGGATGATAAAGTGATAAGCAATGAAGAAAAATATTTTTTGAAATTCAAGAACTACTATACACATATGTGCTGGATATATTTAATAGATTTCAAGTCTAACAAGGTGGCTTAGATTACTTGAAGCTCCAGAGAAATATGGATCTTTTTGAGAATCTGGTGTCTTTCAGTCTAAAATAAGAGGGAGTAGAGTGATCATTTTAACTTGATTCTTTTCTTTTTCTGCAATTCTGTTTACTCGTTCTGACTTGCTCTTGCTATTTTTCTACAACTCTAGCCCTTGCATATGGTCTTAGTAAAGAATACGGAATAAAAATGGCTGCTAAGGCTTTCCAGTACAGAAGGAGAAAAAGAAAACAAAACTGTTCATATTTATTTTTGGTGTTGCAAAGTCTTTTATTTGGCTAGAGGGTGAAATTAGGAAAACATAAAACCCCAGAAAAATGTCACACAGGTGATAGAATATCTGATTATGTTTGTTTGCCCTGTGTAAAATAGCACTTAAATCTTCACCTTTGAGGAAGTGAAGCAAGTCTACTTAGGCACCTTCCCACAGAACCTACTTTCCATGGAAAATTTATCAATTAAGCTAAACCCCTATGCATACTATATTTATATTCATTTTTAAAGCTTGTAAGGACAGTGGAGTTACAAATTAGCTTGCATACTAGAGGTTTGCTTGATTTAAAAATTACAGTTTAGTTTGTGCAGCTAAAAAACAAAAGGTGTCTCGACTCAACTTTATTGCATCAGAAGTAGGCATTTCATTTTCAGTGAATTTGAAAAATATCTTTAGTGTCATCTTTGATAGATGCTTTGATTTCAAGGATGAATACTAAACTTCTTTGTGCTCATAAAATTGAAGTAAATGAAAAAGACACATTACAAACGGTTTTCACATCATTTGTTGCACTGTGCAAAGTGCCTGGAGAACAGGCCAGCCCTTGATTCACTCTGCAACTCTTACTCACCTGGCACATCTCTCAACTACAGCCTGTGTCTCATTACAAATGAGTGACATTGTTCTTACTCTCAGGACCTAAAATTTCTTGCTCTGAACCTATTCTCTTCTGCTCCCTAAGATCTAGACCAGTGATTGGCAAACTCATTAGTTAACAGAGCCAAATATCAACAGTACAATGATTGAAATTTCTTTTGAGAGACAATTTTTTAAAACTTAAACTTCTTCTAATGCCACTTCTTCAAAATAGACTCACCCAGGCCGTGGTATTTTGGGCCAAAGAGCTGCATGCGACTCACGAGCAGCTGTTTGCCCACCACGGATCTAGACCAAGCCACTTAGCCTCTCTGAGGTTTATACTCTTTAATATGTATCATACAGATAATACTGGCCAACTGAAAGGGTCATTGAAGAAATCAGTATTCTTCTAGTGACTGAATTAGGGCAGGTGTACATAATTTAGTGATGGTACTTTGTTGACCTTTCATTTTAAGCTCTTCATCACATTCAGAATGTTATTCCTTCATTTATCCCCCTTCTACCATCCTGGCTCTGTCTTGACCCTAATGAATTCTTCTTCCTTCATCATAAAAAAATATATAAACCCAAATTGGGGAGGTAAGAATTTGTTATATAATTAGCATTCTAATTCTCACTTCCTTTTATAACCAGAATCCTATATAATCCTACCTAATAAAAGAGTAATATGCAAATTGACCATACCTCTGCTACACCATAAGCCACTCCCACCAGCCACCATCACCAGCCAATTAGAGTAAGTATGCAAATAAACCCAACCAAGATGGCTGTGGCCACAGAGAGCAGGAGGGAGGCTTAGGTTTCCCAGGCAATGGAAGAAGCCAAGCTTTCCACCCACCCTTGCCGACCTAAGCCTCCACTCAAGGTTACAAAGTTTCAATTATAGAAGGTAAACAAATATAAACAGAAATGGTGGCAGCCAAGGAGCGAGCAGAAGGCTTGGCTCTGCTTCAGGCTACAAAGTTTCAATTGTAGAAGGCAAATAAATTCCAGATACCAGGGCTTCTGCTTGGGTCGCCAGGGGGCATGGCCAGCCTGCAAACCACCACAGGCCCCTTGCTCAGGCCACCCCATGCCCCAAGGGAACCTCCACCTTGATCTGGGACACCTTTCAGGGTAAACCAGCTGACCCCCACCCATGCACCAGGCCTCTATCCTATCTAATAAAAGAGTAATATGCAGATTGACCATCACTCCAACACACAATAGCTGCCCCCATGTGGTCAAAGGTCCTGCCCACATGTGGACACTATATGGCCACCACAGGATGGCCAGCAGGGGTGGGCAGTTGGGAGGTACCAGGCCTGCAAGGGAGGGAATTTGAAGGTGATCACCCCTGCAGGGGAGGGAAGTTAGGGGTGACCAGGCTGGCAGGGGAGCAGTTAGACATCAATCAAGCTGGCATGGGAATGGTTAGGGGGTGATCAGGCTGGCAGGCAGAAGCGGTTAGGGGCAATCAGGAAGACAAGCAGGGGAGAAGTTGGGAGCCAGCTGTCCTGGATTGTGAGAGGGATGTCCCAGATTGGAGAGGGTGCAGGCTGAGCTGAGGGACATCCCGCCCAACCCCCATCCCATGCAAGAATTTTGTGTACCGGGCCTTTAGTTCTATTATAATGTCCTGCAAATACTTAAATACTACTCAGTCATTAAAAAGAAGGAAATCTTACCCTTTGTGACAGCATGGATGGACCTGGAGAGAATTATGCTAAGTGAAATAAGCCAATCAGAGAAAGACAAGAACCATATGATTTCATTTATATGTGGAATCTAATGAACAAAATAAACAAACAAGCAAAACAGAAACAGACTCATAGAGAGCAGGCTGACAGCTGGAAGAGGGGAGTAATGAGGAGAGACAGATTGAGAAAAAAAGAAAAGAGAGAGAGAAAAACTCATGGATACAGACAGCAGTATGGTAATTGTCAGGGTTGGTGGGAAGAGAGGTAAGGGGAAATATAAGTTTGTGACTTATATTTGTGCAACCTGGTAGTCACATATGGTGGCACATTTTATTGTGTGAATTCTCACCTTCTTTATATTTCTTGAACCTTATAAGCTGAGATTACAATATTCTTTTGGAGTAAAATTCCCTAAGTCTGGCAAGTGTCCATAGTGCAATTCCTACAGCCAGTTCTAGAGGAACCAACCCAGGAATGAGTGTTAGCCCTACCTTAGCACCAGTTCATTCTCTGAGTGTCAAATGTCTTTGAATAAGCCATTAATTGCCTTACATATTAATTTATCTGCTATTAAAAGGAAAATCATAATATTGTGAGGACCAAACCCTTCAGAAGTTATTGAGACAGGATGTTTTAAAGCAATTGCTAACTTATCATTTCTTATCTGGAAATATAATATACTAATATTCCTGCCACCTGCCAATCAATATAATACCTAACTAAAGTTTATTATACTTCTGAGGTAGTGTCTTGTAAGAGTGGGAAACTAGGTATCAGTACTAAAAATCAGAGAAGCTTGTTTTTTAAAAAAATTATATCCAAGTCTAAAACTTCTGTAAAGCAGAATTATTTTACTACATTTGTTATAATATCTAGGATGAGAATATCTCACAACTCATGTTCAGTATCCCTGATCCAAAGTCCCTAACAAGTCAAATCATTTCCATTTCTGTCCCTTCTAAAGCCGCACTCTCACATACTGTTGATGCCTTTTAAATGCTAATCTGCTTCAGTCTGTGGTTATGTTGTTACTCTAAAGGTGCTCCCCTCCAGCAAAGTGATGGACCATATAGAATACTTATCCCAAATTCCTTGGGCTCCAAGGCTCATAAGTCACCAGGGACTGATAGCAAATGTGAAGGACACTGCTGGGAGGAAGTTGACAAGAGCACCAAAAATAGCTCACACATACCTAATAAATTCTGGCAGCAGTTGCATTGGCAATATAGGGCTGATACTCTCCTAGGAGCCTCATGTGTTACAATACTAATTACTGCAACCACTCCCAATTCACAAGGCAGAGCCACCATGCTTTCCTTATTCTCCCAGTAGAAGGCTATTCTTCTCTGCCTCTAATATCTTCATTATAGCCTTAGATCACCTGTAAAATCAGAGAAGCCAGCTTTCTAAAGGTTTTGGATGTTCTCCGTTAATCCAAACCAAACTTTAGCCTTCAATCACCCAATTTGGAAGCTGTGACTGGGGCTGCTTCTAAATCTGGTCCAAAGGCCATTCTGTCCTGTTGGCTCCACATGCTTTACTTCTCCTTGTAGAGATGGGAGAGACACACTTTGGTCCCCCAACACATGTGCAAAGATTGTAATGGGATTCTATGAGAAGTGCAAGTATGATGGTACATTTCTCAGTGTGTAGTTAAGCTCCAAAAGTAACAACATCACATGCTTTTGCTGCATCACAGAGACAGATTCATCAAAAGCATTTGACACAATCCATCATCCATTTATGATAAAAAAAAATCAGCAAAATGGAAATAGAGAGAACATACCTCAACATAAGATAGGCCATATATGACAAGCACACAATTAATATACTCAATGGGGAAAACTAAAAGCGTTTTCTTAAAATCAGAAACAAAACCTTGGATATCCACTTTCAATCAACATAGTATTGGAAGTTCTAGCCACAACAATCAAACAAGAAAAAGAAATAACAGGCATCTAAATTAGAAAGGAACAAGAAAAACTATGATTTTTTTTAAAAGATGACATGATACTAGATCAATGGAACAGAATAGAGAGTTCAAAAATAAATCCACACCTATATAGTCAATTAATCTATCTAATAAAGAGGGAATATGCTAATTGACCTTCACACCATCTCAAAGATGGTGCCGTCCACAGCCAATAAGGAGAGATATGCTATTTGACTGCCCTGTCCTCAAAGATGGCAGTGCCCACAGCCACAAGATGGTACACCCTGTCCCCTCAGCCCCGAGGAGACAGCAGGCATGCAGCAAGGATGCCACCCCACACACCTGCCTCCAAAGTCCCCCACCCCCTCCTTTCAGCCTCCCAGCCACCCAGGGTCAATCTGAGGCACAGGCAAGCCTTAGATGTTGGCTTCCCAGCCGCCCGGGCCACCCGAGGCTCAGGTAACCAGGGCAGGCTGAGGCTTGTGCTGCCGGCAATGGCAGCAGCAGAGGTGTGATGGGGGCATCGCCTTTCCCTGATCACTGGGTCACCTCCCACCCCTGAGGGCTCCAAGACTGTGAGAGCAGGCAGGCTGGGCTAAGAGACCCCTCTCTCCATATTCAATTTTCAAAATCAAAGTGAATTTTCATGCACTGGGCCTCTAGTCTACACTAATAAAAGAGTAAGATTCAAATTGACTGTACCTTCACAACACCCACCAGCCAATCAGGAGTGAGTATGCAAATTAACCCAACAAATATGTTGGGTTAATTTGCATACACAGGTGCTGAGTGGTTGGGGGTCGGATGGGACACTTTGTTCTGCATCACCCTAGTTGCTCTGGGCCTCTGGACAGCATGGGAAGGCAGAAAGGCATAAAGGCAGCTCTGGCAAGAGCAAAGGCAGTACCGGCAGCCAGGTCCGAAGGAAGGCCCATTCTTGCATGAATCTTCATTCATCAGGCCTCTAGTATATATATAAAAGCCTAAGTGACCAGATGACCACCATATAGCTTTGATACACACTGACCACCATCAGGGGGCAGATGCTCATGCAGGAGCTGCCCTCTGGTGATCAGTGCACTCCCATAATAGAAGCACCGCTCAGCTGACAGATGGGCACCAGATGCTGGGCTCATGGCTGGTGAGTGATCAGTGGACTCTGATAGCAGAATGTCTCTGATAGCACTTCAGTGAGAAAGAAAAAAAAACACATTTTAACAAAATTAGAAAAGAAAAAATGTTAAATGATTTTTCAATTTCTTTTTACTCAACTCTATGAATTTCCCAAGCCTTTGAGCCCCACAAGCTATATCTTAACTCTCATTGAATCAGCCTCCACAGCAACTCCAGCCCCTCAGGCCCTCCAGTGAAGCCTCAAAGGAAGAAAGATTTCTATGGACAATGATTCTCCTTTTCACTCTCTTCTTCTACTTTTTAAACTTCCAAACTTTATCTCCTCATCACTTCTCTAAAGAGAAATCTAAGCACATTCTGAGCTGAAACGGTAGCACAAACTAGGGAGTTTTACCTCTAAGACTTTCAGGAACATGGCATCAGGATGAGGGGGCAGAGGGACAGACAGTTCCCCAGTGGGGCAGGGAGTGAGGCAGTCATAAAGGTTCATGTGGCTGGAATGGCAGGTCTTTGTGAACGTGTGAACACATAGGTGGGTATATGAGTTAGAGACTGGTCCCAAAGATGCCAAAACTTTTCTTGGCGATCATCTGTTTCTGCTTTACTCCATTAATGTTACTCTCATGCCTTACTTCCCATCTCTGAATTTCAGTCCTGATATATTCCTTTTTATTTTTCTGGATATCCGCATGACACTAGGAATTAATGACAGAGCACAGGCAGAAGTCCCCAAGTTTTCTGATATACACACCCGGGAGCTGAGCATACTCACCCACTGGTTATAAAAGTGGGGTGACAGGAGATGGAGACCTAGCACTCATACGCACGGCCCCCAGACTTGGGTGCAGGCTCCCCTCAAGATGGCAGGCGTGGGCACACTTTTCCTCTCCTGTCTACCTTTGTTATCCCATCTCCCCCCCCCCCCCACTCTCCCATCAACTCCCGCTCCTGGTAAAAATTAAAATTTCACTTTATATTTAATTTCCCAACAACCTGACATATCAAATGAATAGTCCAATGAAGATTCCAAATGAATAACCCAGGGGGCTGTATTAGTTGAGGTTCTCCAGAGAAAACAACCAATAAGGTAGGTAGATAGATGGGTAGACGGACAGACATTTATTATAACAAATTGGCTCACACAATTATGGAAGCTGGCAAGTCTCAAACCCTGTAGGGTATGAAAACCAATAAAGAAAGCTTCCTTTACCATGGGTTCTGGAAGTTCTGAATGAAGAACTCTGGCGTTTCTGCTCACCCACCTTACAGACTCCTCTGACAGGAAGAAGCTTACTTTACTACTCCAGCAACAGGAAGGAAGGTTTTTCTCTTTGCCCAGCAACAGGCCCAGCCAATGAGAAACTGCCATGACTCAACCAATGGGAAGCCACTACACCTCTACCTCCGGTTTTCCTCCAATACATGTTTTATTAATAAAAGATCCTGCCGAGACAGGTTTGGCTCAGTGGATAGAGCCTCGGCTTGCGGACTGGAAGGTCCTGGGCTCGATTCCGGTTAAGGAGGCAGCTGATCGATGTTTCTCTCTTCCTCTCTGTGAAAAATCAATAAAATGTATTTTTTTTTAAAAATAACAGATCCTGATAACTCTCCCTTTTTCTCTATAAAGCAACTTTCCAGTCCTCTGTTCTCTGGACTTGCCTATAGTTTGCCATAGCTTGCATGTCCTGAATTGCAATTCTTCTGTCATTTCCTAATAAACCCATTTTGCTGGTAAGGTAACTAGCTGGGTTTTGTTTATTTGTTTGTTTGTTTGTTTGTTTGTTTGTTTGTTTTTAGGGCTGAAAAGTTGAGTTAGCAAGCTGGATACTCAGGAGAGCTGATGGTGTAAACCAATTCTGAAGGCCAACAGGCTAAAGACTAAGAACAGAGGACAATGTCCCAGTTCAAAGAATGCTCTCTCACTGACCCAGAGGATCAGCTTTTTTGTTCACAGGCATAACCACTGCTCTTTCTCTCTTTCCTCCTTTACTTTCAAAATCTGCAGTGGTTTGACCTTCCCTTACTTCCCTGCCAAAGTCTAATCTCCCTCAGAACCCACCGGCAAGGCCTGGCCTGAGGGTGGAGGGCAGACATGGGGGTGTGTTTTTCAGAGATTTCTAGAAGTGAGCAACCCAGCCTCCCAGCACAGAGGGGTAGTTTCTGACTGCAATTCATCTGAGGGTGAAAGGCAAAGCCAGTCCCTGGGCATGTCTGGGCAGTTGAGTGGGGTATCTCAGGGAACCTGTGGAAGCACATGGGTTTTAGGGATTGCACTTTGAGTGTTCTTAAAAAACTGGGATCCTTGGCCTTGAGCTTTTTCTCCTTCTCATTCTCTCTGCCAAAACAGCTGCATTTCTTTCCTGCTATATCCCTCCTCCTCAGAAACTGACAGAGAGCAAGAACACATGCCTGCCTGCTCTCACTCTCTGCTAGACACACCCCCAGAGCCTACCATTTTCAGTTAGTGGTGTTTCTCTGTGTATTTGGTGTCAGTTTAGAGCCAAAACGTATCATCCAATCTCCTCCTTTATTTAAAAATGGTACCTTGAAATGCAGGCAGCAGAAAGTGTTAGCACAGATAGAGGTGACCATGACCTTGACATTCAGAGGCCCACTTAAGGCTCCAGTGCTTTCAGTACACAATTCATGAGGCCAAAATGCTGCTAGTCCTCTAGACTTTGCCCCGAGTGGGTGTGTGTGTGTGTGTGTTGGGGGCCGGAAGGAGACAGAGCCAATAAAGACCGCCACCTCCTCCACCCTGCAAGCGCACAGCCTACAGACCCCAGCCAGCAATCACTGCCGCCGGGCCAGGCTGTTTTGCTCAGCTCTTCCCCAGATGCTTCCTCTCAGCCTAGGCCCCTCACCCCTCCTCCTCTGATGGCACTGACAGGCTCTTTGTGCACTGGCTCTGGAACTAGCCAAGGAAGTTTAGCCTGGGTGAGGGGCCGGAGAGGAAGAAGGAGATGGCGAAGCCCACGCAGACTGGGAACTTAGTGCCGACAGCCTCTGAGAGTTTAGAATGTCTTTTCTCACATATTGGTTCATGTATTTCAACAACTCTGAAAAGCATCTGCAGTAAGAGGACAATACAAGTGTTCTGTTGATCAGATGTTCCACTCGCTACACTTTCTAGCTGTAAAGAACTAAATTATCTGGGGGGTGAAGATGAACAATGCAGAGGACAGGAGATGGAACGGAAAGACCAAATGGAAATGAGGGAAAAAAGGGAAAGCGGGATTTAGAATTGAGGAAGGCCTATTGGATCCAGGACAGAAAGGTAACCAACAGGTCAAACTTGCTCAGAAATAAGTGAAAGAGGAGAAGCAGAGGCAGAGACATGACAACAGAAGCAGAGGGCCACGTGATGAGATTGCTGGCTTTGATGATTGATTAGAGTATTGGCCTGAAGCAAGGTCCCAAGACAAAGAATTTGGGCAGCCTCTAGAAGCTGGAAAAGGCAAGGCCATCTATTCTTCCCTACAACCTGCAGAATGAACATAGCCCTGCCTGCACCTTGGTGTTAGCCAGTGAGATGCTGGCTGGACTTCTGGCCTACAGAACTGTATGATAATAAAGATGATAAATGTGTTGTTTCAAGCCACTAAGTTGGTGGTCATTTGTTACCAGTCATAAGAAGCACATGCACTGCCCAGCTGGTCAGTGAAGGATGCCACAGTGGCTTCAAAGTCCAAGCTTTTACCAGCCACACCTTTTCGCTCCCTCTTGTCCAATCTGTCACCTATTTATCGGTTAGTATAAATTCAACCCCTGTCTGTTTTATTTAATCCATAAAACAACACATATGATAGCTTTAAAACAATTCAGTGGTTATGAAGTATCAATGGTCAATTCTTCACTCTTAGCCTTGCCCTTATATAAGCAATGCATGATATTTTTATTAAGACTGTAATCATACGCTCCATTTTAATACAATTTGATTCTTTTCATTAAAAATCTATCTAGAACCCACAGATTTTTAATTTGTCCTTGGCATTAATTGTGTGTTATATAAATATAGTATTTTATTATTATTATTATTATTAATTATTATTATTTAGCAACCACTCACTTGTTCATAAATAGTCTCACTGATTTGTCTTGCTACACTCAGGGCAGGCGCCAGTGTCTCCATCCTGGATTTGGGGCCTCATCCTCGAGCTGAAATTGACACAAAGCCAGCCCTCTGCAGTCCGAAGGTACCCGGCCAGGCTCCGCCCCCGCCCTGGAGGCCGCCAATCAGTTCCCAGGACGACCCCCCTCCTCGCCCTCTTTCCCCCCCGCCCAACATTCCACCTCCCAGGCCTGGTCCGCTGCTCGATCCTTTCTCTGCCGAGCTCTTTTCCTTGGGAACTGCCGCTGCCCTCTCGTAGCCAATCTTCTCTACCCCCTGCCCCGCGCTGCAGGGTTCAGCGGGACAAACGGTGAGTGGGGGGGTCAGAGATGAATTATGGACCAGGAGAGGCCTGGAGGCGTCACAGGCCACCCTGAACGCCAGTGGTCGGCGGGAGAAGAGAGATGTGAAAGCCCTGGGAGGCTCTCTGTGTGCTTGTGGGGGTCAGGGGAGTTAGTGGGGGCTCTGCATGTCCCGGATGGGAGGGTGGCAGAGGTATTCCACGCAGGATTCCTCGCTGTTTTCTCTGGGATCCTTCTCTGGCGTCTCCCTGTAGCTCGGCCTCTATTTCCTTCTGGCCACATCCTTCTTCACGCTTGCTCATCTGGAGGCGTTGACCCACTCTTTTCTTGGGCTCCACAGGAGCCATTGTGATTTGAGCTAAAAAGAACCGTGGATTGAGGCGATGTCACCTCCTGTGGCTTGTTCTTGAATTATTAGAGAGAGTATAGCCTGCTTCTTCACAATCCCCCTTCCCCCAAGGTTAAAGTCCTCACATATCCAAGGACTGTATGCGGGGACCCCAGAGTGTTGTGGTGGGGGAGGGAAGTGCAAGGTAAGGAGGGCCGGTGGTGAGAGTGGGTGCAGGGAATCTTGCGGAATATTTAGTCTGGAATGCATCTGGCCTTCAGGTAAGTGCTGAATTATACGGCTACCAGATAAACAGCCCTTGCGCTGGCCTCTGAGTTGACTCAACCTGCAATGGAGGGAGAAGTCCTTAAAGGAGGGAGAAAATGATTTACCAATGGGACAATCATGGAAACTAATGGAAGAAATGCAGATTGAACTAGACACAAAGGATAGAATAGCTGTCTAGCTGACCATCCATCCTTTTATACACCAAACTATGTACTTGTCAATTGATTTCATTTCAATACAGTAGTCCCTATCTTCCATTCTGCGGTTTCGATTACCTGTGGTCTGAACAGAAACCAGGATCTGAACAGAAAACCACGATTTATGAAATAGAAAATTCCAGAAATAAACAATTTTAAATTGCATACTGTTGTGAGTATCATGGTGAAATTTGGCACTATCTAGCCTTCTCAACCGTCAGGTATCGTGCTACTTGTGTTCAAGTCACCCTTATTTTATACATCAATTCTTTGCAATATGGGCCTCTGTATAAGAACTTGCTTTCTCCTCTTCTCCACCCCCATCTCCCCCAGTAAAGCAGAGAAAGAACATGAAAGCTAAATTCTTTTGTAACCTAATCTCAAAAGTGACATCCCGTCAGTTTGCTATCTGTTCATTAGAAGTGGATTACTAGTTTCAGTTCACACTCAAGGGGAGAGGGTTATACAGAAGCAGGCAGACTCAGAGCAGGGTTTACTGGGGGCCATATTAAAGGCTGCCTACTACAGGGCATATTAACAGGTAATGTCTTCTAACATTCTCTTACATGACTTCTGGTTCACATGGGCAGGAGTTTCCCTGGAGTACACACACCAAGGCATTGAATTACTGAGTTATAAGATTTGTGTATATTCAACATTATCAGGTTATTTCCACGCTGTTTTCGAATGTTGAGCCAGTCGAGAGTCCCTGTTGTTCTACATACTTGAAATTTCATTTTTAGCCAGTCTGGGAGGAACGAAATAGTATTCCTTTGTGATTTCAATTAGCATATCTCTGGTAAGTAATGAAGTTGACCATCTTTCCATACACATGTTGAAAAGCTGTGGTGCTTTCTCTCTGTGATAATTCTGGGCTTTGTGTGTGTGCGTGTTTTCTCATTTTCATATTGGGTTGTCTTCTTATTGAGTCATTGGAATATTTTCTTTTAGTATATGTTCTACCCAAGCAAGCACTGGAATGCTTTCATTATATAAAATAAATGCTAATTAATCCTTTGTAAGCAATATATATTGGAAATATCCGCTTTAAATTTGGTGCTTAGCTTTTCTTTCTCTGTAAGTCTGTCTCTCTCAATGAACTAAGTTTTGAATTTTTATTTTAAGTGTCCAGTACTTTTATATTTTTTCTTGAGAAAAAAAAATTTCTCAAGATAGTAAATTAATTTTACTATATTTTCCTCTAAAAGATTTTATAATTTTGCATTTGGCAATTAGTCTTATTCCACCTGGAAATTGTTGTATTTTCTATTCCATATGGGAAATTAATTGTCCTGTGAGTGATCAACATGAATCAAGTTTTTCATATATGCATGAATTTGTTCTAAGCTCCTTATTCTCTTTCATTATCTATTTGTTTAACTGCATCAACTCTAAAATGAGTTTTAACAACTATGGTTTTATAATTCTTGAAAGATTTCCCACCTCTTTCTGACGTTTTAACAATTCTTGGATCTATGATTTTCCATATAAATATTTAAATAACAAAACAAGAAACAAGCAAAAGACAAACCTGCTAGAATTTAGACTGGTATTGAATTAATTCTACATATCAATTTGAGGAGAAATGGCCTCTTTAAGATGATGAATCTTTCCACCTATGAACTTGGTATCTACTGCTATTTATTTAGCTCATGTTTAATGTTAACATTAATGTTTAATGTTTTTTAAGGCTTTGTAATATTTTTCATTGGTTTTTCTCATTTTTGTTAAACTTATTTATACACACATTATTTTTTATTGCTATTGTAAATCATTTATTTTATAAAAATTCTATTTTGTACCTTATTATTGCTGGTGTGTAGAAATCTAATTGCTTTTTATATATTGACTAGTGTCCCAGTGCATGGATTTGTGCACATTGAAAGGAAATTAATTAGAAGAAATACTTTAATATTGCTATTCACCCTTTCGCTATAATAGAAGTGTCAACCAAATTCACAATTGACAATGACAGATCAAAACATATGTATGCAATTGGTGCCTGCAAGAGCTTTATATGTATCGAACAGATGCGAGTCAACTTAACCTTTTGTATATAGAGAATAAACTTGCTTAATTAGACCTGCTTTCTGATGCAGCTAAACTTTTTCCAGCCCAGTGAAGCAGTGAAACTTCTCTTTCAGGTAATTGTCAGCAACACAAAGCAGATTATTATTGGAGATCACACAGGGAGAATAAAGGGTAAAATATTTAACTGCAGCAGTGTTTGACTATATTCTGTGCAGTGAGAAAACCTGAAGTCACTTTCAAGTTCCACCATTTCTTACTTATTTTCAGTTGGGTCAAGTTTCTAAACTTTCTATATCTCCATTTTCTGGCTAATGAAAAGAAAATAGGATTCTACGGAGTCTCCTGTCTACCTACTCCAGGACTTCTGTGAAGAACAAATGAGATGAGGCATGTGTAAATACTTCACAAACATTTGGTTAAATTGTAAAAAGTTTGCGCCCGGCTCTAAAGCAAGTCGGGTTCTTGAGCTAAAGAAACTCCAAAGAGGCTAGTCACTAGGGAGAGGAAGCCAGGAATTGCTACATGACATCATTACCTGGCACCCACAGACTGTTTCTAGGTTAGGCTGAGCTGCGCTGGCTGTGATTTGGTGGGGTGTCACTTCAGGGTGGTAATGGGGCCTGTGTCCCACTTGGGGGAAGCTGAGTGTTGGTTTGTTGGCACCAGGTCCATGGTACCATTTAAGTGGCCAGTGTGCATCATGGCAATTCCTGTGTTGAGCATCTGCCCCCTGGTGGTCAGTGCACATCATACAAGCTACCAGTTGGACGGATGGACAGTTAGCCTTTTATATGTATAGACTAGAGGCCCAGTGCATGAAATTCCTACATGTGGAGGGGGGATGGTGTCCCTCAGCCCAGCCTGCAACCTCTCCAATCTGGAACCCCTTGAGGGATGTCCGACTGCCTGTGTAGGTCCAATCCTGGTGGGATTGGGCCTACATGAGCAGTTGGACATCCTTCTCACAATCCAGGGCTTCTGGCTCCCAACTGCTCTCCTGTCTGCCTTCCTGATTGCCCCTAACTGCTTCTGCTTGCCAGCCTGATCACCCCCTAAACCAGGGGTGGGCAAACTTTTTGACTCGAGGGCCACATGGGTTCTTAAACTGGACCGGAGGGCCGGAAAAGCAACCTGACCATGTTGGCACTCTCATCTTGGGCTGCTGGTGAAGGAGTGGAGGAGAGAGAAGAGAACCCTCTGCTCTTTCAGCTCCATGGGCCGGATAGAACAGCCTCCGGCCCGTGGGCCGTAGTTTGCCCACGGCTGCCCTAAACATTCCCTTGCCACCCTGATTGATGCCTAACTGCTCCCCTGCCAGCCTGTTTGCCCCTAACTCCCCTCCTCTGCTGGCCTGGTCACCCATAACTGCCCTCCCTTACAGGCCTGGTCACCCCCAACTGCTCTCCCCCGCAGGCCTGGTCCCTCTCAACTGCCATCCCCTGCTGGCCATCTTGTGGCAGCCATCTTGTGTCCACATGAGGGCAGGATCTTTGACCACATGGGGGCATCCATCTTGTGTGTTGGAGTGATGGCCAATTTGCAAATTACTCTTTTATTAGATAGGATAGAGGCCTGATGCATGGGTGGGGGCTGCCTGGTTTGCCCTGAAGGGTAACTTGGATCAGGATGGGGTCCCTTGGGGCATGAGGCGGCTTGGGCGAGGGGCTTGTGGTGGTTTGCAGGCCAGCCACGCCCCCCAGAGACCCAAGCAGAGGTCCTGGTATCTGGGACTTATCTTCTATAATTGAAACTTTGTAGCCTGGAGTGGAGGCCTAGGCTGGCCAGGGCTGCAGAAACTTGGCTTCCTCCATCTCCAGGGGAAACCCTAGCCTCCTGTTCTCTCCAGCTCCATGGCTGCTGCTATTTTTGTTGGGATTTATTTATCTTCTATCATTGAAACTTTGTAGCATTGAATGGAGGCCTAGGCTAGCAAGGGAATGTGGAAAGCTTGACTTCTTCCATTGTCAGGGAAACCCAAGCCTCCCTCCTGCTCTCCTTAGCTGCAACCATCTTGGTTGGGTTTATTTGCATATTCACTCCTGATTGGCTGGTAGGTATAGCAGAGATACAGTCAATTTGCATATTATTCTTTTATTACATAGGTTTATATGCCAAACTTGATAAACTCCATTAATAATTCTAAAATTACCTATAGAGTCTTTCATATTTGCTACACAAGTGGTTATATAATCTAAAAGTAATGATAGTTTATTTCTTCCTTTCCAATCTTTATAACTTTATTTTTTTTTCTTTTATTGTCTTAGTGCATTGACTAGCACATCCAATATAATGTTGATCAAAATAGGGATAGGCATCTTGTTTTATGCATAATAAAGATTTCACCATATCAACTTTAAATATTGCATTCAATATGGTTATATTGTAACTTGATCATGTCCAGAAATTTTATTGCCTAGACCAATGTCAATAAATTTTCCCCTATATTTTCTTTTAGTAGGTTTACAGTTTCAGGTCAAATGTTTAACTCTTTAATGATTTTGAGTTAATTTTCATATGGTGAAGAGTTCAATTTCATTTTTCTTCATGTGGGTATTTAGTTATTCCAACACCATTTATTGAAGAAACTATTCTTTCCCCTATGTGTGCTCTTTGCACCTTTGTTAAAGATCAACTGAATATGAATGTGTGGGTTTAGTTAGGGGCTCTCTGCTATTCCACTGGTCTATAAAACTGATTTTATGCAAATACCATACTGTTTTGATTACTATAGTTTTGCAGTATTGAAATCAGGTACTGTGATGCCTCAATTATTCTTACTTAAGTTTTCCTAAGCTATCTGAGCTCTTTTGTGGTTCCATATGAATTTTAAGATTTTTTATTTATTTTCTGGGGACAATGCCATTGGAGTTTTGATAGAATTTGCATTGATCTGCAGATAGTTTTGGCTAGTGTAGGCATTTTAACATTATTAATTCAAAAAATCTATGGACATAGACTATTCTTTATTTATTTGTGTCTTCAGTTTCTTTCATCATTGTTTTATAGTTTTCAGTGTAAATCTTTTACCTCCTTGGTTAAATTGGTTTCTAACTATTCCATTAAAAATAGGATTATTTTCTTAATTTTTCCTTTTAAATATTTTATCTTTGATGTATGGAAATCCAACTGATTTTTATATTAATTTTATATTCTGCAACCATATTGAATTTGCTCATTAATTCCTACAGGTTTTTTGGTAGAGTCTTTAGAGTTTTCAATATACATGATCATGTCATCTACAGAGATGATTTAACTTCTTCCTTTCCATATGGATGCTTTTTATTTCTTTTTCTTACCCAATTTCTCAGGGTAAAACTTCCATTACAATGTTGAAAAGTAGTAGTAAGAGCGGGACTTCTTTTGTCCCTGATTTTTAGGGAAAAGCTTTTAGCTTTTCACCTTTGAGTATGATATTAATTGTGGGCTTGTAATATATGGCCTTTATTATATTGAGGTACATTTCTTGTATGTCCAATTTGATGAGAGTTTTAGTCATAAACAAATGTTGTATTTTGTCAAATTCTTTTTCTCTATCTACCTAAATGATTACTATACGATTTTATCCTTCATTCTGTTGCTGTAGTATGCACATTTGTTGATTTGCAGATGCTGAACCTTCCTTGCATTTCTGGAATAAATTCCACTTGGTTGTGATCTATGGTTCTTTTAGTATACTGTTGAATTCAGTTTGGTAATATTTGTGGAGGATTTTTACTTCTATGTTCATCAGGGATGTTGGCGTATAATTTTTTTCTTGTAATGTCCTTTGTTTCTCTTTGGTATCAGGGTAAAGGTAAGACTCAAACAATGCAATAACTTTAAAAATAGTTTATCTTTATTAACCCTCATCTTGCAGCTGTGCTGTTATATATTTATTATATTTTTATATGATTTTATATCTCACAAGCTGTTATATTTATTTAAACAGTTAATTTTAACACATTTGCCCATGTTTTTACTCTTTCCAGTATTCTCTATTCTTTCATATACTTTTTGGCTCCTATCTGGGATAATTTTCCTTAATCCGAAGGAACTCCTTTTTGTAGGTCTTATGCTGTATTGCCAATAAATTCTTTCAGCTTCTGTATAACTAAATTGTCTTTATTGTGCCTTTATTTTTGCTGTGCATTTTAGGTTGTTGGATTTTTTCTTTCTTTCTTTCTTTCTTTCTTTCTTTCTTTCTTTCTTTCTTTCTTTCTTTTTTTAATAAAAATTGTGTTTTAGTTCCATTTAGTTCCATTTAGTTCCATTATTTCTTTTGAAAAGCCAACTATATTATTGTTCATTTGAAAGGAAAGTATCTTTTATGTCTGGCTGGTTTTCAATCTCCTCTCTGAATTTGGCTTTTAGCAGTTTGACATATAGTTTTCTTTGTGTTTATTCTACTTAGAGAATGTAGAGTTTTTTCCATTTGAATTTTTAAAAATAAATCTCTATTGCTCAGATTATTACAATTGTTTCCCCTTTTTCTCCCCAAAGCTCCCTTCCACCTGGTTCCCACCCCACCCTCTACCCTTACCTCCCCTCCCCTGCCATTGTCCTCATCCATAGGTGTATGATTTTAATTCAGTCTCTTCTTACACCCCCCACATCCCTTTCCCCCCGATAATTATCAATCCGCTTCCTTTCTTTGCCCCTGATTCTATTATATTCACCTTTAATTCACTTGATTTTTAGATTCAGTTGTTGATATACATGTATTTGTTGATCATAATTTTTATCTTTTTTCTTCTTCTTTCTCTTCTTAAAAAATACCTTTCAGCATTTCATATAATACTGGTTTGGTGGTGATGAATTCTTTTAGCTTTTTCTTATCTGTGAAGCCCTTTATCTGCCCTTCAATTCTGAATGATAACTTTGCTGGGTATAGTAATCTTGGTTGCATGTTCTTGCTATTCATCACTTTGAATATTTCTTGCCACTCCCTTCTGGCCTGCATAGTTTCTGTTGAGAAATCAGCTGATAGTCGCATAGATAAACAACTGCTTTTCTCTTGCTGCTTTAAAGATTCTCTCTTTGTCTGCCCTTGTGCGCTTGTCTGAGTTTCCGCCTGACTGTCCAGATTCCCCGTGCAAGAGCGTGGGTGCCCCAGGGGCTCGCCCAGAATTGGGTTAGGTCTCTATAGTCTGGAGCTTCTGACTCCTTCTGCTATGGAGAGATAGCAACTACCTCCATGGTCAGACCTCTCTGGGTGTACTCACTCGCACTGTAGACCCTGCCTGCTGGCTCCTGGCTCCCCTGTCTCCCAATCTCTGAGTCTCTGGATATCTTTGTCTACAGTCCAGACTCCACCCGTATGAGCCTGGGTCCACGGGGTTTGGGCCGGGATTGGGGTTCAGTGCAGTGGGAAAGGGTTCATTGTAATCGGGGAATTCCTCCCTCCCGAGAGGCAGGCATTCAGCTGTCCTTCCTCTCTGCGCACGAGTGTCTCCCTACCTGAGCACTCTGCAGCTCCCAATCCGATCCGTGAGCCTCTCTCCTTCTTTCTAGTTGTATATTTCCCACTCCGCCAGCTTTCCTGTGGTTTTGGATGATGTCCATTCTGTCTTTTAGTTGTTGTTTTGAAATTGTTGTGTGAGGTGGCAGCTTAGGTGCTTACCTAGGCCGCCATCTTGGTTTCTTCTCCATTTGAGTTTTGATGTCTTTTTTTATCCCTTCTGGGACTCTAATTACACATAATTGATAACTTTTTACCATATCTGATACTTTTATCATGCCCTTTCTATATCATTCCATCTCTTTGTACATCGTCCTTTCTTCCTGTGTTATTTTTGGATAAATCTTATTAAACTTTGTTACCATTCACCATTTCTCTGGTCATTTGTATCTACCGTATTTGCCGGCGTATAAGACGATTTTTTGGCCCTGAAAAATACCGTATTTGCCGGCGTATAAGACGACTGGGTATAAGACGACCCCCTAACATTTCCACTCAAAATACAGAGTTTGTTATATACTAGCCGTATAAGACTACCCCCCACTTGGAGGCATACTTTTCAGGGCCAAAAAAATCGTCTTATACGCCGGCAAATACGGTAATATGCTATTAAAGCCAACTATAGAATTCCTGATTTCAATTATTATTTTTTTATTTTTAAAGTTTCCATTTTATTCTTTTCTGAATTTTAAATCTATACTGAAGTTCTCTAGCCCTTTTCTGTTATATGTAAACATATTATTCACAGTTAATAGAAAGTGAGTTCCTGTCTAAGAACCACCAGAGAGTCTGTTTCTCTTATCTGTTGTTTTCCTGAATTCTTGGCAATTGTTCCTAATTTTTAGTCTCCCTTTAAATTTTCAGTTGGATGCAGTATGTCATGAATAAAACTCATAAAGTTCTGATTGATGTTATTTTTCCAAAAAGAATTTTTTCAGGGGTAGGGGCAAGATAGAGTACCAGTAGATTAATTTCACACTATCAAGGGCTAGTTTTACACTTTCTTAGAACTGGTCCACTTCAGTTTTTTCCTTTATCTGAGAGCATAGTCCTTATTCCTAAGGTGTCATTCTTACTCATATGCTGTGGAATTTCTCATATCTCAACTGAATGCAGTGTGTGTTGATAAGAATCATTTACTCTGGTGAAAGTTGACCTTCACTGCTTTATTCCCAGAACAGTGCAACTACTGAAATGACTGTTCAATTGTTTTAGCATTTTAGCCACTCTTTTCTGCAATTGGGGCAGAGGACAGGGAGTGAGAGGTTGTGGGCAGGGCCTCCCTGTGCATGCCTAGCTTTGGAGTCAGCCAGTTATTTAAGAAGAATGTATACGTAGATTTTTAGATTCACTTCTCTGAGATTTCTTCTTCTGTAAAGTTTTGTGCTTTGAGTTCCAGTGGTTTGGTAACCTGAAGCCAGCCAGACTGACACTCTCCACTTGGCCTCAGTTATCCTGCAGTGTGAATTGGAAAATGCCCGAAAGGAAAAAGCTATAGTGAATGTGGAGCTCATGTCCTATTTTCCTTCCCTCGTGATCAGAACTTTTCAAATCCTATTTGTTTTGTTGGTCTTCAGAATCTTCCATTGTTTCCTCTATTTTGTTCAACTTTTATTGCTATTTTCAGCAGGAGGGTTTTTCCAAACAAGGTATTATTCTCTCAGTGTCAGCATTGGAAGTCTCTCACTGTTTTATCTTGCATCTCAGATTATCAAAGATTATTTTATTTCTTCTTGAGCTACATCCTTTAGAATTTCTTCAAAACAGACCTTTCATAATACCGTGTTTCCCCGAAAATAAGACATCCTCCGAAAATAAGACCTACTTCATGGAAACATAATATATCCCCTGAAAATAAGAGCTAGCGCATCTTTGGGAACAAAAATTAATATAAGGCACTGTCTTATTTTGAGGGAAACAGGGTAAAACTCCGTATTTGTTGGTCTGAAAATGAAATTTTAGAATCTTGCAATAGAAGACAGTGCCAGGGTGCCTATCAGTGAGAAAGCAGGAAGGGTAGCACTTGGGTAGCTTCTGGTTTTAGACTATTTGGCTGGTGCTTCTTTGAACTCTGTAGTACATGTCTTTTGGTGGCATGTGTGTGCATTTCTACTTGGTATATAAATAAGAGTGAATAGCCATGTTTATTTTTCAAAATGATTTTTGTAACATTTTAAAAATATGAAATGTCTGAAGAAAAAAATTACTGGTCTACCCTTCTCACTTCCTGAAGTCACTAAATGTGTCCTTATTTTTCCTGTTAGGTAGATATAAACATAAAAAACAGAATCAGCCCTGGCCTGTGTGGCTCAGTTGGTTGGGCATTGTCCCATGCATCAAAAGGTTGCCAGTATGATTTCCCACCAGGGCATGTGCCGGGGGTAAAGGGTTCAATCCCCAGTAGGGGGAGTGGATTAATATTTCACTCTCACACCTATTTTCCCCTCTCCTTCTCCCTTTCCCTTTCCCTCTCTCTCTTTTTCTCCCTCTGTCTCAAAAAAAAATTAAAATCATAGTTTTTCACTGAAAATATAGATTGAAAGCATTCCTCAAGCTCATCCTTTTAAAGAACCACATAATACTTTGTAGTATGATTTTTAATAAAGTGTTCATTCATTCCTATGTTGCTGAGTAATTATACAACTTAATATTTTAAAGGTTATTTCAATACTTTAAAGATTTCATGGAAATCTCTATTACTCAGGGCAGAAACTGGAAAGGAAAACAGAAACTCTAGAGGAATTATAAATAGGGAATGATATAGGATTTAAAATTGAGTTATTAATGTTCAGTCTGAAACAGAGAAAGAAAGGGAAGAACCTACTGAAATTTGGGAAGATATAGAAAAAAAAGTTTAAGGGAGGAAATTAAAGGACCACAAAGAAGAGGAGGAAACTTTCAATAAGGAAATTTGTAATTTAATATGTTTTCTACATCAAGTTGCTGTTTGGTTTTTTTCTTTTTTAAATATATTTTTATTGATTTCAGAGAAGGGAGAGGGAGAAAGAGGAAAATAGAAATATCAATGATGAGAGAATCATTGATCAGCTACCTCCTGAACACCCCCTCCTGAGGATTGAACCTGCATCCTGGGCATGTGCCCTAACTGGGAATGAAACTGTGACCTCCTGGTTCATAGGTCAATGCTCAACCATTGAGCCATACTGTCCGGGCTGTTTGGTTGGGGTTTTTTGTTTGTTTTTAGGAGTGATCCTAGGATTGCCTTCCTCAGCATTTCCTTCTATTTTGTCCATCAATCCATCCAAGTGGACATTACAAAGCACCTGTTCATGGCTACATGAAGTGGAGAATCAAAAGAAGGTTCTTAGCTTATGCTTACTCTAGTTTGAGGACTGTAATGAAATTCTGAAGTAATTACATGATGTGGTACTCTATCCCCTTTACCACTATATCCACATTCCCGTGCAAGGTCCAGCCTAGACACTTTTGTGGTTGGTAGAAAGTTTTTTAATGATTTTTCATAGGGTCAGTTAGGAGCTCTGAGAACAGAGGCCAGACAGATGATTGGTGAGGGGTGAGGAAACAGGAGAATGTCCAGAGACCACACAAATCTTTCAAGGCTTTGGGACCAACCATAAAAAGGGACATATGGTTTCCCCCCAAGATCTAAACTTGAGCTCACAAGGCTAGATGAGGAGATACTGGTTCAAGGCAGGCCTTGGTCAGGCTTAAAGCCAGGTCCTGGTTCAAACGTCAAGTGCTGGATCCAACTCTTCCTTGATTAAAGTGAGTCAGGACTAGGAACAAAGTTCAAGAAGCCCACACAGAAAGAGAAATCATATCTACGGAGTGGACACTACCAGCTGTTTGAACAAGGATATTTTACCTATTTTTAGTTGATTAAATTTATCTTTTTTTCTCATAAAATGATACATACTAATACTAAAACTTTAATGAAGTGTACAAAGAAAAATACTTATAAGTCAGCTACTCTGTCCTGTCTGAAGTACTGATTCTAATAGTTTAATATAAGTTTTTCATACAATTTCTATGTTTATGCAAGTATATAAAAATTTTCAAAGTTTTTGATCAAAAAATCCAAATTCTTCATTTTATTAACACGTTAAATTATTATGTAAAATGAGTATAAATATAGTCCAACATCTGGCAAATATATATATATATATATAACTCATCCTTGCAAATAGCTGTGTGTGGTTTTATATAAAAATTTATCATAATTTATCACCCATTCCTTTGTTAGTAAGTAGTCTCACAGGTTTATTTTTCAACGAATTACCCTCCCACACTTCCGGTGCAGGCGCCAGTGTCTCCATCCTAGGTTTGGGGCTGCATTTTGATGCAGAAACTCACACAAAGCGGAGCCACTGCAGTCGGGAGAGGTGGGGGCGACCAGGCTCCGCCCCCAGCGCCAGAGCCGCCAATCAGCTCCCAGGAAGGCCCCCTCCTCGCCCCGCTCTGCACCACAGACCACCTCCCCCCGTAAGGCCGCCAGCGCCGCGGCCACCAGTATTCCAACCCGCAGGCTGTCTGTCTCCTCCCTTGTCACATCTCTGCAGAGGAGTCCCTTCCCCCTCCTCAGTAGCCCGGTGTGGAAATTTCTGGACAACCGGTGAGTCTTTTTCAGTAATCGTCTCTGGAATCGGAGCAGGCCCGGGCGTTCCGACCGAGTCCAGTGGTCCAGGGTGGAGGGCGGGCCGGGCCGGGGCCTGGGGAACACTTGGGAGGGGGTACCTGACGGCCCGCGGAGGTGGTCGGGTTTGGGGCCTGAGACCGCTTGGGCCAAAGGAAGCAGATGTTTTTCAAAGATTAACTGCGTTTTCCCCTTGTCAGTTCCTGCGTTTTTCTACCGCGCTGGCTCTTAATTACTGCGTGCTGTATTCTCCTCCAGGAATCTAACTATCAGGAATCTGATATATCCCTGTATCAGAAGCTGACATTTTATCACCTTTGCTTCAGCTGTGGTGTGTGTGTCTTTGTGTGTGTGTGTGTGTGTGTGTGTGTGTGTGTATGTGTGTTCCTTTCTAAGAAACAAAATCTGACAAGCTCTTTTCCCCACCGAATCTCATATCCCCTTCCTCAGAGGTAAGTCAGGTGCCATCCTTCCCATGGATATACGTGATTTTGTTTTTTTATCTTTGTTTTTTCCCTAAAACTCAGTGTTTTGGGGTTCTAACTTTTGGTGCTATTAGTCCTAGCATTTCAGACCTGTAAGGGACTTAGCAAGCAAGCAGCCAGTCCACCTTGAACCCTCGGCCTTTGGAGAATATCAAAGACCTGCTCACTGTCCATCAGATGGTCCTAGACGGATAGGGATCCTGAATTCGGGGTCTCTAGATTTCTCTTTCTGGTGTTTTCTCTGTGTAAACCCTGCCACTGAGCTCACCCACCCACATTCCCTGTTCATTATTGTTTATATGAGTCAATTTGGGGAAAAGAGATTGAAGGGAGATGGGGAAAAGAAATATGACTTGGATTAGAACCAAAATCCTTGTCAGGATTAAAAAAGATATGCATTTTTCTAAAACATGAAATACTGATTGTTAGGATGACCTGAAGATTTGTTTTACTTAACAATCAACAGCCTTACTATCTACCAGATAGTGATTGAAGAAATTTACAAATCCACTCACCTAATTTAAACCTTACAATAAATCTGTAATATAGGTACTCATTTCATCCTCCCCATTTTACAAGTAATAATAACACTGAGGCATAAAGGAATTAAGTAAATTGCTCAAAGTCACTCGGCCCATAACATGCAACCCTGAGGTCTGAATCCTGGCCATCTGGTGACAGTCTGGGCTTCTAACCACTGTACCACCCTGACTTCACAGGCTAGAAGTAGCACCTGAGCCAGGCGAAGTCACCACACTAAGTAGGAACTTGTAATTTATAGAAGGGAGGAGCATCTGTCAACGGATCATTACAGAGGACTTAGGGGAAAGAAACAGGGTTTGAAATGTACACTGAAGAATAAATTTCAGCTACCTGTTGTTTGAAATATATTATTTTTTATTTGCAAAAGTAACATATAACAATGCCAACAATGTAGTGCTATAGAAAAGCTGCCCTTCCCTGTTCCTCTGGTTAAACAGTATTATCACATACAAGATGTATCCTTCCCTCCTCCCACCATAACACAAATATGCCCAGGGCTGATTTTATTATAAAAATGAAAAGCAAACCAAATCATGTCTACAGTTTTTATTTTTCCCCTTGGCAATGCTTCAAGCACATTCATCCAACTCAATGGAGATCTGAGCTCTTCATAAGAATTGAATAATATTACTCCATAGAATGTGTCCTGTAGTTTGTTCAGCTTTTCCGTATCGGTGGCCAGAGAAGTGTATGTCTTGAATAAAACGGCCGGGCCCCACTGCACCCGAATGGGGCGGGGGGGGGGGGGGAGGCCGCCGCCGCAGTGTCCAGCTGACAAGACCGGGACACAAAGAAGAGCAGTCCCCTGCCAAGCACCGCCCCCCGGGCTCGGTCCCGCCCCGGAGGAAGCGGGGAGGAGACTGCTGGGGAACCCCTCCTCTGCCCCCCGCTCCATCTCCTCCGCGCTCTGCGCTCCTCGCCTGGGCGCCGTTAGCTGAGCAGACCCTTCCCCGCCGCCCCGCTGCCCTCCGCGCCCGGCGCTGCCCCCGCCCCAGCCGCCGCCCCGCTGTAAGCTGCAGGGCGACCAGGTGAGTAGCCTCTTCCAATGCCCGCGGGCCCGAAGAGGGCCGGGAGGGGCGGGTCGGCCCGGGTCCGGGGGGGAGGACGGTGCGGGAGGCCGAGGAGGCTGCAGCGGACCTGCGCGAGCCCCGATCGGCAGGCAAATCGGGACCGACCTCTGCGACGCTGTTTGTGTCGCAGCCCTGTTCGCGATTGTTCTCTGCGCGGGGGACTCTGCGTCGCGCCTGCCGCCGCAGTGCTGCTCGGGGCCCTGATGGATGATGTCTGTTTACCTGCTTTGTGTCGCTGAGTTACTAGTTATGCACCAGCCTGACCCAGAGGGACGGCATCTAATTCGGAGCTTTAGGGGACGAGAATACCGTGGCGCAGGGAGAAGGATGGGCTGGCACAGTCTCACATAGGTGGCTGGTGACAGAGCATCACTTCTGCCCTGCTGCCCTTTGATCTTTACCAACACCTTGCCTGGGACCCAGATCCCTCACCCCGTAGCACAGGGCCGCCGGAGCCAGGAATGTGTGGTAGCAGGGCGACTGGTCCCTCCCAAACCCCAGCGCCAGCGGGCCTGCAGAATTCCCGGCCAGCCCCAGCCTTTCCTCTCTGCGCCACTCCTCCCCTACCTACGGCCCCCTCCTCTCCCCTGACGTCACCGACTGGCTCTTTGTGGACTGGCTCCGGGCCCGAGAAGGAAAATCTCGCCTGAGAGGGCCTGCAGAGGAAGTGAGGGAGAGGGATCACACCCCAGAGCTTAGCAGTGACAGCCCCTGGGACTGTAGGCCGCCCCTGTCCAGCACTGCGCATTTGGTAGGACACCCTCGGAGGCAGTCTGATCCGCAGCTAATAAGAGGCAGCACCAGAATTTTTTAAAAATACAAAACAGGCCTTCTCCTACTGGGCTAGTGGTCCTCCATTTTGCTGTTCGGCTGGGAGTCTGATAGTGAGATAAGTGAGCAAATATGAGTGAGAAAGAGCCCCGGGGGAACCCGGGAATCCAGAAGGGAGTGTAGTAAGATCAAACAAAACAAGGGAAATAGAAAAAGCTAAGTTTTGAATGGCGTTTTTATGGGAATAGGGGAGGAAATGATTCCAGCGAGCTACAGGCAGACCTTCAGAGATAATAGGAATGGTCTGTTTTTTTTTTAAGCTAAGTGGTATATGAGAGTCTAAGTTTTAAAATTATTTTATTATTTTATCATCTATATCCTTCAACATGTATTACATATTCTTTTAAATATATAAATTAAACAATTTTTAAGTGAAAATCATTTAAATGAGATTGAGCTGGGAATGTCTCAGACAGAATACAGAAGAGGTTGGACCCGCCTTAATTCTGGCTTAAGAAAAATTCATGGACATTTTAAAACATACAAGGAAAAAGAAAAAGGTTTCATGGAAGACAACGGCATGAAGAAGAGAAGATCAAATTGGATATTTTTGACATGCATCATTTTTCAAGGCCAGGGTAGCTGTTTGCTAAAAAAAGTCATCCTAGGTTAACCCTTATATCCACACCTTATATCCATCATTCATTCAATCCCATCTACAGGGTATCTATTCATTATCCTAGGAAATCCAAAGAATCTGACCTCAGACACTTGTCCTACTCTTGGGACTTGAAAAAAAATTATAATGTAAGCTATGGTACAATAAGCAAGACAGGTCCACTACCCTCCTTCCTGTCTATATTTATGTACTTCCTATTTAGAGAAACCCTATTTAGGTACTATGGGATCACTTTGTGGGAGGGGGAGGGGTTCTGTGAAGCTCTCTCCCTGAGTTGTGCCTGGGGTACATTCTGTTTTAGAGGTGCCTTGAGTTGCAGAAACTTGGTGGGCCTGAAAGAGAGAAGGCAGGATCCATGGAAATGGAAGCAATGATAAAGAACAAAAGGCGAGCCGAAACCGGTTTGGCTCAGTGGATAGAGCGTCGGCCTGTGGACTGTACCTTGGTTGCGGGCACAGCCCCGGTAGGGGGTGTGCAAGAGGCAGCTGATTGATGATTCTCTCTCATCGATGTTTCTAACTCTCTATCCCTCTCTCTTCCTCTCTGTAAAAAATCAATAAAATATATTTTTTTTAAAAAAAAGAACTTAAGGGGAGAAGTAAAAGGCTGTGTCCATCTGAGTTCACCATACTTGGAGGGCAAACAGTGACACGGGCATAGAGAGGAGGCTTTTGGTTCAAAAGTCAAGTGTCGGAGTTACCCATAGCTGGTTAAAGTGGGAACAGAACCAGCTGCAAAGCTCAAGGAACCGCCACAGAGAAAAATCAGATTTATTGGTGGACAAATGCACAACTTGTTGGGAAGTGAAGAAGACATTTTGGGACAAGTAAGATAGGATCAGTTGGTCAATCTAATTTATATAGTAAATCAGTGTGTATTTACTTGACTCATTGAATTTATAGTACCTGTGCTATTTTTAATTGTAACAGTAATACAGAAAACAATTGAAAGGATGCAGACATATATAAAGGGAAAGAATACTGCTTGCCTCTTCCCTTCCTAATGTTAGTGTGTTGAAATGTAGCTTCATAGATTTTCTACCTATATAAGAAACAGGGACTTAACAGGCTTATTTGTTGCTGGCACATAAAAATGTGGGCTCCAGAACTGGATTTCCTACATTTGAAGGTTGGTTCCACCACCACCTGTGTTACCTAAGCAAGTAACAGATTCTCTGGAGGGCAGGTTTTTGTTTTCTTTGTGGGTTTGCCCATATATAAATAGGGAAAGTGACAATACACACCTCATCAGGATTAAACAGTTTATGTAAAACACTTATAAGAATGCTGGGAACCTGGTTAGCACTGTCTTGTCATTACTACTACAAAAATTATTAGTTCTACTACTATTATTATTTACATCCTCTATTATTTACATATAGATTTGTGTCCTCTATATTATGATGATGTGAAAATTTCACTTAAAATATACCTAGGATATTCTTCTAGGTAGGTACAAAATAGATGTAACTCATTCGTTGTAATAGCTATATGATACTCTAACATGCATATTATCATGCTTGACTCAAGCATTCTCCCTCTCAAATGTTGTCTTGCCATGTACACAGCATTGGTATCAGACTAGGGCTGACCCTGCAGCCTCACTCATGGGAAACTGGCAAAGAGAAAGGGAGCCCAGGCATACCCCACTCACCGTGGGTCAGCAGTCCAGCCTGGAATGGGAGAAGGAGGAGACCCATCAGGAAAGACCTCCTCTTTTCTCTAGTCCCCTCCTTTTCAGATCTCCAAGCCACCTGCTTATCCCTTGTCACTTCGCAGATATTTCTTCTGAGAACTAGCTCAGAGGACAATCAGAGAGACAAAAATGTGAGCCCCCTGTTCTGGATGTTTGCTGAATAGCAACACCAGAAGCAACATAGACCCAGAGAGAAGAGGTCTAAGAGTTGCTTTAATGGGGATGTATGGGTGGCTGGTGGGGGCTATGCCCCAGGGTCGTATGTTGCAGCACAGTGGGATATGGGGGCAGGATATGTGAATAATAAGTGTGGTTTGGGGTTAGAGATCCTATCTATACCCACAGGAGTCAAAACTAGTTCCAATGCCAAAACTGGTTTGGCTCAGTGGATAGAGCATTGGACTGTGGACTGAAAGGTCCCGGGTTCAATTCCAGTCAAGGGCAAGTACCTTGGTTGTGGACACATCTTCAGTGGCGAATGTGCAGGAGGCGGCTGATCAATGTTTCTCTCTCATCGATGTTTCTAACTCTCTATCCCTCTCTCTTCCTCTCTGTAAAAACTCAATAAAATATATATTTTAAAAAAAAACTAGTTCCAAGAAACATTCCTTGTCATTTATCTCTCTCCATTTTTAGATCAGTTTTTGTGAAGATGAGCATCCCTATATACATACTTTAATAGAGCTACTCTTATTTGTAAGAAAGGTTAGTAGAAGAGGGGTCGCTGGTCTAAGGATAGGTACACCTTTGAAACTGATTGCCGCTGTTAGATGGTTGTCAGTTTTTCAGCCCTTTCAGCAGATGTGACGTCCCCAAAGCCTTCTGGACATTAGATATTATTAGCTGCCTTTGTCTTCTTCACTTTCTTCTCCATCTTTACCACCTCCTTTTTTGACATACATTATATTTTTCTTTGCCTGACCAGTGACATTGAGTATATTTTCATAGACTAACTGGCCATATGAATTCCCTCTTCCGTGAATATTTTCTCTTCGCAGGATAGGATTTCAACAGGTAGAAAGGCGTGGGAGAGGGAGCAGGATGAGACAGAATGGGAGGAGACCTAAAGTGAAAGCAGGGCATGCCCAGGGATGCCCGGTGTTCTGGAAGCTGTGGAGATACAGCTGGGAAATTAAGGAACAGCCAGCCCTGGCAGCCTCACACCCCAGTACTGCTCAGATTTTCCCCTTTGGGCCAAGATGAGGGCTAAGGGTTCTCTTCTGAGAAATAATGGTGGCTTTAGAAGAGTAGAGGTGACAATAGGTAACTGGTGACAGAGAAACTGGATCAATTTAGTGAAGGAGTGAGGTACTGAGGACCGGAACTAGGTTAGTGGCAGCGTGATTGGGAATTGGGAATGAGGACATTGACAGGATGTGGAGCAGGGGCAGGAGGGACACAACTGTGACTCTGGCTTGCTGTCCTGGTTATTTGTGAACACCCGGAGAAGCAGGGAAGGGACAAGTTCTTATTAACGAAATGTTTGCTGACTGTATCTTCTAAGTAGTTCTCTGGCCTAGAGGTTATCCTCTTTAACAATGAGGGACATCAAGCTTGGACAATTACCTGAGAGAAGCTGGTTTGGAGGGAAAAGAATAAATGTAAGACTTCTTTAGCTTTAGAGACTGATGCCAATCAAAGAGTGGCTCTTGCACAGGGGCCTTGAGTTGGTTTATCTGTGCTTCACCAGTTACATCAGGACCAGGCCTTTCCATTGTGGAAAGTACCTGTGCCAACGGCTCATAGAAATACTTGAGAACTCAATAGAGTATTAGTACTGGCTCCAAAATTATGAAAACTATAAAAATCAGAATCAATAAATACTTAATTCAGTGTTTTAAAATCTAACATTAGATTAGGTCTTTTGTTTATAAGAATTTTCTATTATGCACATATTCACTTAACCAAATAATTATAAGAAAGTATACATAGATATGTGTATTTCTACATTTTCATATACATATATAATATATAATTGAATATTCATAAATATAACAAATAATTTAGAGACACTTAACCTATGCAATTTCCTTTAATCCTCAGGACAACTTTATGTGATAGATCCTATTATCCCTACTTAATGAGTGAGGAAACTAAGTCTGAGATGAGTTGCCTGATTTCACAGTTAGTAACAGCAAAGCTGAGATTCAGACAGCCTAACGCCAGAACTGAACTTGTAATACCCTGAGAATGAGCCTGTTCTCTGACAAAGGAAATAGAAAAATGGTAAGTGCCAAAGATAAAATCATAAGGAATACCTACATTTTCAGAAGAGGTAAGAGAAGGAAAGGAAGTAAATGGTTCAAGAGGTGGCAGATAATGTGGGCTTGGGTCATAAGGTTAGAGGTGGGGAGAGCCTCAGGAACCAAGAGAGCAGTACTGCCAGGGCCACCGAGTAGAGTGATCAGTGAGGAAGACAAGCCTTGGATGTTCACAGTATGGAAATATATCTGTCCTTGGGGAACTGTTTCAATAAAGCGGATACAGTGGAGGTTAAGACTGTAGAAGCCGAGAATTTTTGTGAGTACACATCCACAAACATACACACCTTCTTCCACCTGGACAGGTGCAAGTAAGCATCTGCCATAATTTCATAACTTGTTGCCTTCTGCTTATCTGGGACCTGGACTCCAGCCACAGAGGACTTCTGCTTTCCTCTTAGCCTGGCTATGACTGTGGCCAAAGCACCGTCTCTGAGGACCCAGACTTTTCAGACTGAAATTCTGAGTTCCCCAAGCTGGGATTAAAAAGATTAGTGTGGGAGCCAAGTGGGGGTGGGGAGGGGAGAGGATGGGGGGAACAGCATGCTGCATCACTAGTTTCTGGGGGCTGCTGGAACAAATTTCCAAAAACTACGTGGCTTAAAAAATAGAACAATATTTTCTCACAGTTCTGGAGGCTTATGAGTTTTCAGTCCAGGTGTTGGCAAAGTTGTTCTTTCTGGAAGTTCTGAAGAAGAATCTGTCCCATGCCTCTTCCTAGTTCCTGGTGTTTGCCTAAAATCTTTGGCATCCCTTGGATACTAGATGTTTCATTCCAGTCCCTATGTCTTCTTCTCATAGCATTCTCCCCTGTCTATTTGTGTCTCTGTCCAATTTTCCTCATCTTATGGGGACACCAGTTATTGATTAGAGCCCCCTCAAATCCAGCATGACCTCATCTTAACTTGCTCTTATCTGCAAAGACCCTATTTCCAAATAAGGTCACATTCACAGGTTCTGGGGCTTAATACCTAAACATACTGTATCTCTTTGGGGACACAGTCTTCACTTATGTTTGTTTCCTTTGGTGACAAAAAAGCATTGTGCCCTTTTAGTTTGACCCCCAAGAGTTTAAGAGCACAGAGTGCTATGGGGTCTCCTAGATTGGAGACACTGCCACCCCTGGTGAGTGCCTGAGTCATTTCACGATGTCAGTCTTACTGGGGTGAAGGAAGAACTGCCCTGGCTAGTGGAGGAATGGCCTGATTTGTTTGTTTATCTGTTCTTTACCAAGCTGAATCTTTGCTTTCTTTCTGCAGAAGCCCATAGCCATGGCGACCCCCTCAGCTGCCTTTGAGGCCCTTATGAATGGAGTGACAAGCTGGGATGTCCCTGAAGATGCTGTCCCGTGTGAACTGCTTCTCATTGGAGAGGCTTCCTTCCCAGTGATGATGAATGACGTGGGCCAGGTCCTCATTGCTGCGTCCTCCTATGGCCGAGGCCGCCTGGTGGTGGTGTCCCATGAGGACTACTTGGCGGAAGCCCAGCTCACTTCCTTTCTCCTCAATGCAGTGGGGTGGCTTTGTTCTTCCCCTGGGGCTCCGGTAGGTGTACACCCATCCCTGGCACCTCTGGCCAAAATCCTCGAGGGCTCTGGAGTGGAGGCGAAGCTTGAGCCGGAAGTGAAAGACTCCCTGGGGGTTTACTGTATTGACGCCTACCATGAAACCATGACTGAAAAGTTGGTCAAGTTTATGAAACATGGAGGAGGTTTGCTCATTGGAGGCCAAGCCTGGGATTGGGCCAACCAAGGTGATGATGAAAGGGTTCTGTTCACATTCCCTGGGAACCTCGTGACCAGTGTGGCAGGCATATACTTCACTGACAACAAAGGAGACACAAGTTTCTGTAAAGTGTCTAAGAAGATGCCCAAGATTCCAGTCTTAGTTAGGTGAGTACATTACCTCAGTGGGGATTGGTCCCAGGTTAAAAAACAGACACTGTATTTGTGTTCAGGTTATTTCTAGACTATCAGAAGAGAATTTGGCAGATTCACCATAAATGAACCAGATTTTAAAAATATCCTTAGTCACAAGAAGGGCAGGGTCTCCATTGTAGCTGCCTCCTCAGACCAGACCACTTATCTCTTAGAGGGTAGAAATTTCTTAGTGACCATTATGTCCCTCAGAGTCTAGCTTAATAAAATATATTGCTGAATCCTAGAATTGGCATGACAGATCTGGAAAGGTTCATAAAAGAAGGTTGCTTGCAACTGAAATGTGAAGAAAAGAAAATAGACAAGAGGGACCCCATAAAACAGTCTAGATCAGCAGTGGTTAACCAGTGATCGATCTCGGGACCACTGGTGGTCCATGAGGTCTGAAAGGCTGGTCACTGCTGGTCTAGAGATCAGTGGCAAAGATTTTTAAATGTCTACCCAGGTGGGATTAGGATGGCAGTGAGAAGCTGAGATAGCAGAAAAGATGGTACTAGTGATGTTTGCTATATTTAGGAGTTAGGAGAGGATTTTATTTCTGAGGACAAAAAACCTGATGGTGGAAAATGGAGGTGCGTGATTGGTACAAAGACAGCTACACTGAAAGTCTTTGAGAGCACTGCCTCGCCTGTTCTGTTCACACTGTGCTCCCACCCCTCTGACAGTGCTGAATAGAGCAGGTTGGTTGGTGGTCGGTAAACTTGTACTGGACAGATGATTGAAAGAGATTAGAAGCTCGAAGTCCCAGGAATAGGAAAGGTGTACCAGGCCACACCCTATATTGTACATTAAAACTCTCAGCATTGGTATTTCTGAACGATAGGAACAGAGTAAGATGGGATTGGGGTGAGGAGGGCACACCAAGGTTAGTAGAGAGACAGGGAATGAGTGTCCTGGCATAGAACTCCTAGAACACCCCCCAGCTCCATTCTCACATGTGCAATGAGGAGAGACACAGTTATTCAGAGGCATAGTGACTGATCAAATTGATCAAACTTCAGCTTACCAATGATCTTGATCCAAAGGAATGGGAAGGTAAGACTTGACCATAGTTCTATTTCTTACCAGCTTAATCACCCTTGTTGCCTTAAAAGATGTATTTCTCTACCAAAACCATGCATCTTTTTTTCTTTAGCTGTGTCTAAATCATCTCTCATCATCAGTGATTCTAATTTGGGGCTGGTTGGGTTGTCTTTCTGTGTATGTGTGTGTGTGTGCACATTTGTGTTTGCGCATAGGTGAAATCAACTTGAAGACTAACTGTTGAGAAAAAAATCTGACTTAATTAGGGAAGTATATAGAATCTATTCTGAAAATTACGGGTTATTATATTAATTATTTATTAGGTAAGATTACATCATACCTTTTGACTCTGATTATACAGGTAGGTATATCATAGCATTACTCATATGGTAGATGGGTAATTTTTTGATTTGTGTATGAATTGAGAATGACAATAGTGATTTTCCTGAGTGAACTGGCTGAGATGAAGTAACCAGAAGAAAATAAAAGGTACAGTGTGTGTGTGTGTGTGTGTGTGTGTGTGTGTGTGTGTGTATGTGAGAGAGAGAGAGAGAGAGAGAGAGAGAGAGAGAGAGAGAAAGAGAGAGAAAGAGAGAGAAAGAGAGAGAGATGAAATAATGATTATAACAATTCATAGTTACACAATTAAACAATTCATAGTTGATATTAGTAGGGAAAATGAGAAAACAATCCTCTCTCCTTTTCCCCACAGCTTTCTTAATATTAGCTCTTAAGTGTCCAATGCTGAAATATAAACATTGAGCTATCTTTCTCCCACCTGGTGTTGTGGGAGGAAAACTATGCATTTTTCAAAATTCATTAATTGTACACCTAAGTTGAGATAATTTTACTTTATATAAATTAAACTGCAATAAACCTTTAAAATATGTTCTTTTAATAGGACTTTGAAAAATAAATAATCAGGATATAATCAGATTCCTATATAAGGATATGCAATTCAGCATTATTTATAATATGGAAGAGTGGAATGGCTAAATAAATTACAAAATTATTAACCAACCACCAGAAATAGATGTTTCCAAGAATAGTTAAGGACATGGGGGAAATATTTTAGGGAACACTACTAAATGAAATAAAGTAGGATACTAAACTGTTGTTCAGTATGTTCCTAATTTTGCTTAAAAAATATAGCTATATAGGAAATATTACATAAGATAAAGGCCAAAATATCACTAGTGGGTAGATCTTTTGAATCTATATATATAAAAGCCTAAGCAACCATTCGAACATTAACTATGACATGCACTGACCACCAGGGGTCAGATACTCATTACACAGGCATGGAAACATGGAACAGACTGATGAATCTCAGAAAGAAGGGGGAGGGAGGAAAGAGATTAACCAAAGATCTTATATGCATAATAGAGGCCTGGTGCATGGATAAATAGGGCGCATATACAACTCTAAAGATTATATAGGATGAAAAATATGTATGAGCAGAATTCAAAATAGCATGCATATCAAGATGACAACAATGTATAGTTATGAATGAAAGGGGAAAATAATATATAAAGATGAAAAGAGTTGTATTGTGTGTTTAAAATGTAATACTTAAAAAAATATCTTTACTGATTTCAGAGCAGAAGAGAAAGAAATAAATAAATATAAACATCAACGATGAGAGTATCATTGATTGGCTGCCTCCTTCACTCTCCCTACTGAGGATCGAGCCCTCAACCTGGGCATGTGTCCTTGCCTGGAATCAAACCCTTCAGTCTTCAGGCTGACACTATCCACTGAGCCAAACCAGCTAGGGCAATCCAGCAACATTTACTAGTAAAAAGTAGTTTAAACGAGTATCACATGAAGAATCATGATTCAAAAATATTGATAATATATAGATACATCACATACAAATATCATACACATATACAATATATTTTATATATAATGCCACACACACACACAAATATATATATATATATATATATATATATATATATATATATATATATATATATTTTTTTTTCCTATAAATAAAAGCCTAAGCGACCACTATGACCAAATAAATGATAGGATGACCGGCTGGTAGCTATGATGTGCACTGATCCAGACCTTGCTGTTAGGGCCCTGACATCCTGAATCTGGTTCACCCACACCCCAGACCCAGACAGGAGGGAGGAGGGAGCCCGATTCCTCATAGCTACTGCTGTGCCTTAGCTTGCTACTGGGGCCCTGACAGCTCTGAATCTGGTTCACCTGCATCCCGGATCCAAACAGGAGGGAGGAGGGAGCCCGATTCCTCGCAGGATCGACCATTGGTTAGATTGCTGCTGGGGTCCTGACAGTCCCAAATCTGATTCACCCACACCTTGGACCCAAACAGGAGAGAGGAGGGAGCCTGATTCCTTGCAGGATTGACCGTTGGTTAGCTTGCTGCTGGGACCCTGACAGCCTTAAATCTGGTTCACCTGCACTCTGGACCCAGACAGGAGGGAGGAGGGAGACCCATTTCTCGTGGAATTGGCTATTGGTTATCTTGTTGCTGGGGCCAACCTCTCATGGTCCCTCCCCCTGCCAGCCAGCGCCCCTGATGGGCTGGCCAATTTCCCACTGCCTATGGTTAAGCACTTGGATCTTCCCCCACTCCTGATGTGATAGGTAATACTATACAAAATATCCCAAAGCATTTTAGAAATATTAGATAAGACAAGACAGCAAGATGCTTCTCTCAGAATTCAAGAAAAAAGATTATTTCCATCACAAGCTGAGTGAGGTTGCGATTAAAAGCCCCTGTGGATTTAGCTCCTCTGCCAAAGTGTCCTGTTATTTATTTTTAAACCCTCATTTGAATATATGAGTGCACATTGACCTTTAACCTTTAATCTCATTACCTGCACATTTCTTACTCAGTTAAATTCTAAAGAACTTGGTATTATCTCAACCTTCTAAAATTAGAGTCCATAGGTCTTATTAAGATGAATCAATTTTTAACAGAAGAAGCTCCTACTTTTATGATCAGAAAAAATAAACTATCTATCTAATAAAGAGGGAATATGCTAATTGACCCTCACACCATCACAAATATGGCAGCACTCACAGCCAATAAGGAGGGATATGCTAATTGACTGCCACACCCTCAAAGATGGCAGGGCCCACAGCCACAAGATGGTGGCGCCCCCAGTCCCCTCAGTTTTCCAGTGGCCTGGTGCCAGCCCAAGGTGCAGGCAAACTTCGGATGGCAGCTGCCAGCTGCCTAAGGACTGCCCGAGGCTCATGTAACCGGGGTCAGTCGGGGCTTGCGCTGCTGGCAGTGGCAGCAGCAGAAGTGTGATGCAGTGTTACCTTTCCTTGAGGACTCCTGTTCTGTGAGAGGGGGCATACTGGGTTGAGGGACTCCCCTTCCAGTGCATGAATGTTCATGCAGTGTACCTCTAGTAAGTAATAAAACCATGTGATCTACTTTTAGCCTAGTGAGAAAATAGCACAGATACCAGGACATAAGTCTTGTAGTCACTGCCCTATCTTCCTGCCTAGAAAGCATCATGATCTGCAATTCAAATACTAGCCTCCATGTCCAAAGTTCCTCTAGTTGGTTCCCTGAACACTTTATCTAGTTACAGATCTAGTCCCACCTTCTTTCTATTAAGTATTCATGTGCACAAATACCAGGTCCTTGTCATAATCTAGTCACAGCCCCATTGTAGGGCTCAGGATTCTAATACTTTTATTTCTAAAATGCTTTGAAGATATTTCATATATCCTGGGAAAAGCACAGACTTTAGAGAAGGCAGGCTTTGGTCTGTCTGGGGCTTTCTCTACACCTTTTGGGCCTGAGCTAACCTCTCTAAGCCTCATCTGTCAAGTGGGGTGAATATGACTACCTTTCAGGGTGGTTGTGAGTATTGAATGTATTAAGAAACATGCTTCGAGTACCTAAAGCATTTTAATTGTTTTGACCATCCCATCTCCATGCTATGGTATGTAAGCATATGATGTCATGGATGTCACTAATATCACTTTCAACCATTGAAAATTACCAGCATCCATCATTATGCTCTTTTGCCCCAAATTATATGTGTTGTCCTAGTTGTATCAGTTATTGAGATGTTAATTGTATTTTTACCTACTTCCTCCACCAAACCGAGACAGCATGATCATGAATGATTGCCACATTTTACCCCCTTTACATATTTAACAAAACAGATACTAGACACTGATAAAACATTTAATGTAGTTAAACATATCATTAGATAACCAATCTTGGGAAGATTTCAGGGAAATCAATCAAAATATTTAGTCTACTCTGTCTTTTGGATAAAAAAGCCCTTGTCTCATTTTTGAGTGTCTGCTCCCTGGTTATCAGTGCCATGTCATAGCTAACAGTTGGAGCATCTGCCCCCTGGTGATCATTGTATGTCATAGCTACTGGCCGGATGGTTGAACAGTCAGAGGATCACTTAGGCATATATATATATATATATATATATAGAATGCTGATTGTAGATTTTATGTCAAGATCATGGCCAGGCATGATAGTGGTTATATTTTCCTAACTCATACTCTGTATTTCTTACTACATCCTTAGCCATCCTATATGATAAAAGCCTAATATGCTAAGTGTCTGGTCTTCCAGTCCTCTGTTAAACCAATCAAAGCATAATATGTTAATGATATGCTAAAGACACTCAACCCCTCACTATGACATGCACTGACCACCAGGGAGGCAGACAGTTGACCAGTTGACCAGTCACTATGATGTGTACTGACCACCAGGGGGAAGATGCTCTGACCATTAGTTAGCTTGTTGCTGGGGTCCAGCCAATCGAAACTAAGCAAGACAGGCCAGACATGCCTTCCGCAGTCCCTCCCTGGCTGGCCAACCTCCCCGTGTCCCTCCCCAGCACTTATCATGCACCAGTGGGGTCCCTCAGCCTGGTCTGTACCCTCTCGCAATCTGGGACCCCTCAAGAGATGTCAGAGAGCTGGTTTCGGCCCCATCCCGCAGGCATAAAAGCTAATATGCAAATCGACCGTACAGTGAAATGACTGGTCACTGATGTGCACTGACCACCAAGGGGCAGATGCTCAACACAGGAGCTGCCCCTGGTGGTCAGTGCACTTTCCACAGGGGCGTGCCACTCAGCCAGAAGCCGGGCTCACAGCGAGCACAGCAGCGGTGGCCGGAGCCTCTCCACCTCCACAGCAATGCTAAGTATGTCCGACTGCTGGCTTAGGTCTGCTCCCAGTAGACATACCCAAGGGCTCCCAGACTGCGAGAGGGCACAGGCCAGGCTGAGGGACCCCCGGTGAATTTCATGCCTCTAGTGTGTAATAAAATTGTATTAACTCTTTCTCACAAAATAAAGTAGAAGTTTTTTTTAGAGTACCGTATTTGCCGGCGTATAAGACAATTTTTTGGCCCTGAAAAATACCGTATTTGCCGGCGTATAAGAGACTGGGCGTATAAGATGACCCCCTAACATTTCCACCCAAAATACAGAGTTTGTTATATACTCGCCGTATAAGACTACCCCCCACTTGGAGGCATATTTTTCAGGGCCAAAAAATCGTCTTATACGCCGGCAAATACGGTACATTCAAATGAGATGATACTGCACCATAGAAGAGAAATTGCTAAGTCTCAATTTAGCTTTCTTATTCTTTTATGAACATTCTCCTTTCTTCAGTTTCAAAATATATGCTTCTTGATGAGAAATGATTAAATAATCCAGAAGTATACAAAGTAAAAAGTGGAAGTTCTTTGTCTTCCACTTCTCCCTCTGCCTCTCGCTAAGTCTATTTTTCTCCCTAGAAGTAATCACTGCTAACAGCTTGGACTGTGTCTTTTCTGGATCTTTCCCTCATTGCTGTGTATGCACTGGGGTTGGGGTGGGAGAGCTAGTGGGATAGAAAGAGAGACAGAGAAAGAGAGATCTGCACTTTGATTCTCATTTAATATATAACACTTTTTCCCTATGCATGTATAAATAGGTGCGTTAAGCTTTGGAATTGCTATATACCATTTCACAGTTGGATTGCTCCAAAGTCAGTTAGCATTAGTACACATTAGGTTATTTTCTCAGTTGTTCCCTTATAAGCGATGATACAATGAATATTTTTTTCCCCTAAAACCCATAGACTTGATATATACCTATTCATTTTAAATACTGGACAAGTTTCCTTTTAGAAACACCTTATTTTTAAAATCTTCATACATGTATAGCAACAGAAAATAGACTAGTGAGCACACATGTACTCATCCCCAGGGGCCACAATGATCAACTCTTGGCTGACTGGTATCCACTCATACCCCACCCACTCTCTCCCTCACAGTTTTTCTGTTCTTTCCAAGTCATCTTTAATTTTCCCCCCAGCTCTTTATTTAAAATTTTTCACCCTTATGGGAAAGTTGAAAAAATAATATAATGATAACCTTACTTATCACCTAGATTCACCAGTGGTTAGATTTTGTCACATCTATATTATAAAGAGGTAATATGCAAATTAGGCCAGGACTCCATAAGGGGTCAGGACCAGACAGGAGGAGGTTGCCCACACAGGTGAGGCCCAGAGCAGAGATGGAGACAGAGGAGCGGACACAGGCAAAGGGGCGAGTCAGGCACGGGTGCCGGGCCCTTGCAGCGCCAGTCTGGCCCCCTGAGGCGGACAGTGCTGCAGGTGCGGGTCCCAGCCTCATAGGATTTCAATAGCCCGCTGGGCCTCTAGTATTCTATATAAACACACAGGGACAGATTATTTTGCCTAATCACTTGAGAGTGACCTCTGGATATCCTGACATTTCACACTTAAACACTTCAGCATATATCTTCTAAAGACAAGGGCATTGTCCTACATAAACAAAAAGCAGCTGTCTCACTCAAAAGTCACATTGATACAACACTGTTACCTAATGTTCATATTTAAATTACTCCAATTGTCCTAACAATGTATTTTTTTAAAAAAATTAAGTATCCAACCAAAGTAGTTCCCAGCTTTTCTTATCTTTCAGGATATGAGCATTTTTGAGGCATCCAGCCTGGTTGTTGCATGGAATTATCCCTTGGCTTGGATTTGTCTAATTGCTTTCTCATGAGTACACTCAATTCAACATTTTTAGCAAGAATACTACACAGGTGACATTTGTGTTTATCACAATATATCAAACTGGGAAGACTTGTGGTCAATTTGTTATTGGCGATGTTTAAATTGGCCATTTACCGGTAGTTAAACTAGAGTTTGCCAGATTTTCCTATTATAATAGTGCCTTTCGTGCCTTCCCCCCATTTAAATAATATAAATAATGACAATTTGAGACTATTAATACCCTGTTCAACAGTCTTTCACCCTGTGCTTTTATCAACCATAGATAATCTGTGTCTTAGTCGATATTTATAAAAGTGTTTGCTTCTACCACTTGGGGAGCTCCAGTGTTCCTTAATGATTCAGATGAAATATCACCTCCTCAGGATACTGCCCCATCCTCTCCTATTCTAATAGACTAATAGATACCTCTCTTCCGGGAACCCATAGCAACATGATGCTCTAGGACTTATAGCTGAGTATAGGTTTACTTGTAGGTTTCTCCCAGAATTGACTGTATGCTTCTTTCCAGGGGAACTTGCCCTCCCCACCCTCACAACATTGTGTTGTTGGTTCTTGGTTGTTTTTAAATCCTGTTTGCCTTGTATCATTCTGTACTCATGGACCGTCCCCCCACTTTTTTTTAAAGAAAGCAAATGTATTATAATTCATTTATAATTGGTATTTTTTGAAGGTTCAATTGTCCCAAATTTGGCAAGTAAAAGCCCCACTAAGATGAGTCCTGAGTCCTCTGACACACCCCATCAGTTTTCAATACTTAATTATTGACACAACAAGATGTTGCATGTTTACCTGGTCCTCTTCCTGTCCAAAACTTAGATTCAGCCATTGCTTCAAGGAATCCTGATCCTGTTAGTGGTGAATAGTATTTAGAAACCAAGCTCATCTATGTGTGCTCATTGCCATTGTGCTGTCATCATTTCTGGACCCCTAAAAAAAACAGAACCAAGAAATATATAGGTTTTAATCCTGAATCTATACGAATACCCCCAATTGTAATCCAAAACCACAGAATTCTTCTCCACCCACTCCATGTCTGTATCTTCCTCTATCATGATGTTTCCAGAAACATCATCATGCATTCATTTGCTCAGTCTGTACTGCACACAAAATAACTTACTATTTCCCTACTATTACTAGCAGCAAACTCACTAAGTTAAGTTCAGGATTTTTTTGTAGTTAGTTGTTGTCCTCAGAATATTCTACATGAAGCTTAGAAAATTCTCTGTTCAAAATTACTTGAATTGTTTTTCATTTGGTCCTATTTTTGTTTAAAGTGAGTTTTCCACCATATTTGTTAATTCAATTTTAATTTTTGAATATGTAAACTTTGAGCAAGGTTACAACAGCAGAATGTATATTCTTTTTAAATGCATGTGAAATATTCAGGAAGCAAGATCATATGTTATGCCATAAAAATGTCTCAGCAAGATTAAAAGGATTTAAATCATGCATAGTATGTCCTGATCACAATGGTATTAAGTTAGAAATCAATAGCATAAACATATATGTAATACCTAAATATTTATAAGTTGAAAAACAAAAATACTCTGTAAGTCAAAGAAGAAATTACAAAGGGTATTAGAGGATATTTTGAACTGAATAAAAATGAAAACACAGCATGCCAGAATTTATGGAATGCAGTTAAAGCAGTGCTTAGAGAGAAATTTAGATGCTTTTATTAGAAAAGTGAAAAATTTAAACTCAGTGGCCTAAGTTTCCACACCAAAAATCTAAAAAAAGAAGGAAAATTAAATTAAACCCAAAATATGTGGAAGGAATAAGAAGATTATCAAAATAAGAGCAAAAATCAATGAAAAAAGAAATAGAAATACAATAGAGGAAACAAAATCAAAAGCTGATTTGTAGGGGGGAAAGCATGATAAATTTCTAGGTATACTGGTTAGGACAATAACAGAGATAACACAAATTATAAATTCTAGGGATGGAATAAAGGACATAAATACAGACATTAAAAGGATAATAAGGAAATATAACAACTTTATGCCAATAAATTTGACAACTTGGATGAAATGGGCAAATTTCCTAATAGACAAAAACTATTAAAATTGACAAAAAGAGTTGAACTGTAATTAAAAATGTTTCAATACTAAATGCAGTGTAGTAGCATGGATTGGACCCTAGAAAACATTAGTGGCAAAACTGGTAAAATATGTCTAAAGTTTAGACTTTGGGTAACAGTATTTTACCAAGTTAACTTGCTAGTTTTGATGAATGTACATTGGTTACAGGCACATTCCCCGGTAGGGGGTGTGCAAGAGGCAGCTGGTCGATGTTTCTCTCTCAGCGACGTTTCTAGCTCTCTATCTCTCTCGCTTTCTCTCTGTAAAATATCAATAAAATATATATTTTTTTAAAAACATATAGCATGGATATGCAGCAGTTCTGTGGGCTGACAATGAATGGGTGAAGAGCTAACAGTCAGTCTTCTTGGCTTCAGGTAACAGGATGGTCTCACTATAATTGAGGCCAGTTAGCTCACCTGGCCCACATCTATATACTATATATAAAAGGCTAATATGCAAAGTGTCCCTCGGGAGTTCGACCAGGAAATTGTGAGTTCGATTCCTCACAATGACATGTGCTGATTCACCAGAGAGTGGTGTGGAATGAAGGGAGGTCCCAATTGGCTGTAATCACCAGCCAGGCCCAGAGAACCTATCCGTGCATGAATTTTGTGCAATGGGCCTCTAGATTTGAGATAATAGTGATTCTAACACCACCATGAACTCAGTTGTCCATTGAGGGTTTTTTTGCAGAAGATTAATAGCATGAAATTTATAAACAAAACTCCTTATAAGGATAAAAAGATGATTTTCCATTCAGTTCTTTGTTATTGTTGTTTAGTATATTTTTATTGACTTCAGAAAGGAAGGGAAGGGGAGAGAGAGATAGAAACGCCAATAATGAGAGAGAATTATTGATCCTCTACATCCTGCACATCACCCACTGGGGATGGAACCTGAAACATGGACATGTGCCCTGACCAGGAATGGAACCCTGACCTTCTGGTTCATAGGTTGACACTCAACCACTGAGCCACACCAGCCAGGCCAATTTTTTATGTAATGCTTAAAGGGCACTTTTAGCACTTAAATCCAGAATATTTCACATATAGTGTTGGGTAAACACAGCAAGGCTTTCTTCAAGATTTCCTTTGGAGAATTTGTACACAGAGATTAAGCAGAGCAGAATTATTGCTGAGTCCCTCTGTCTTTCCTCAAAGGAGTCTCCATATCCAGTGAGGTCAGACCTCCCATTCTCCTGGGAGAACTAAGAATGATATTAGTAAACCTGACTCTTGCTATATGCCAGGTGCTGTTCTAGAGCTATCTGCGGAGCCTCTCCTTTAAGAGAACACCTGTCTCTTTTGCAGTTGTGAAGACGATCTCTCCGAAGACAGAGATGAGCTTCTGCATGGGATTTCTGAGCTGGACATCAGCAACTCGGATTGTTTCCCATCCCAGCTGCTAGTGCATGGAGCGTTAGCCTTTCCCCTGGGGTTAGATTCCTACCATGGCTGTGTTATAGCGGCTGCCCGCTATGGCCGGGGCCGGGTGGTAGTGATGGGCCACAAGGTATTATTCACCGTGGGTAAACTGGGCCCCTTCCTGCTCAATGCCGTGCGCTGGCTGGATGCGGGCCGCCGAGGCAAGATCGTGGTGCAGACGGAACTAAGGACAATGAGCGGCCTGCTTGCAGTGGGGGGCATAGACACCAGCATTGAGCCCAATCTGACCAGTGATGCCAGTGTCTATTGCTTTGAGCCCACCAGTGATGTGGGAGTCAAGGAGCTGCAGGAATTTGTAGCTGAGGGCGGGGGCCTGTTTGTTGCATCCCAAGCCTGGTGGTGGGCCTTCAAGAACCCGGGAGTGTCCCCTCTGGCTCGCTTCCCAGGGAACCTCCTGCTCAACGCCCTTGGCATCAGTATCACAAGCCAAAGCCTCAATCCGGGGCCCTTTCGTACTCCGAAAGCGGGGATAAGGACCTATCACTTCCGCTCCACTTTGGCCGAGTTCCAGGTTATAATGGGCAGGAAGAGAGGGAATGTGGAAAAGGGCTGGCTGGCAAAGCTGGGGCCGGATGGCGCAGCTTTCCTGCAGATCCCCGCAGAAGAGATCCCTGCCTATATGTCTGTGCATAGGCTCCTCAGGAAGCTGCTGAGTCGGTACCGGCTCCCAGTGGCGACCCGAGAAAACCCAGTCATCAATGACTGCTGCAGGGGTGCTATGCTGTCCCTGGCCACTGGTCTGGCCCACTCCGGGAGTGACCTCTCTCTGTTAGTGCCAGAAATTGAAGACATGTACAGCAGCTCCTATCTGCGCCCCTCGGACTCTCCTATCACCGTTCAGGTCAACTGCAACAACCCAGGTATGGAATTAGGGGTGGGAGCTCAGGGTTGGGGGGGATTGAGACATGATGACTTAGCTCAGTTCAGGGACCAGATCACCTCCAGAAAGCCACCTCCAGCCTTTGCCGTGCACTTTTAAGGAGGTAGGGATTGGGGCAGTAGGTAATGTTTGTAAGAGTTGAGTCAGGGCAGCATGGATAGGAAAGATGTACAGAGCCATGAAGGGCTGTGGAGATTCTGGGTGGACACGGGATTGTGGAGAGGGAGTAAAGTCCTCCATGCTTTTGACAGGCACCCGATATTGCTGGATGAGCACTGGGCTGTACATACCTGGAAGGCAAATTATAGAGGTCTCACTGCCGGAAGCCGCTGCCTCTGCTGACCTGAAGGTAAGGCCACATCCCACCTCCCCAGGAAGCATGGGTCCCAAATGCTCTTGCTTTCACAGTTGGTACGTTGATCCTCGTAAGAACTCTATTGGCAATAGGGGGCATGTACTTTTACCCCCATTTTAAGGATGAGGCAACTAACATGCAGAACAGTTGAGTGAGTGATTGAAATGTATAGATCTGATATATTTCAGAGCTAGGACTCAAACCTAATCACCTCCTCACCCTGAAGATTTGTGCATTCACTGATATCGTAGAGTAGGGTAATGGGAAAGGTGCCGTGTGGAAGGTGCCATAGCACCCAGTGGTATTCAGTAAACCTTAGTTCACTTCCGTCTCATATGCATCTCCCACTGTAGCACGAGGCCTTTCCGACTGCAGCTTCTTCCTGGGATACCAAAGGCTGTTCCTTGCTATCCATAGACTCCCTCCGCTCTGTACTTGCACATACACATGCCCTACTCACATATTAAGTTGCGGTACTGCTCTTTCTCCCTTGAGGATCTCTGTGACAGGACTTATTCTGTACCTGCATTTATCCTAGAGTTTGATTAGCATAAACCCAAGCAAACAATTCTAGGACTCTACCCAGGACAAGGGTCACTCCACTGGCTCAGGAAGAGGGTGCTTATAGGTTGGAACTGATTCAATCCTCTACCACAGTGTTTCCCAAACTCCTCTCATGATGAGAATCACCTGGTGGAGTTGTTAAAATACAGATTCCTGAATCCCAACTAAGAAGTACTAAACTAGAATTTTTGGGAACATATAGGTAAAATTGTATACTTAACTTAAGTATACAATTTTACCTGGTGGAGTTGTTAAAATACAGATTCCTGAATCCCAACTAAGAAGTGCTAAACTAGAATTTTTGGGAACATATATAGGTAAAATTGTATGTTCCCAAAAATTCTAGTTTAGCACTTCTTAGTTGGGATGCAGGAATCTGTATTTTAACAACGCCACCAGGTGACTCTCATCATGAGAGAAGTTTGGGAAACGCTGCTCTCCCACATCAGCCTGTCACACTAGCTGCCACTGGACCTCCTCTGGAGTCAGCAAAAGGCTGTATCCCTTCCATCCCGTTGCCAATACTAGAGTCCCCGTTGTGGAACACCTGGTACCCCTCACATCAGCAACTCAACATCACCTTGGTAGAGCTGTTTGACTCCCCTAGGAGGATATTTTCACACCATTCAGTACATGCCACCTAAAGAATGATGCAATTCCACAGGTTTAGCACACACGGTTCATGGACATGGGGTCATATAACCTGGTGCCCTTCCTGTCCCCACCTCATGGGCATTATCCTCTTCCACTGCATGCACCTGAGGTGACTCTGGGGGTGGGGGGAATATCTCTGTTCCAGGTACAAATTGGCTGCCACACAGATGACCTGACCAGGGCCAGCAAGCTGTTCCGAGGTCCACTGGTAATCAACCGGTGCTGCTTGGACAAGCCCACAAAGTCAATCACCTGCCTCTGGGGCGGCCTCCTCTACATCATCGTGCCTCAGAGCAGCAAGCTGGGTTCTGTGCCCATCACTGTGAAGGGGGCTGTGCATGCTCCATTCTACAAGTTAGGTGAGTGTGGGCTATGGAGTGAACCCTAGGGACAGGAGAGTTGGGGGTGAGGAGGGCAGTGGGTCTGTTTGGTGCAGGAAGCGAAAGGTTCAGATTGGAGGAAAGAAGGAAGGTAAGCCTCCTTAGATTCAGCTTTGGGGCCAAGGAGATAGACCAACCCACATCCATGGGGACACCAGAGAAGAAGGATGGCGATGGGGACATGGTTGTTCATGGCCTTGGTGTTCTCCTCCTGGGGTTCAAGTTAGGTGCTTTAACCTTAGGGATTTGGAAAAGGGCATTTCAACACCATGACCTCTCTTCTCAGGGGAGACATCTCTGGAGGAGTGGAAGAAGTGTCTCCAGGAGAATCCAGGTCCCTGGGGAGAGCTGGCTACGGATAACATCATCCTGACAGTGCCAACTGCCAACCTTCGCACCCTGGATAATCCTGAGCCGGTGCTTCGCCTCTGGGATGAGGTGATGCAGGCGGTGGCACGGCTGGGGGCTGAGCCCTTCCCCTTGCGTCTGCCTCAGAGGATTGTTGCGGATGTGCAGATTTCCGTAGGTGGGTGCCCTGGTCCAAGTAGCCCTGCAGGACTTCTTTCTCCCAAAGGCCATGCATTGGGCAGCCAGCGAGTAAACATGCTTTTCTAGCAAGACAAATAAGATGTAATCCTTGCTAAATGAAAAGGGAAAACGTGTATTAAAAAAAAATAGACTCAGTGACTTTCACAAAATTTGGAAACTACCTACATATACAACAATTATGGAATGGGTAATTAATAAATTGTGTGTACCCTTCATAGATATTGAAGAAGATGTTTAAAGTGGTATTTTGGTGGTGTTTTACCAGTGGGCCAGGGGGCCTAAAAAATTTTGGATGGGAGGGGGGTCTATAGAAATTAAATAAGCATGGACATTGTTCTACTAGACTCTAGTTGTTGGGGGGGCTTACAATCACTATACAGTAATATTAATGTGAGCAACTCCACATCTAAATAAAAGAAGGGAACACCCTCAATGAATTCTTAATTTTAAGAAAAGAGTACAATGACACAGGTTCCCATGGACAGGGCACTCTCATAAACACAGAATTCTTGAGTAGTAACATGAACAGTGATTTGGGACCTGCATCACCTCCCATGAGCACATGCTCTCAGGTCAGAGTGAGGATGAAGGACTATTACAGAGTGAGAGGACAGGGAGCCCAGGAGGGTCTAGATTTGGATTGACTTTCTGAGCAGTACGGGGTTCTGGGAGTCATCAGGGTTACTAAGTATTTTGGGAGATTCAAAGCAGAAAAGAACTTCGTAAGATATGTGGGGAGCACTCTAACCCTCCACCTCCCTCCTCTGTTTTCAGGCTGGATGCATGCAGGGTACCCCATCATGTGCCACCTGGAGTCAGTGCAGGAGCTCATCAATGAGAAGCTCATCAGAACCAAGGGGCTGTGGGGCCCTGTCCACGAGCTCGGCCGCAACCAGCAGCGGCAGGAGTGGGAATTCCCACCACACACCACCGAGGCCACCTGCAACCTGTGGTGTGTTTATGTGCACGAAACGGTCTTGGGCATTCCTCGAGGCCGCGCCAACATTGCCCTGTGGCCCCCAGTACGGGAGAAAAGAGTCAGAATCTACCTGAGCAAGGGTCCCAATCTGAAAAACTGGAATGCGTGGACAGCACTGGAAACATATTTACAGGTATATTAGGCAAAAAGGACGAGAGATGGAAACCCCTTATTCTGGGGATACCAGAGCATCATTGTTAGGTGATGTTCGTGTAACCCAGAAGACCCCCCCCCCACTACACCTCTCTCCCATGTTAGGCCTCAGGGACCCTGACAAAGCCCATTTGTGACAGTCCTATTAGATGATGCCTCTCAGTGTATCATTTTGCATGATCCTAAGTAGAGTTAACCACCTTAGCCCCACCCTCACCCTATGAATTTGAAGAGATACATGAGAATAAACAGGAAGCACTGAGAGAGGTGAAAACATGGTAGAGGCATGTGTATTGCTATAAATACAGTTACTATCACAGGCTTTACACCCAGGCATAACTGAGATTGACACCAAACTCTGCTATTTAATAGCTATCTAAAACCAAACAGCATCCCCCCCACCACACACACACACACACACACACACACACACACACACTATTTTTTTTTCCTCAGATGAGTATACCATCTTCTCAATATGACTTGGCTGTGCCTGTTTCCACCTTATAGGCAATACAAGATTTCTCCCTAGCCTGGACATGGAGGTTGCCTTTGCCTTGAATTATCATTCAAACACCCCAGTTCTGCCCCTGAGTCCCTGGATTAGTTCCCAGTTCATTGTGGAGAGTTTCATCACCTTGGATTCTGGAACTTAATCCCAGATCAGTCAGACTGTAGTCTGGTTTGTCCACCTGCCCCAGTTCCTCTGTGTTTATTCTGATGGCCTTGAGAATGACAGTGAAATTACCTGGGGACCTCTGCTTAAACTTGTTATTAGGGCCATTTCACCCCAGGGACAGAAGTTCCTCCTCTGTGAAATAAACTTGAGGTTGTTCTAGGGAATTGCTAACATCTCTTTTCATGCTAAAGCTCCATCACCCAGCCCAACAAGGGCTATTTCCAATGGTCTCAGGATGGGTGCCTTTCTGAAATGATACTCTGAGACTATGAGAGATATAAGGATTTTTTCCCAATGCCAGCCCATTTTAAAGTTTGTATAATATCCTAGTGAGATATTACATGATCTAGTGAGATATATGACTAATGATAGATTTAACTGCCTCAGCCCCACAAGCACACCACACAATAATTTATTGAGTATTTACTTTGTGCTGAGCACTGTGCTAGCTAAGAGGCTCCTTTTTAAAAATTGATTTCAGAGAAAGAGAGAGAGAGGGAGAAATATGAATTATTTGCTTCCTGCACACCCCCTACTGGGGATCAAGCCCACCACCAGGGCATATGCCCTGATCAGGCATTGAACTGACCACCTTCTGGTGCTTGGGTCAACACTCAATCGTTAAGCCACACTGGCCTGGCGAGAGGCCCTTAAGATTCGAATATGAGAGAGTAGGGCATGAGGCCATCAGGTAAAACAGGAAAGAGGGCTGTCATAGCCGTGCAATTAGTGTTGAAGGGGTTCAATGCAGTAAATTCATTTATCAGAGTGTTTGTTAGGTCTTCTTGTTGTAGACTACCTGTCTCTCAACCTGCCTCATTCTCTCTTTTCAGCTCCAGGAAGCCTTTGGTTGGGAGCCCTTCATCCGTCTCTTCACTGAGTATCGTAACCAGACCAACTTGCCCACTGAAAATGTTGACAAGATGAATCTGTGGGTGAAGATGTTCTCCCACCAAGTGCAGAAGAATCTGGCTCCCTTCTTTGAGGCCTGGGCCTGGCCAATCCAGAAGGAATTGGCTACCAGCCTGGCCTATCTGCCTGAATGGAAGGAAAATATTATGAAATTGTACCTCCTCACACAGATGTAAGGAGTGCCCAGCATGGTGGCAGATAGAGAGGGGTGGGGAGGTAGACAGAGACAAGGATTCACTCCTCAACCTCTGTCTCTTAGAGCTCTAGCCTTGACCTCTGGGCTCACTGCCCTGGTTCTATCTCTAGAAAGTGAGTTAAGAACACAGTAAGAAAGTGAAATCAGAATTTTTCAGGGGCAAGACCTTCTGTTTATGAGTCTTGTTCCATAGCTCTCTGCTATCAGATTCACTCCTGACCCTAATTGAGCCGGTTCTGAGAGCTTTGGTCCCTATGTCTATGCTAGTCCTTAGTTCACCATCACTGCCCACAGCCCATAGAGAGTAGTTCTCACCCTGGCATCCTGAGGACTCGCTGGATTTTATTTTTAATGAGTTATTCCAAAAACTCTGACCATAGAACCCAAGTGAAATACAAATTTATCATGATTTTCATAGCTCCCTGAGGACTCATATTTTGTGTACTGGGTAGTTTTCAAAGAGCGTGAAAAGTAATCTGGTGAAATAGAACCCATAGCTAGGGTTAGCTCTTAGGAAAGTTGTTTTATTTTGGTATTCTTATTTCTTTGTGTATATGGTGAGGATAAAAATTCCTACCCCCGGGTTGTCATAGAGCTTCAGTAATTCTGAAGAGGTTTGTGAATACAGTGCATGTTGTCCAAGGGATTGCTTGATTTTAGGTTGGTTCACAAAGTAGTGAGCTGACTACTTCCCATAGCCTAGAAATTAAGATCATCATCTCTCACAGTTGACTCCCCTGCCTCCAAAATCCTGGTTCTTTCACCTGTTAGTTGTATGACTCTGGGCAAGTTCCTTAATTTCTCTGTCACTCAATTTCCTCATCTCTCAAGTGGGATTGATTTCATAGGATTATTGTGAGGATTAAATTTTAGTGCCTCTAAAAGTGATAAGAACAGTTATCTGGCCATTAGTAGGTACAGAGAAAATTGTCAACTGCCATTATTATTATCTAACTAGAGGCCCAGTGAATGAAATTTATGCACTGGGAGGGTGGAGGGGGGTGTCCCTCAGCCCAGTCTGCACCATCTCCAATCTGGGACTCCTCGGGGGACATCCCTCTCACAATCTGGGCTGCTGGCTCCTAACCACTCGCCTGCCTACTTGCCCCTAACTGCTTCTGCCTGCCAGTCTGATCACCCCATAACCACTCCTCTGCCAACTTGATTGATGCCTAACTTCTCCCCTGCCAGCCCAATCTCCCCCAACTGCCCTCCCCTGCCAGCCCTGCCCCCCACCCCCACCCCCACTGCCTTCCCCTGTCAGCCTGGTCATCCCTAATAGCCCTCCCCTGCTGGCCTAGTCACCCCCAACTGCCCTCCCCTGCCAGCCTGCCCCCCCCCCCATTACCCTTCCCTGCTGGCCTGGTCATGCCTAACTGCCCTCCCTGCCAGCCCGGTCACCCCTAACTGCCCTCCCATGCTGGCCATCTTGTGCCCACATGGGGGCAGCCATCTTATGTGAGAGTGTGATAGTCAATTTGCATATTACTTATTTATTATATAGGATTAACTCACTAATATTGGAGAGCTGGACTTCACTTATAGATGGCTTTTACAAATTCAGTGTAATTAATCCTATGCCCTCCTACACTTCCTATACCAACCTCTGGAAGGAGTCTGGTAGGTTGCTTTATGACATAAAGGAAGGGCTCTAAATTTACTGGATTTTACAAGCTACTTAGGGTTTTGGTCTCTTTACTGAGTTCCATTGTTTAGGTAGAATTCCATCTTTGATTAAGTAAAGAGTGAAAGTTACTTGAAAATTCAGGAAAATTCCAGGAAGATGCTTGTCTTTATCAAACAATGGGCAACTGGCTCAGTGTTGGTGTTTATATTTCCATAGTGACACAGATTTCTATCATTGTCAAGAGTTACACACTAGTTGGGCTGATAAAGTTCACATAATATAGAAATATTTACTTTGGAACAAGAGAACTAGATATAACCAACTCGAATTTCACTTAATTACAACACATTAAAAGATTTTCTTAAATGTTCTTCTAATCATATTCAGAAACTCCCATTTCTTTGTAGTTTCATCTAGAGTTGAGGATATGGATTAACGTTGTGTACATCCAGCCAGTTTTCTTTTAGCTCACTTCTTTTTATTTAGTTATTTTAATATACCATTTTATTTGCTTTGTTGAAAAATGGGTGGATGCACAAATAATAAGATTTGACCTAGATGTTTTTCTTTGGATATTTTAAAAAATATTTTTATTGATTTCAGAGGGAGAGGGAGAGGGAGAGAAAGAGAGAAACATCAATGATGAGAGAGAATTATTGATCAGCTGCCTCCTGCACACTCCCTACTGGGGATCAAGCTGCAACCCAAGCATGTGCCCTTGACTGGAATCAAACCAGGGACCCTTCAGTCTGCAGGCCAATGCTCTACCCACTGAGCCAAACCAGCAAGGTCTGGATTTTTTATTATATCCTTTCTCAATCATAGAAGTATTTTCCCTTATTTCATGAACATCTTTCATCTAGGTGCTTTAAACATAGATGTTGAATGTCCATTCAACCTTTAAAATAATTGCTATCAACCCCTGGCCAGTTTTGTTCAGGGGTTAGAGCATTGGCCTGCAGATTAATGGGTCAAATATTCAATTCCTGATCAAGGGCACGTACCTCAGTTGCAGGCTCGATTCCTGGCTCTGGTCTGGGCACTCACAGGAGACAACCAATCGATGTGTCTCTCTCATATCAATGTTCCTCTCCCTCTCTCTTTCTCTCTCTCCTCTGTGTCTCCCTCCTCCTTCCCCTCCTCTCTCTCTCTCTTTCTCTCTCTCTTAAAAAAAAAAAAAAGTCAATGAAAGAAATATCCTCAGGTGAAGATTACTTAAATAAATAAATAAATAAATAAATAAATAAATAAATAAAATTGCTATTGATTAGTGGGGTGTTGAGTACATGCCAGTTATTGGCCTAGTTCTTTTATATATATATATACCGTAGTTTGATTAAATCCTCACAGTAATCTTATGAGATGGAAATTTACCATTCCTTTCTTAGGAGTGAGCAAGCTGAATTTCATGGAGGGCAAGTTAAGTACATAAGGCTACACTGCCAACAAGTGAGAGAGCTGGGATTTGAACCTGGGCATTCTTATTACAGTGGGTGTTAGTAACTACAGTGCTTTGAGTAACAAGATAAATGTTTAAATGAAGAAACCAACCAGAAAATAGATCTTTATGTCCCTACTTGCCAGAACTTTGGCTGCCTGTACTTGTTCCTCATCTAATTTTATAAGAAAAAATACCTTTGTTTATCTCAAATTCCAGTTCAAAGGAAGGATTTGAGGTAGGCTCTGGAGTGCTTCCCAATAGACAGAGATGGGATGATCCCTTTAGTGCCATCCAACTCTTTTTAGGTTCAGGTTATTCAGGTTATTTCAGTCTTTCCCTCTAGGACACCATGAAAGCAACTATTAGCTTACTGGATTTTGAATAATGCGTTATTTTGATAGAGTGCCTGACTCCCCAAAGTCCCAGACATTGCATGTTCTCAGAAAGTAAATTAGATCCTCAGTTATTTAGAATAATATTTATATCTATTCTTGCCCTCTTTAATCCATTTTCATCAGTATAGCCCCGGGATGTCTTAAAAATGCAGAACTATCCACACCACCTCCTTAGTTAAAAGCTTCCAGTGCTACTTTGAATTTAAGATGATGAAGTAAACATACAAGTTTACCTCTCCTCCCTTTACAGGCCCCACTGAAACTGAAGTGAAAGAAAACTGGAAGGCATGTGGTTATGAATGAAGCAGACCTCAACACATTTCTGGAAGAGAGAAAGTGGATGAAGCATGAAAAAAGAATGAAAGAGAAGGTACCTTTCAGACAGAATATAAGCTGATCTGAATAACATAACCACAGAGAGGCTTGGGCACCTGAAAAGTCTATCTCATAAAGAATTAAAGCAGTTGTAAAATTGAACCCCCTCACATTCTACCCTGTCCCTTGTGCATAGTATACAGGCAGTCAACTATATGTACCAGTGAGAACTCTGTTGTTGCTATTGTTGTTGTTGTTGTTGTTGTTTATATAAAGGAATTGAATAAATTGCCCAAGAGAAGTAGGAGTTGGTGCCTCAGAATGAAATTTCTCTTTTTGTGGAAATAAGTGATCCCTTAGCCTATCAGCTAATTCTTTACTGACTATTGAAACCCCCCTACTTAAGTAACCAAGTGTTTCCAGTCATAGAAGAAGCTTACTGGAAAAACAGACCAAACCATACAATGGCAGAGGAAATCCATATCAACTCCTATAAAAGTCTACAGTTATATTGATGCTTAAATACAAATGGCCAGCTAGGAATTCCCAGACATTGAACAGTGGGGTGGTGGTGGGGTGGGGTGGGGGAGTGGGAGGGAGGGCCCAGGGAGATGAGATGTATATAATAAAAAATTACCAATTGGAATTACGAGATTGGAAAACTGCACCCAGTTCTGGAGGAAACAAAGTCAAAATTGAAAAAGTAACTTTAAAATCTAGTTATATCTTCAGAGAGATCTGAGGTATATTTGTAAGATGAAAACAGGATGCTACCATGAAAGGAAAAACTCTGAGAATAAGGAGAGCCCTTCAAAAATGAAATATTGTCAAAATACCCCGTAGACAAGATAGAAATAAAGTTGACCTAATCTCCCTAGATATAGAGCAAAAATAAATCGCAGAAACTATGAAGAAAGGGAAGATCTAACCATTAGTGTGTGTTTTTAAGAGAAAGCATAAAATGTAGGCAAAGAAAAAAAATAATTGAAGAACAGAAAGAACTAAGTCTCCAGATTCAGGGGGATCCAATAAAACCTACACCAAGACATAATTATGTGAAATTTTGGAATCTTAAGGATAGAGAGAAGACATTAAAACTGCCCAGAGAGAAAATAAAATTGAGTCATCATAATTAGCTTAGCCAAAAAGGAATGAGAAATAGACTAGGCAGCAGATTTTTCTCATCAGCAACACTAAAAGCTAGAAGCCACCCTAACCAGTTTGGCTCAGTGGAAAGAGCGTCGGCCTGCGGACTGAAGGATCCCAGGTTTGATTCTGGTCAAGGGCATGTACCTTGGTTGTGGGCACATCCCCAGGAGGGAATGTGCAAGAGGCAGCTGATCAACTCTCTATCCCTCTCCCTTACTCTCTGTAAAAATCAATAAAATATATTATATAAAGAAAAAGCTACAAGCCAATGGAACAATGTCTCCACAAACATTATGAAAAATTTTGTACCCCGAATTCCATAGCAAGCCAAGCTGGTGAGTCAAGTCAAAACAAATGTATTTTCTGGCATGCAAGTTTTCAGAAAGTCTACCTTCTCTGCACCCTTACTGAAGAAATACCTTGAGGAAGTTCTCCAGCAAAATGAGGATGAGAAGCAAGAAAGAAGAAGAAATAGAATCTAGGGAACGATGGACCTCACCCAGGTAGGATGTGTCACTCTAGAGTGACAGCTATCCAACAGGATATCTCACTCTAGAGAGGGGTAGAGAACCATTTTTCTGCCAAGGGCCATTTGGATATTTATAACATCATTCTTAGGCCATACAAAATGATCAACCTAAAAATTAGCTTGCTATATTTGGTCAAACATTTAATTAACTCATCCCTAATGCCTTGGCAGGGCCAGACCAAATGATTTCTCGGGTCTTATGTGGCCCGAGGGCTGGATGTTCCCCACCCCTGCTCTAGAGTGGCTGTTATCCAACAGGATGTCTCACTCTAGAGTGACAGTTAGCACACAGACCCTGTTCAGATGAGAGTACAGTCTCAGGCTCTCTTGGAAGAATATTCATTTTGTGCCAAGGATAGTATCACTGAGAAGCTACAATGTTTGAGAGTGCTGAGTACATACATTCTTTAGTCAACAAAAAAGAAAACAAAACAAAAATATGTCAAGAAATTTAAGTCCATTTCTGAAACAACAACAACAACAAAAATACTCATGGAATATAAGAAGAGACTCGATATGACATTGGCGGTGAGTATACTTCCTTTCAAATGGCACAGGCATGATATTGGATGTGTATGAAAGAAAATGTCCTAGCTTCTATGTGGCTCTCAGTAAACAGTATTTAGCAAAAAAAATAATAAAGATGCTATTTATTGGTACTTAGTGTTCTGATCAGCCTATAGGCAAAACATGAAAGGCTTGATTTTTTTATTCAGAAATGAAATTGAAATTAACCCTAACAAGCTACAAAAAAAGAAATCAGAAAGAGGTTGAAAATTGGCTGTGGGAAAAGAGGTGGGAGGAAGAGTAGGGCTACTCATATATTTAAAGTGGGGATGGAAAAAGAGTCACAGTTAATGGAACAAGAACTGAAGGGTTGGTATGTTGTTCAAAACTATAAATTAAATCAATAGAAGCATTAAAATGATAACTGTCAAAAATTTGGGGAAAGATAAGCAAAGGAAAAGTGGGGGTAGTGTAAGTTAAATCCTTATCTTTTGTAATGGTGTATTATTAAAGGTTGTCTAAAGTTAATAAACCAAGAAATTATTGTTCAAACATTATTTAATTTTAGGAAGTTAGAATATCTAAAAATAGAAATTGTTAAATGCATCGCCTCTAGGGAATGGGAGTAGGGTTAAAAAGGGTGGGGTGGAGTACTGTGTTTTTCATTTCAAGTCCTCTGTACAATTTAATTTTTTATCTTGTGCATGTATTACTTTGAAAACTTGTTAATAAACTCAAATAAAAATTCTTAAGTGGCTTCACATCGACTAAGCTATAATCCAATCAAAACCCTTAACATGGCTTATAAGGCCCTCAGGTGTGTTAATTCCTCCGTGTGTCCTGGCTCATCAAAGCGCTCCCCATTACTCTCCAGTTATAGCCACACTTAATACCCTTCAACTATTCTAACACACTTCCCCTTGTTTCTGCAGGTATTCCATAAAACAAAACCCGCCTGTGATACCACCATGAGACTGGTGATTAAGTTTACTGTCTAGCAGGTTTTTGGTATTTGTTGAGTGAATGAATGCACAATAGGGTGTGTGTGAAGATTGCCAACTGGTGTTCTTTCCCAAGAAGGCACATAATATTTGTCCCTATTCCAGTCCATATGGAGCTGTAGGCTATCCTGCACTCTTAATTCATTGGACAGTTTTATTAAGTTTTAATCTTACATGAGATCAACTGGTGTCAGAGGATTTCTATCCATCTGCCAGTCTCCTTGGTTTGTTCTCTGCCTGAACATAATCTATTTTCAGCTATTTCTCCCCTGTATTCGGGAGAAACAGTCGACTATCTAGTGGATATCTTCAGGCTCCCAAGTTTCTTCAGTCCTGCTATTTCTTGGCTGTTTCTTCTCCATTAGTTTAATGTCTCCTGTTGTCCAACTCCAAATGCCAACTAGAGCTATCTAATGAGTATTAGCCTTACAGCCAATCTTCAACAATTGCATTTATTAGAATTCCTCGTAAAAGTAATCTCTGATATATTTCATCTTTAAAGCAATGTCCCTCCCAGGGGCCACAACCTCCCCTAATATATCTATTTAACAGGTCAATAGCTAACCAGATATGACCTTAGATATTGACCATTTTTGTTGACATCCTTCTTTCAAGACTTCTTCATGCCTATGTGCTTTACTCCTTTAAAGCTTTTGGACCCTATTTGACTTCCACCTTAAAACTGATTTCTTTCTTTGACCCACATCATTCGAGTCAGTCTTGCAAGTGTGGTAAAGAAGGGTGAAGGTGAACCTCAACTTTTCAGAAATCTAACTACATATACACACAAACAATTCCGTAACTAATTCAAGAGAGCTATAGAAATGCTACTTATGCATTTGGATTCTTATGCATTTCAATGCCATAAAGAAGAAACATTTCTTTCATAGGAAAGCTTGAGCAATGTCCTAGTCTAATGTCAGGTGGTGGATTTCATAGGTGTTTATTATATGAGAAATAGAATAAATGAATAAATTAAAATGAGCCATGCATTGACAAGTGATGACAGGAGCCACACGTTATGTTAATACAAATATGTGCACCTGAGTGCCATTAAAAAGTTACTTTTGTTCATCTGTATTATATAGAAACTCATGTAATTATTTTTAAAAATGTATACACGTAAGTACCGTATTCGCCGGCGTATAAGACGACTTTTTGGCCCTGAAAAATATGCCTCCAAGTGGGGGGTAGTCTTATACGGCGAGTATATAACAAACTCTGTATTTTTTGTGGAAATGTTAGGGGGTCGTCTTATACGCCAGCAAATACGTATTTTTCAGGGCCAAAAAATCGTCTTATACGCCGGCAAATACGGTACTAAACATTTCTACACATAAGCTACCTAAATTTTGACATAAAACTCATTTTCACAGATTGCCAAAATTATGCTGAAAGGGTGGGAGTGGGGAAGGCAAAATGATCAAATGTTCAATATAAAAACAAGTCTAGAGGCCCCACAGATATTAAGAGAAGATCCTCCCCCTTCAAAACAACCTATAGTCCAAGACCTCAGTATATAAATAGCCTATACCTACGCCTATTCCTGTTTTCTGTGAAGTGACTGTGCTTTGTACAGGAGCTAAAGGCCTGGAAAAAGACTTAAACTCCTTCCTCACCCTCCATCCAAATAAACCGAGATGGGAGAAGCAACTCCAGCTCTATTTTTTGTTTTTCACATAGAGTTTCTCCTTTTGAGTTTGCTATCTGTGTGGTCACCTAAAAATTTATTCAACAAACATTTAGTAAACACCAACAATAATGCTAGTTACTGTTATAGGGTCTTGGCATATGAGATAAACATAATAGAGCTCCTGCCCTCAAACTTGTGTTAGCCTGGTCCCTCATAGTGCTTATGTTCCAGTTTGAACAGAAACATAAACAAATAAACGTATCAGGCATGGTAAGCACTGAAGTGCTTATATACATAAACTATATATAAAACTAAGTAAGGGTGGGAAAGGAGACTGCAAAATGGATATGTTTCCTGTTTTATGTAGCAAAGTCCTAGAATATATGTTTCACATACTGATGACCCAAAAAGAAAACACAGGCCCAGGCTAATTTCACAAATACACCAAAGGAGAATGAAAATTTTTATAACTCTGAATTAGGGCTGCCCACCTGTCAAGAGAAGCAGCAAACTTCAGCTTCATTGCTTTGAATAGGCAGACAGGAGCTTGCCCTTAGAGATGGACCATGCTATAATTTGAATAAATGTTATCATACACATACAGAGAATGGAAATGTAGTGACTAAGTCTTTCATAAATATTCTCAAATTAATGTCTTTGCTCTTTATTCTTACTATAAGACTATTTTAATAAATACACTTGAGTGTTTTAATTTGTGAGATATAATTATAACAGTACTAGTGTTAGCCTGGTACTTCGGAGTCAGAAGCCAAGATGAGATCAAGTGTGCTGAGAGAGCCATTAGACTGGGATATGTGATATGGGAGAGAGCAAAGGAAGGAAATGCTTACACTGCAGTTCAAGACTCAGAAAGTTTGGTCAAGGCCAAGGGGGAGTCCTCGAGCCAAAGTTACCATCAGAAGAGTACCATGTCTCCCTGGAATGGGCCTATCTTAGAACCCCCACCACACTTAATTAATTGCTCTTAGAGATGGACCATGCTATAATTTGAATAAAGGTTATCATCCTTAGCCTTGGCGCTCAGGAGTCCAGAGCCACCAGCTGGGGCTGTCTGTCAATCCCCAAAGTTGGAGACCTGAGCAGACCATTTTCATGGCCACCACAGTACTTATTCTTAAAACAGTTGTAGACACCTGTTCTGGATCATCTTAAATAGTGACTTAATCAACCTCCCCAGTGACCCATGCCAGTAAATGCACACAGTTGGACTCATCCATCTCTATTCCTAAATTGGATACTGGATAATCCTTTCCAGATTCTTATGGGCCTTTGGAGAAAAAATATATGAGTCACATAACTTTAACACATAACCAAAAATAATTGAAGAAGGCAGCCAGTAATTCTTCATGTTGGCCCATAACTGGAAAGCATATCTATGAAGTAATCCCTGCATTTGGCTTAGTGAGAATTCCTGAAGGGATTTTCTTCTAAATTACAAAAAGGACTTATTTACAACAATAATTGATTTGTGTATGCCTCTTGCTTAATGCTGGACAATTAAGTATAATATTGTTTATGTATATTTATTGATTATAACCCAGAAAGAGCAGGCATTGTAGTGCAAAGGAAATGTATTATCATGCCTGCATTAAGCCCATTCATATCTAGGCTTGGAACTGGAAATGACTTCACTTTCTCCTGCATCCTATAAGGAAGAGATGGGTTATCTGAACAGAGTTGGGGTTTGGTTAGAAAGGACAATAAGGGTGGAGTAGGGAACAGAGTTGAGGAGGTGGCCTCAGTGTTTCCTACATGGCATCTCTTAAGCACCTTTCTCCAGACTTTAGACCACAATTCAGATTCCTTCATACAACCTCAACACCTGGCCCAGGGTCTCTTCAGAGCTAGCACTACGTGAGTCCTATTAACAAGTATCAGTCACCATGAACAATTTGTCTTTCTCAAATCAAGCCTTTCGCTTTCACATCTCCACGCTGTGCCTGTGAAGCAGTCTTATACTGCAATGCTCTATCTGCCCACAAAGGTCATATCGATTTTTTTCCAAAGCTAAGTTTTAGTGTGCCTTCTCTGTAAGTTCTCTGAAAGCTGAATTAGAAGTAATTGCTTCTCCCTTTCTGTTCCTTCATACTTAATTTGCAACCAATTTTGACATCTATAGAAATTGATCTGATATGGTTGTTTTTCACGCCTGCTCTCCTCTAGACTTATTGACCATAGGGTCATTGCCATCTCCCAAAATGCCTCCCAGGATATGTACCCAATGAGAATAGGTTGACTTTCATTTAGTAGTTTCTATTTTCCCTTCAATGGGATGAAGGTCTGAGATCTGCACCTCCACATGCGCAATGACCTTTTAGTCAGAACCCATGCTAGTCATCATCTTTTATTTCCAGGTGTTAAACAGGCCTTTATTCTGAATCCTATGTTGTTTTGTTTACTTTTTTTGACCAACTCCTGATTCCAAAGGGCAAGTACCTTGGTGATGGTGGGTTTGCTTCTGCTCTCTGACCCTGGAAAAATTAACTTTGCTCAAAGCTCTTTCTTCTATTAGGTCAACACCAAGATATGCTCAGGAGTCTTTGCAAGAGTGGGCCCAGGTGGCATGGCTCAGCAGTTGAGCATCAACCTATAAACCAAGAAGTCATGGTTCCATTCCATGAGATACTGGTTAAAACCTAAGGGCACAAACACATGGAAGAGATTCTGAGCTCAGCTTTTAACAAGTCATACTTCTGACCCACTCCCTCCATATCCATCACTCATTTGGCTTCCTGAAGATCAACTGTTTCCTGATATGAGACCTAAGAACTCAACTAACCTCACCTCACAGTGGGCTTCCATCCTGAGTATTTGAAATCCTGACAGTTTTATCTAAACTGTCTCCCTTGTGTGGGTTTCTCCTTGCTCTTTCTTTCTGAATCCTGACTGCATTTGGTCCTATGCCAAACAGGTTCCCATTAGTCCTCCAAATACTCAGTTAATTACTCACTAATAGAGCAGAAATTTCTTGAACATTCCCTATATACTTATTCATTTATTCAACATACATTTATATATTTGTTAAGAAACTAGAGTCTCCAACATGCCAGAAATGAAACTAAGCAATGAGGACCCAATGGTGGGCAAATAGAGGCAAACTCTATACTCATAGCATGAGATCCTATAAGAGAGACCAACAGTAACCAGTGGACCATAAAACTAAATATACATTTTTAAGCTAGATGACAACCAAGAAGAGAGGTATTGGGATAGTCAGGAAGAAGCTTTGGTATAGTTTGCAGGTTAGAAAAGTCTTTTCTAGGGAAGTAGTGACTGACCTAAGATGGGAAAAAAAAGTCATTTTCTAGAAGGAAATTTCACTTTAGAAGGAGTGGTGTCACATACTGAGTAAACTTAAAGGAAATATGGGGGTAGAGTCCTAGGAGAAAAAGAGAAACCAGTGTTAAATTTGGCTGAAGATATCCACATGGAGGTTGTATATTTAAGTCAATATCCCAAGGCAGATGGGACAACATAAGTATGCAGGGACATTCATAACCAAACTTGAACTTTAGAATGAACACTAACTGCAGTGTTCATCTTATTATTGGAACACCAGCCATACTGGATTAGAGCCCCATCTCATCAGCCTCATTTTAATTTAATCACATATTTTAAGATCTTCTCTCCAAATACTGTCACATTGCAAGGCCAGGCCGAGGAACTGAGGAGTGAGTCTTCAAAATATAAATTTGGGGGGGAGAGATGAACACAGTCCTTAATAAGAAGCAGTTCAAGATGTATAAAAATAAGAATCAGCACTTCATTCCTGGTTGCCCCAACTCACAAAGAAAAAAATAACTATTTTAAAATACCGAAAGTCTGGTTTGGTACAGTTCCAAAGAGAAGTATAGTAATAATACAGCATTGTGTCAATTTAAGAGAAAGACTGAAAATGAATCAGCCAGCACTGCAAAGTGTGGACTGGAGGCAAGCGGTAAGGATGGAATATATGGGACTTGTGACGGAGTCCCCTAGTGACCTTGGAAGGAATAAAGTGGCAGAAGTAGAGGCTGCATAGCTGAGGTTTGAACCTCATTCTTGACAAAGAAGTGGGTGAACCATGGGGAAGAAATGGGGTGTTCTGCACAGGGATGCAAGGAAGGGAGTTTGACCAATATATATTTTAGTCTAGGAAAGAAATCACGAAAATGAAAACACAAAAAGGAGAGGGAACTGGACAGCAATGTCCTGGAGGAGGTGCTATTTGTTCTATAAAGAGCATGACCTCCAGGTGTGGTGAAGAGACTGATCTTGACAAGCCCCCAGACAGAAGAGAGAGAATATGACTGAAGAGCCCACTACGTGTTTGGGTTGCTGATTTTAAATGATGCTTACGAAGAGACCGTCATAAACCTATTCTTTAAAAAAGTAGGTACATCTGATAACTTTTAAAATAGAGTGATAATTTACCTGTAAAACCAAAGGTAGCCCCAATGGGAGAGTTAGAAAATAAGGGGTCTAAAATCCCTTTCTCCATAATCATCCTCCAGTCATAACACTCACCCTTCCTGTATCCTCTCTCCCCCGCTAATATCAAAGCAAAATAAAGCTTCACCGAATTAAAAATGGTGTATCTGTTATGCAAAGCTGTGCAAAATCAGAATCGAGTAAATCTCCTAGTACTACTCCACACCTTGATTTTCACCTTCCCGCCCCTAGGTGAAATTCAAGCAGCAGCCACTCGATAGCTTTGGCGATCATTTCTGCAGCCAAGCAGGGACCTGTGTGTGTGGTTCTGTAACTGGCACAGTTCCTTTCCAGCAGCAGTATCACTGGGCATGATTTCTGCCTAGTATAATCCCAGGCCCAGTTCTCTCTGCCGAGTTCCCTGGCCCTCTGCAAACGGCCCACAGCACAGGTTGCATGGCAGCTGCTGACCACCAGGGGGCAGACCCCCAAACCCAGGAGCTGCCGAGCAGTGGTGCCTTCTGGGTGGCACACCCGGAACCAGAGAGAGCAGACGGGTCCCGGTGGACGACAGGTCAGAGAGGACAGAGCTGATTCCCCCACGACTCCACCTTCTGCGGGGCGTTATGTTGTTGCCGAGGCACTGTCGGCCCGGAATCTGGTTTACTCCACACTTGGGTCTGCGTTCCTCACCCTGGACCACAGCAGCTTTGCAGAGTGCCCTCTGGCGCTCCGGGACCCCTCCTTAGAGGATGCGGGAGAACCGGCTTCGGCCTGACTCCCCCGCAGGCCAGGCCGCGGGACCCCGCCTTCCGGAGGGACCCCGCGCACGCTGCAGACGCCCGCGGGCCGCCGGGCCACCCCGCGAGCCGCCGGCGGGGGTGTGACCGGGGAGGCTGCTCCGGGGCGGGGCGTTCCCGCCAGCTCACCTGGTCCCGCCCCGCGGCCCCCGCCCGAGACCGCCTGCGTTAGACTCTGCCCCGGGCCAGCGCCGCGACCCGAAGACTCGAGCGTGAGTTTTCTTACCCCCACCCCCCCCCCTTTTTTCCCCCTTTCTTTTCTTAAATATATATATATATATTTTTTATTGTTAATAGTATTGCAGATCTCTCCCATCCCTCTCCCTTTCCCCCTTCTCCTCCCTGCCGCTACCCCCCAACCCCCACCCCAGGTTTTCACTACCCTCCGCCCGTGTCCGTGGGCTGGGCATATAAGTACATATAAGTGCTTTGGTCCATCTCTCCTCCTCCTCCGCTGCGCCCGAGTTCCCAGTCGGAGCCCCGGGTGAGCGCCGGACACCCCACTCCCCGCGGCCCGGGGGTGGCGGGCGCATGCGCGGAGCCTGCCTTCTGTCAGGCTGTCTTATCTCTTCTCCCGGGCAGGTTCTTATTGTGTTTTGTTTCGCCCCGGTCGGACGGTATTCACTATTGGTCTCAAAACACTTTTCTCTCGCCCCTTTGAACTTGTGAGTCCAGAATTTGACAAAGATGCATGTATGTGCGTGCGCACTTTGGTCCACAGAGTTGGGGGGTCAGCGTCGCCAAGTTTATATGACTCATCTCCTGTGCTTTGTGTTTGTTTTGCCTGTAAAACGAGGGCTGCCCAGATTAATTAAAGACTTCCCTTGTCATCTCAGAGGTAGTGAACAGGATGTTGACCTCAGGCATCAGACCTCTTTCCTGCCTTTCCCACTCCTGAACCCAAAAGCTGGGATCACGCCCCCCACAAACTCCAGGCAGGAGATATCTGTCTTTGTGAACTTATTGTCCAAGGATCAACACTGATAAAGAGGTGGTAGAAGAAGAAAAAAAAGGAAAGAAAGAAAAATCCCTGGCCTGTGTGTTCAATGGTTAGAGCCTCCACCCACAAACCAGAGAAGGGTCTTGGATTCCCAGTCAAGGGCACATAACTGGTTGCAGGGGCAAGTGCAGGAGGTACTCAATCAACGTGTCTCACATTGATGTCTGTCTGTCTGTCTGTCTGTCTCTCTCTCTCTCTCTTTCTTCTTCTCTCCTTCCCTTCCTAAAAATCAATGGAAAAAATACCCTTAGGTGAGAACTAACAGTAACAACAACAAAAAACACCCTGGAATTTTACAGAAAGTAGAAGTCAAGCCAACTAGAGATCTTGTGGAGAACCAACATAGCTGGAAAAGAAAGTGCAGAAAACAATGGAGAGTCCGGGCCCCGGAGACCTGAAAACCCAGAGTGAGGCACTCAGCTTGTGCCACATGGACAGTGGACGAAAGTGGGGGGCTCTTATTGGGGAGAGATATCTGTAGGGTGGCTTGAGAAAGATGTAGATAGAAATACATCCTGGAAAGGAAACCACATTGGTCCTGTCTAGATATGTATGAATGTAAACTAACGGGAATGACGTGAAGGAAGATGAAGGAATGAGGTGGAAACAGAAGGGGGGAAGGCGGCAAATGCAGCAGAGGGCTTTGGTATCTGTCTTAGATGCTTCCCCAGAAAAAAGCTTGGCAGAGGAACTTGAGTGCAGGTTGTGTAATTGGGAAGTGGGCTCAGAACCCAGAGTGAGGATGTGGGGAGGAGATTAAGGAAGTGGGAAAGGCGGTGAAGGATGAGGCAAGTCGCTGAGCTGTTTTCCACTGTGGGCAACCAGAGCTCAAGTTCCTCCGAGGACCCTGTGAGGACTCTCGGATGCATCTCAGGCAGCCACTGAAATTAGAAGTGGGTGCACAGGACACGGCACCAGCACCTAAGCATCTACTACAGGACCCTTGTTACTTGGGGGGAAACCAAAGGGAAGCAAAGGGACAGAAATATTTTCTCAGTGCCCACTGTGGACCCAGCCCGGGACAAGGCGCTTTTGCCTGCATTCTCTTAATCTTCAAAAACAAGAGATGTATGACTTTTTTCTACAAATGGGGAAACTGAGGCTTAACTAATTTATCCAAGAGGAGCTGTTCTGAGGTGGATAATGAGCTTACTTTTAGGAGCAGTGTATTTTAAAGGAGCTCCAGAAATTACAGAATGCTACTCAAATGGAGGTGGTGAACTCCCCAGTTAGGATAAATTGGGGGGCATTTCTAACTCATTTAGTCACAGAAGCTGTCAGAACAAATGCCGTTTCTGAAAGGTCACCTGACGGTGAAATACTCCGTCACCAGTTGCATTGATCTACCAGGCCCCACAGGATAAGCCCCTACCCACTCCACTCAGGTCCTGCCCGGTCCTCTGCGGCCACCCTGTCACCTCTCTTTGGGGGACTGCTCTTCCTGCAGCACCCCATCAGGTCTCAACTTATATGTCACGTTTCAGCTTTAATGTCACTTTTTCATAAATGCCTTCCAGTCAGTGAGTCTAAAGCACTTTCCCAGTCATTCAATGACACATCACTATGTTTTCTTTTCATCGTAACACTTATTAATTGCTGCATTTTATTGATCTGTTGGTCTACCTATTTATGGTCCTTCCACTTCTAAAATACTAGGTTCAGAAAAGTGGGGACCTTGTCCGACTTGTTCCTTGCTGCACCTCCAGTGCTGGCACACAGTGGGGACCCAAGAAATGGTTCTCGTCTGAGTGTATTCAGTCCTTCTTGTGTTCGTTCACTGCTTCACCTAGTCTGATCACACTGTCTTTGCTTTTCTCTGTAGAAGCTGAGTGATCATGGCAACAACTCCCACAGTGGCTTTCGAGGCCCTTCTGAATGGGGTGACAAGCTGGGATGTCCCTGAAGATCCCGTCCCGTGTGAACTGCTTCTCATTGGAGAGGCTGCCTTCCCAGTGTTGGTGAATAAGAAGGGCCAGGTCCTCATCGCTGCGTCCTCCTATGGCCGAGGCCGCCTGGTGGTGGTGTCCCATGAGGGCTACCTGCTGGATGCCGGCTTAGCTCCATTTCTCCTCAACGCGGTGAACTGGCTCTGTCCCTCTCCCGGGGCTCCTGTGGGAGTGCACACCTCCCTGGAACCACTAGTTACCATCCTGCGGGGTTCTGGGATTGAGGCACAGGTTCAGCCAGAACCAGGAGACCCCCACGGGGTTTTCTGCATCAGTGCCTACGATGAAACCCTGACTGCAGAACTGGTCCAGTTTGTGAAACGCGGTGGGGGTTTGCTCATTGGGGGCCAGGCCTGGTACTGGGCCAGTCAGCACGGTTGTGACCAGGTGCTATCCAGGTTCCCTGGGAACCTGGTGACCAGTGTGGCCGGAGTGTACTTCACCGACAACTATGACGACAAAGGCCCATTCAAAGTCTCTAAGAAGGTGCCCAAGATCCCACTCCAGGTCAGGTGAGTAATATGTTCAACCCTGGAGGGCTCAGGCCTCCACTCAAGGGTACAAAGTTTCAATTATAAAAGATAAATAAATTCCAACAGAAATGGTGAGAGCCATGGAGCAGGAAGAGCAGGAGGCTAGCTAGGGTTGCTCCTGGCAATGGAGGAAGCCAAGCTTCTGCAGTCCTGGCCATCTCAGGCCTTCACTCCAGGCTACAAAGTTTTAGTTGTAGAAGATAAATAAATTCCAAATACTAGAGTCTCCTCTTGGGTCGCAGGGGGGGGGGGGGGGGCATGGCCAGCCTGCAAACCACCACCCAGGCCACCCCATGCCTCAAGGGAATCCTCACCCTGATCTGGGACACCCTTCAGGGCAAACCAGCTGCCTCCCCCCCCCCCCCCCTATGCACCAGGCCTCTATTCTAACTATTAAAAGAATAATTTGCAGATTGCCCATCATTCCAACAGACAAGATGGCTACCCCCATGTGGTCAAAGATCCTTCCCCCATGTGGCCATAAGATGGCCACCACAAGATGGCCAGCAAGGGAGGCCAGTTGGGAGGGACCAGGCCTGCAAGGGAGGGCAGTTGTGGGCGATCAGGCCAGCAGGTGAGAGCACTTGGGAGGCACCAGGCCTACAAAGGAGGACAGTTAACCCTTCAGGGGAGGGCAGTTAGGGGTGACCAGGCGAGGACAGTTAGGGGTGACCAGGCCAGACGAGGAGGGAAGTTGGGGGCAAACAGGCTGGCAGGGGAGCAGTTAGGCATCAATCAGGCTGGCAGGGAGTGGTTTAGGTGTGAGTAGGCTGGCAGGCAGATGCAGTTAAGGGCAAATCAGGAAGGCAGGCAGGTGAGCAGTTGGGAGCCAGCAGTCCTGGATTGTGAAAGGGAATTGTAATTCTAACCCTCCATTTTTCTTCCCATGAAAACATTGCATTCATGATTTTTTACTGTGATCTCTGTTTATTATGAAAATCAACATTTCTTTTTCCAGATGGCCACCACAAGATGGCCAACAGAGGAGGGCAGTTGGGAGGGACGAGGCCTGCAAGGGAGGGCAATTGTGGGATCTGGAGGGATCCCAGATTGGAGAGGGTACAGGCTGGGCTGAGGGACACCCCCCCTCCCGTACACGAATTTCGTGCACTGGGCCTCTAGTCCTATATAATAAAAGCATAATAGGCTAAGTATCCAGTTATCCTGTGATGGGTCAATTGTTCAACTAATCAAAGATATAACATGCTAATGATATGCTAAGGCTGCTCAACCACTCGCTATGATGTGCACTAACCGGGGGCAGTTTCTCCTACCGGTAGATTAGCTTGCTGCGGGGTTCCAGGCAATCGGGACTGAGCAAGATGGGCCAGACATGCCCTGGAGCCCTCCCGTGGTTCCTACCCATCCTGATCGTGCTCCAGTGGGGTTCCTTGGCCTGGACTGTGCCCTCTCGAAATCCAGGACCCCTCGGGGGATGTTGGAGAGTCAGTTTCGTTCAGATCCCACAGGCCACTCCCTCTGCCTCTCCCAATGGGGACAAGGTACAAGCCCACAGCAGGTGCAGTGAGGCCCGGATGAGTGGGAGTGGCAGATAGGAGCTGCAGGCAGCATTGGACTGCAGGTTTCGGTCTCATCCCGAGGGACCCCACCCATGCATGAATTTGTGCACTGGGCCTCTAGTGTTAAAATAAAACCAGAGACAGAATGAGATGCAAACTGGATTTTAGAGTAAAGAAAACAAATTAAGAACTAAGCAACTCAGGTAAAATAAGTCAATTTGTCACCACAAGGAACAGAATAGACAAGGCCAATGTGTGGTCAAATGACAGCAACTCACTTCACACTGAACTTTCTCATCATTGCTGGCATTGCTATGACAGTTTATTCAGTAGCATTCAGAAAGTCATTGCCCATATCACCTGCTGCTCAGGTGTGATTTGGTGCATGACATAAACATCACCACCTCTTCCTTGCTGCCTTCCTCCAGGCTTTCTTGGTCTTCCAACTCTGAAGGAAGACACTTTGCCTTTTTTATAAATGCAGTATTGTTTGTACCTTCATGTCTTTTTAAAAATATATATGTTTTTATATATATTTAAACATCATTTATACATATTAAACATCAATGATGAGAGAGAATCATTACTCGGCTGCCTCCTGCATGTCCCTTACTGGGAATCTCGCCAGAAACCCAAGCATGTGACCTGACTGGGAATCAAACCATGACCTCCTGGGTACCGGGCAATCAGAACTGAGCAAGATGGGCCAGAAATGCCCTGGAGCCCTCCTGGGCATCAGTGCTCAACTACTGAACCACCCAGTGGACTTAATGTATATTTTTAGAGCCTTTTTTTGCACACAGTAGACCTGTTGGTTGCCATACACCCAACGTGGGCTTCATGCAAAGACTCAGTAATTGAAGAGAGATTTCTGGTGTGTAGACAACATTGGCTGTAAATGTGAGCCACCCTGGATTTTCTTCCTGTCTTTGCCAGTTATTACAAAGAAACATGGGGATGAATTGCTTAACTTTTCTAAGTCTCACTTATAAAGCAAGAATACTACCTTCCATGTTTATTATAATGATTAAAAGAGATAATCCCTATGTATAAATGCCTAGCCTATATTAAACCTCCTTAAATAATAGCTATTCCATTATGTTATATCCAAACTTAAATATTGTAAATATATATTATACAAGACTTATATTGGTAAACAGATATCTGAGATCATTAACATTACCCTTACCTGTTGAGAATTACACAGCCTCCATATCACTCTTCTGGCCTCCAATTCCACCCTGCTGTGGCCACACAGAACTCCTTTTAGTGCTATAAACTCTTCTGGAAGGGCAGGCACTGGTTTCTTCAGCCTGGGCCCCGATCAGGGTGGGGCTCACCCATGCATGAATTCATGCACCAGGCCTCTAGTGTGGAATATAATGAACAACATAAACTGATAACTAAAATAGATCCAGAGACACAGAAGCATCATGCAAGCTAAGTCTTATAACTCAATGGCATTACTTTCTAAAATAAATCTAGAATCTGTATAAGTAGAAAAAGCTACAGGTAAAACTGTAGCTGTTGGTTGAGCATTGTCCTGTGCACCGAAGGTCACTGGTTTGATTCCCAATTAGGGAACTTATCCAGAATGCAGGTTCGGTCCTAATCAGGGTGTGTACAGGAGGAAGCCAATCGATGGCTCACATCAATGTTTCTCTCCCTCTCTCTTCCTCTCTCAAATCAATAAAAACATATTTTTATAAAAAACAAACAAACAAACAAACAAAAATGATGCCTGAACTTGTATGACATTTGCCATGTTAGTTTGAAAGTCAGATGCCAAAACTAAGATATAGTCCTTGTTTTCATGCTGAGAAGAAATTAAGGAGAAACTGTACAAGAGCTACTTTTTTCAATAATGTGGTGTTAAGCAAATGAATAAACTAGTTTTGAACATTTGATTTTTATGAGACAAAGTTTTATAAAGATAATTCAAATCACCTATAATCCCAATAGTCAAGATGCTTACTGAAGACATGTTGATAAATGTGCTTTAAATCTTGTTTCTGTATCTGGATTTGTTTTTTATTCATTTTTTGCTTTGTTTTGTGTTTTGTGTTTTATTTGTTTGTTTTGCAAAATTTGGCTTATCTAGTGCACAGTAACTTTTAATCTGGTTGAAAAAAAATCGCCCCCCCAAAAAAAACCACTTTCTGCTATCTAATCATTATCTTACTAAGTACATAGTATGCTATCTAGGGTTACCATAACTTATTTAACCAGTTTCCTGTTGTTTGGCATTAGAGTATATACAAATTGGGGTTTTGTGGGGGTTTTTTTTAAGAAAGGAAAATTCTGGAATACAAAACCTCTTCTGAATTCATTATATTTTGAACATTTTTCAATTAAAAGTAGTAAGTACATCACCAGATTTAAGTGAGAATTTTTTTTAAAAGACTGTGCATTTGTATAATTTTTCAAGTATAATGTTAAACAATGTACTTACAATGTGTTCCCAGATCAGAACTAGCACAAGGTGAGGGTACTTTGATTTTTTTACAGCCCCACCTTTGCAGAAAATTAGCTCTGAAATATGTGTAAGTAGGACTACTTTCTCAGGAATAATAGAACATTTCTTTTAATTTAATTCAGTCCTATGCTTAACAATTTGAAAATATAGGAAATTTAAGCCAGATTAGTCCACATTCAGTTGACTGACATGGGAAGAGTTCATTTGGAGAATGTGGATTTTAAGATGTGCAAATAAGGCCACTACCTCTCTCTCCAATATTTCATCAAATCTAGGACAACATGGATTATAAGAGGCACCATTATTTTATGAGTCACTGAGAAGGAACAAACAATGCCAATTAAACAATGATATGCCATCGATTATTAAAAGGTGAAAAAATATGCCTTAGATATGAAAAAAATAAATGGTTATATACTAAAATCCTAAATGTTATCAGCAAGAATAAGGAGTTTGGCATGAACTTTGTAATATTTGTACCCACATTGATTTCTCTATGTAGTGAACTCATTTCAGTGGTTCATTGACTGACCGTGACCTGTGTCACTTTCCAGGTGTGGGGAGGACCTCAGCCAGGACCAGCACCAGCTCCTGGAAGGGATCTCAGAGCTGGACATCAATACAGGAGGAATCCCCTCGCAGTTGCTGGTGCACGGGTCCCTGGCCTTCCCTCTGGGGTTAGATGCCTCACTCGGCTGCTTCCTGGCCGCTGCCCGCTATGGCCAGGGCCGGGTGGTCCTGGCTGCCCATGAGGGCATGCTCTGCGCTCCCAAGATGGGGCCCTTTTTGCTCAATGCCATATGCTGGCTGTCCAGAGGCCAGAAAGGCAAAATTGGGGTGAACACAAGTCTTGAAAACCTGTGTGCCCTACTGTCGGAGCATGGCCTGGAATGCAGTCTGGAGCCCCATCTGACAAGCGGCTTGGCTGTCTACTGCTGTACGGCTTACAGTGACAGTCAGGCTAAGCAACTACAGGAGTTTGTGGCTGAGGGAGGAGGCTTGCTGATTGGGGGCCAGGCCTGGTGGTGGGCCTCCCAGAACCCAGGCCACTCCGCGTTAGCTGGTTTCCCTGGTAACGTCATCCTTAACTGCTTCGGCCTTAGCATCCTACCTGAGACTCTCAAACCAGGGTGCTTCCCTGTCCCCACCCCCCAGATGCGGAGCTACCACTTCCGCAAGGCCCTATCGGAATTCCAGGCTGCCCTGACCCAGGGGAGTGGGAACTTGGAAAAGAGCTGGCTGGCAAAACTGCGAGGTGATGGGGCCGCCTTCCTGCAGATCCCTGCTGAGGGGGTCCCTGCGTACATGTCTATGCACCGACTTATCAGGAAGATGCTGCAGTTGTCCGGCCTCCCAGCTGTGAGCCGGGAGAATCCAGTGGCCTGTGATTCCCTTGAGGCTGCAGTGCTCTGCCTAGCCACTGAGCTGGTACATTCCGGCACTGACTGTTCCAAGCTGATGCAGTGTTGGGGAACCGGGACCTGCCAGTCCAGCCTGGACCCCTCAGTACACCCCATTGCTGTGGACATCGATGGAAACAACCCAGGTATGGAGGTAGAGGAGAGTGCTGGGAGCTTTGCAGGGCCCGGGGAAGGTTGGGTTAGCTAGCAGGTGCTGAAGCCCAGGCAGGCAGCTCTATTCTCTACCAACTACTTTCAGGAAGAGGGGTTGGGTGTCTTTTTAGAGTTTAGAAGGGATGAGAGCAAGAAGCATGGATGAGTTAAATAAGGTATGCAGAGAGGGCCTGCACCTGTGGAAGGGGCTGTGATGCTCCTGCAGGGAAAAGAACTCAGCCTTTCTTATGGCTTTTCTCAGGCAACGGTGAGTGCTGGGTGAGCACTGGGCTCTACGTCCTAAATGGACAAAATTCAGAAGTCTCGCTGTCTGGAGCTGAGGCCTGTACCGGCCTGAAGGTAAGGCCAGAACATCCACTGCCCTCATCACAAACCTCCGGGCTGCTTCATTCTCATCCAGCTCATGGCAATGCTACCAGGACATGGGAAGGGAGTATTCTGCCCATTTTACAGGTTTCCCAGGGGAAGCAGCTAAATTTCAGGGTGCCTAAGGCAGTGAGTGACGACGCCAGAGTACTGACATCAGATCCAGCACTCAGGCCTAAGCTGCGATTTCCGCACGTGCTGATGTCTGCCTCCCAACAGGAATGTGGAGAGACACCAAGTGTGAGAGAAACCATTGCATATTCACAAGCGCACCCATTTTCCCCTGGCACACTGCCTCCCCTGGTTTTGCCTCTTTACATTAACACATAAAGGGTATATTTAATCTGATCTGGTCTCTCACTGCAACTCCGAATTTGAATTCCTCCTACCTTAATTCCTGAAGGTCACTTCCTTCCACAGCTAGGGTCTCTTGTGTATCAGGCTTCTTTCTGGAACTCACATTAGACCTAAGAAAAGCAAGTCCAGGACTCCTAAGAGAGAAGTACTCAGTCCTTCAGACCTGGGGGTTCGAGGGGGAAAGAGCCAGACAAAGGACAGAGACTCAGACCTCCCTTTCAGGCCAGATCCTGCTGCCTGTGGTCACACCTCCTGTCTGTATACAGGACCCCTCACGCTCATCCTCAGCATCAAACTCAACACACTGACTTAGGATCCAGTAGAAGGCATGTGGGACCTAGTCATAATCAGCCTCGGGAGCTGTTCTAATCCCTGGAAAAGTGACTCTCCGTGCTTCAGTCCATGTTACTTTTGAAGTGCTAAAATATAGGTTTCCATTTGTAGCTCAGGGAAAAGGGTAGCTGGAGTTTGTCTAAGTTTTTTTTTTATTTTTCTATTATGATTTATAATACAATATTATTTTATATTAGTTTCATATATATGTGTAGCATGGTGGTTAGACAATCATATACTTTATACATAGTATTCCCCTCAATAAGTCAAATACCCACCTGACACCACACATAGTTGTTATAATATTATTGACTATATTCCCTATGTTGTACTTGACATCCCCATGACTACTTTATAACTACCAATCTGTACTTTTCAATCCCTTCAGCTTCATCCAGTCCCCCAAAACCCATCTCCTCTGGCAACCATCAATCTGTTCTCTGTATCTATGAGTCTGTTTCAATTTGTTGTAGTAGGCCCTATGCCGCCATCTTGGTTTCTCTAAGATTCTGTGTTTTTGAACTCTGATTTTTACAGTCAGCTGTTATGTGGCACTGGTGCTCTGGGCTTGGGACCCTGGAGTTGAGCTGATACCCACGTTCTTCAAAGGGTACCTTTGCAGCTGAGATATCCTTTGGTATTCTCAACTGCTGCACATGGCTGCGAGACCAGCCCTTTCCCCTCTCTGCCCTTCCTATCAGTCTCTGTGTGGATTCTGAAAATCCTTATTTTAAGACTTCTGTTCAGGTAGTCTTTAGTTCATCATTCAGGTTGATTGTTCCGTATTTAGTTGTAATTTTGATTTGGTCCTGGGAGGAGGTGAGTGTAACTTCCACCTAGTCTGCTGCCATATTGGAGCTCTTGGAGTTTTTCTAATATTCGTCATGCACACAACCCTGAACACAACCCCACACTCACACCACAGGGTCATAGTTCCTCTCACATATAGTGGAATCACTTCTCCAGGTACAGATTGGCTGCCACACCGATGACTTGAACAATGCCAGCAAGCTGTCTCGGGCCCCTACGGTGTCTCACCGATGGTGTATGAACAAGACCAAACAGTCAGTCTCTTGCCTCTGGGGTGGCCTTTTATATGTCATCGTGCCCAAAGGCAGTAAACTGGGACCCATGTCCGTCTCTATTAAGAGTGCTGTGCCTGCCCCATACTACAAGCTGGGTAAGTGAATTGAACATTGAGGGAAGAGGGAGCACTAAGGATGCTGCAGTAGTTTAGGGGCTGATTGCTAAGAAGGAGAGGGATAGGGATGGGTGGACAGAAGGAGGATGAACTGTTCAAGGTTGAGGTGGAGGCAGGAGAACTTGAACACTCTGTGCCTGTGGAGACTTCAGAACCAAAGGAAGGATCCGGAAGCCTGTCCTTCCCTTCATAGGAGACCCACATGATAATAATTCATTATTTCAGTGTCCTCTTCCTAAGAGTTCAAGTTGTGTTTTTCAACTCAAGGGAAGTTGGGGAAGTGTTTGAGAAATCAGTGATATTTATTCCTAGGTAAGACATCCCAGGAGGAGTGGAGGAGCTGTATTCAGGAGAGCTTGGCTCCCTGGGGAGAGTTGGCAACAGACAACATCATCTTGACGGTGCCAACTGAAAACCTCCGGACGCTGGAGGACCCTGAGCCTGTGCTCTGCCTCTGGGATAAGATGATGCAGGCCATAGCCAGACTGGCAGCTCAGCCGTTCCCGTTCCACCGTCCGGAGAGGATTGTTGCTGATGTGCAAATCTCAGCAGGTAGGTATCCTAGGGAAGGATTCCTAGCCAGTGGACACCATTTATTATTTTGCCTTTTTTAAATGTCCAGTATGGTAAAGGCACCATTTTACCAATAAAAGTAAAAAGCCATAAAAGAGTGGACCTTGATGGGATGCAAAGATGTTACACGTGAGAAGGTAAATCATTTACATCTACAAGGTGAGATTTCACAGGATGGGTATAACAATCTCAGGAAAAATGGTATTAGGACTTCACAGATGACAGTGAGGGTTGTTTCAAGGACAGGCTAAAATGGAAACATTTCCTTCCAGCATAAGTCAGAGTGGCAATGAAAAGAGGTTTAAATTAAGTATTGAGTGGTTTAGAGGAAAGATGGAATCTAAAGAAAAAATAAGGAAGTCTGGTTCCAAGTGGGAAAAAATTCCTCTGGATTTCAATGTTATCTTTTAAAAATGACAAGATTCTCTCTGTTAAAGAGTATACATCTGGAAAGCAGTGGTTTACATAGGTGAAGAGATGATGCTATCCTAGCCTTGAGGATCTCAAATTCAGACACAGGACATAATGTCACAGCCTTGCACCCACAGGAAACACACGCAAATGAAGAAATAAATTATACCAAGAATGACTATGTGACATATACAGAAAAGCCATGTACTTTCCAATGAGGACAGAGTTTCTGAAATTATTGGATGCAGACAGGATAGTAAGGAAAAGTTACACAGTAGAGAGGAATAAAGGGAGATGGGTTTGGGTACCATACCTCATGCCTCATCTCTTTCTTTTTGGTTCCCAGGCTGGATGCATTCAGGGTACCCCATCATGTGCCACCTGGAGTCAGTAGAGGAGCTTATCAATGAGACCAACATAAGAAACAGAGGTCTGTGGGGAGCCATCCATGAGCTGGGCCACAACCAGCAGCGGCATGGGTGGGAGTTCCCCCCACACACCACTGAGGCCACTTGCAACCTCTGGTCGGTCTATGTGCATGAGACAGTCCTGGGCATCCCCCGGGCTCAGGCCCACTCTGCTCTGAGCCCTCCAGAACGAGAGAAGAGGATCAAAGAGCACCTAAGTAAGGGAGCCCCCCTGTGTGACTGGAACGTGTGGACAGCTCTGGAAACATACCTACAGGTACTGAGCCAGGATTCAGGAGGTAGGGGCCAGAAGACCCCTCTGTCAGTAACATTCTTCACCAGCCCAGACCCACCATCTCCCCTGCACATGAGAGACTGAGCCATATGGTGACACTTCTCAGCTTATACATTTCTACATGGAGAGAGCAACACCTGTCCCACTCACCTCCTATAATTTTGCAATCATAAGAGGAAATAAAAAGTGTTATGAAAAAAAATAAGTAGAGAAAAGTGCAGCCTATTGGTATTTTGGCCAAGGGCAGAAGTTCTGAGTTAGGCATTCTTGAGATTGAATCACACCTCTTCCACTCACTGGTTTTGACCTTGGTTGGCTAATAAGTACTCCAGAAATGGTCATTGTTTGCTTTGCTTTGCTTTGTTTTACCTCACCTTAGTTTTATGGGTCAAGAGAGTGTTATATTCCTTCATAGTAATGGTGACATATATGTCTGTGGGACAACTGCAAGAACCCCACTTGAACCCAAAATGTTTTAAGAATTAATAAATAAAAAACCAGCCAACCAAGTGGAAGGAAGCCCTGAACCAGGTCTGCTTTATATGAAATTAACCCAAGTCCCTGTCTCCTCCCCCAGTCCTGCTTGGGATTTTAATGGTTTGGAGTTGTCAAAGCTTTTCTTCATATCAGATCTCCTATGTTGTCCACCTCAACCCTACAGACAGGCACACTTTTTACAGAGGCACATACTAAGTTGAGGAGTTTAAACAGCCAATCCAGTATCATACATTTAAAGGATGTACCCAGAACTTCAAATCAGAAGTTAATGATGAGTTTTTCTTTTTTATTTCTTCTTTCACTCATTTACTAAAGAGTGGATGTCAATGAAATAACTTTACATTATATTCATTCTATATTCTTATATATCTACCTCAAGGGTCTATAAGGAAACAGACCTTAAATGATTGAATGTTGTCATTGAAGTTGGAAGTTAAAAGCCTAATTCTTCCCTCCGCACATACCCACTCACCGTGGAGCCCTGAGTACCATTTTGCAAAAGCTATGGGCACACTTATCATCTCGGAGTCTGAGCCTCTGCCTTAAGACAAGCAGACACCTGCTTCCTGTATCTGAGAGATTTCTGCTCACCATCACTTCTCCCACTCAGGCCTTATCTCAGGTCCCCCTTATTCTATTCCAGAAGCCTCCTAAATTATTCCAGCATTTTGCCTCTAGCTCTACCACCCACCTTCCAAACCAATCTTAATATTCCACATTTAACAACTTCCGAATGTTCTCCTTTCCATACAGGATGGAGTGTAAAGACCCTTTATCGGCACCTCCAGCTCCAGCTCATTTCCTCACCTCCATAATTACCCTCACTTGGAGACTCTAGTATACCAGGCAGCTTCCTGCTATGAGCACATATCGCTGTTGCAGGTTTCTGTGCCTCCCCATGTTTCTCCTTCCTGCAACCGTAATTTGTTTGAACATCCTGTCTGTTACCTGTCAGATCACCTGTCAAAATTCAGCTTTTTTGCCCTCTTCTCCCCATATCATCCCAAATATGTAAAAGTGAAGTTTTCTCATCTCAGAAGGGTTCAAACCTATCTAATGCCAAGGAAATCAGTTAGAATCTAGGGATCTAATTTTTTAATTAAAGATAATAATAATAATAACTGTCATTTATTGAGTATATACTCTTTGTCAGATATTAGATTCTCATGATGTCCCTACTGGATTCAGGAAGTATAGGTTTGTGGCCAGGAGGTTGGATTAGCCAATGGGATTGTAATTATGCACAGAGGTCAGGTGGAGAGACAGGGGCATGTAATAGGGTGGAGCTAATAAATGATTAAGAGGCAATGATCACCATAAACGACATATCCTTTTTAAAAAATATATATTTGTATTGATTTCAGAGATGAAGGGAGAGGGAGAGATAAAATCCATGATAAGAATCATTGATCGGCTGCTTCCTGCACGCCCCCTGCTGGAGATCAAGCCCACAACCCCGGGCATGTGCCCTGACCAGGAATAGACTGATCTAGCTCATAGGTCCATGTTAAACCCCTGAGCCACACTCGTAGGGCAGTAAAGGACATATTCTTGTGAACAAGCATGTTGCCATTACTTTTAGAAACTTGATGTCTCATCCTGCTCCTTCTTTCTCTTCTCAGCTCCAGGAGGTCTTTGGGTGGGAGCCATTCATCGAACTCTTTGCTGAGTACCAGACCCTTCCCAGCATCCCCAAAGACAACGCTGGCAAGATGAACCTGTGGGTGAGGAAGTTCTCTGAAAAAGTGCAAAAGAATCTGGCTCCATTCTTTCAGGCCTGGGGCTGGCCCATCCAGAAGGAAGTGGCTGAGAGCCTGGCTTGTCTGCCATGGTGGGAAGAAAACCCTCTGGGAGTTCACATCCACACTAAGGCATAAAATGTACAGAGTCACTTGGGGACAGGAATGGCCACTGGCCAGCTCCACCACCCAGGTACCTTGAGCCTGGATCCTACTTCCTTCCCTATCTTCAGAAAGGCAGTGAAGATCAAAAGCCAACTTTCTCAAGAAAATACTTTGGTACTTCTCTGTATTGTTTCTCTGCTTATACTGTCACTTTCTCCAGGAATTTTGTTTCACCATCCTAGTTCTCCAGTGGAAGAATTTTCATCTTGGCATCTTTTTTTAAAAAAAAATTTTATTAATATTTTACAGAGCGGAAGAGAGAGGGATAGAGAGTTAGAAACATTGATGAGAGAGAATCATCAATCAGCTGCCTCTTCCATACCCCCCGCTGGGGATGTGCCCACAACTGAGGTACATGCCCTTACCTGAATCGAACCCGGGACCCTTCAGTCTGCAGACCGACGCTCTATCCACTGAGCCAAACCGGTTTCGGCCATCTTGGCATCTTGATTTCTATTTTTGACCAATAGTTCTAAAGACCATGGGTTACCATAATAATCTGATATCACTCCCTCACTATTGCCAGCCCTGAACAAGGATCTTAATTTCTTGTGCTCTGAGAACTTTTCTAATAGCAGAAGAGACAGGCTGTTATAGTGGAGAGAGCCTTTGACTCTATGGAAAACCACTTCACCTCTCTATGCTCCTGTATTCTTTTTTCTTCTTCTTTCAAAATAAAAGCAGTGATTTAATAAATGCTTACTTTTTAATGTTTGACCCCAGAGCATATTCAATATACATCTGAACTTAAAGCCTTCATAATGACTCAGGTATCCATGACATGGGGATAAAAATGTATTGCTTGATAATGGGGAATGTGCTTGTGCACCATAACATGTATCCATATTTAAGGGTATCCTTAAGCTTTCTCCAGGTCCTAGTTTTGTGTGGACAACCTGAAAACTAAATCTCACTTCTGAGTTGACCACCTTGAGGTTAGCATTCAGCCCTCATGTAAGAAACTGTAATGGCTATCAGTGTCGCTCCTACTGCATTGTCGAGATCCTAGCCCATCCTCTATCCTTTCTCCTGCCTCTGGAAGGATTCTTGACTATAATCTAAACCTGTCATCAGAAAAGCTCAACTAAAACATTTTCTTTTTTTAAAAATATATTTTATTGATATTTTACAGAGAGGAAGGGAAAGAGATAGAGAGCTAGAAACGTCAATGAGTGCCCGCAACCAAGGTACATGCCCTTGACCGGAATCGAACCCGGGACCTTTCAGTCCACAGACCGATGCTCTACCACTTCGGCTCAACTAAAACATTTTCTATCTTCCTCAAGTCCTCTTAAGTTTGTGATTAAAGTGATGTGACCCCTGTCTTTGCACACAGAGGATTTGTCCTGGGGCAGACCATGCTGGTTCCACATCACTTTCCTCACAGTCAGTGGGCTCCATTAAGTCATGACAGTGAGAACACAAGCCAGTTTCCCACTGATAGTAAATATAATATAGCAGATGGTCATCACAGCCTCTGCCTTTGGAATTCCATGATTCTGAAACCATATACTCTTGTTATTTTTTAAAAATTTATTCTAAAATTTTATTTTAAAATTTTATTGACTTTTAGAGAGAGATAAAAAAAAACATTGATTTGTTGTCCCACTTATTTATGCATTCATTGGTTGATTCTTATATGTGCCTTGACCAGGATCTAACCCACAACTTTGGTTTATCAGAAGGATGCCCTAACCAATTAAGCTACCCAGCCAGGACACATTCTTGATTTTAAAGAAACCTTTGTATAAAGAGGGGGAAAATTGTCATAAACAAAAAATTTGGGGTTTTTTCCAGTTTTGGAAAGACAGGAATCTGATCAGAATGATCAATGGTTGTGTGTTTCCTCTTTTAAAGTCTCAATTTAATGACCTATGCATATTGTTTACCTGAAGTCATGCCTCCCATTATGCTTTATTTAATACTTCTTATCATATTTGAAATTAATGCTTATTTAATGTTTTATTCCCTCACGAAGCTGTGCATTTCATGAAGGCAGGGCTGAGCCTGCATTTCTCAAAGCCTGGCACATCAAAAGTTTTCCATAGGTATTTGTGTACTCAATAAAGGTATACAAGACTGATTAAGGATTCCTAACTCCTATCCCCACTAAATATCCTATAGAGTCCTATGATAATTACTGAAATTCAAAGAAATCTTCCCATTAATCTAGAAGGAAGTTTCTTATAACTTTAATCTCTGCTCCACTTTTTTCTATCACAGACCTGGCTACATAAAAATTTTGATCATTTTGGTTGACAGATTGGATGAAATGAAACTTTCCTTTGGTTTTCTCCCCACCCCATTTATATATTAAAGATTCAGTGCCAGAAGCTAATTCCAGCATGTTATAAATGCTAGAAGTTTTATCAAAAGGTTGATGGAACCTTGTCGACTGCCAGCTGGAAATGGCTAAGGGCATTTCCCCAAACCTAAAGATTTGCATAATGATTGCTTGCTGCAAGACAGCTGAGGGCATTTCAACCTACCGTATTTGCCGGTGTATAAGATGACTTTTTGGCCCTGAAAAATATGCCTCCAAGTGGGGGGTAGTCTTATACGGCGAGTATATAACAAACTCTGTATTTTTTAGTGGAAATGTTAGGGGGTCGTCTTATACGCCCAGTCTCTTATACGCCGGCAAATACGTATTTTTCAGGGCTAAAAAATCGTCTTATACGCTGGCAAATACGGGTACATGTTATCACCTCCTACTGGCCAAACACCTGAACAGCCAGAGGCAGTTCCCCCTATCTGACAGTAGATTCTGTATACTAAACCTTGCCTTTGATGTGTATATCTATCTTGCCTTAGGACAATTTGTGTTAATAAAGAGCAAGGAGTCCTGAGACTGAGGAGAACTTGGTTTCTTTAGTTAAGTCTTCCCTGGCTCCCCAAAATGCCTTCCAAAATTATGTTTTGTCTCTGGACTCTTGATTAATTTACAACAGCCCCTTTTCAGATTCCTGAACCCTTCAAGATGCTGGATTAAGACCCCCAGAAATTCAGTACTTTCAAGAATTTTTTTAGAAAATTTTTTGTAGGGATGATGACGGAAACTTTCAAGTAAATCATCAGTTATTAATTTAATTTTTCAGGCCTTAACATTTTATGGTCTCTGTCTTCACTTCTTCCCACACTGGTTCATTTTCTCACCTTATTTGAACTTCAGCCAGAATTAATTTTTGAGGGGTTTTTCTTTTCTGTGAAAATTCACTTTTCCTGGCCCTGCTATATGTCATTATATTTCAGATAAAAGGCATTCCCCTAAATTAAGATGATCCCCAAATCTCTTTATGTCATCAACCAAAATAACTTGAGTTCTTTTCTATCTGTCCTCAAGATGGCAAACTAAGCACAGACTCCAGCCTCTTTAACCTCTGGCTGTAAATTACTAGAAATATAAGGTCTTTTCTAAACCTCTAACACAGCAATGGAAAACCAGAAAGCAGGCTCCTTCTAAAAGATCTAGGGAGATGGTATTACATAGTTAAAGAAAACCAAGAACTTGCCTGCCTAATACAAACTGCTTTCAGAGCAGCTATGGCCATAGGAATTGTCCAAGTCCAGGGGAAGTGGATCGGAGGAACCGGTAAATCTCAAGTATGCAAAGATGATCCAATTCTAATATATCTGTTTGCTAAATTCAGATTACATGAGAAAAATATATTATCATGCCAAAAAATAATTTGCAGCACAGTCAAGTAGAAGGGAATGTCCTGTAACAAATCGTGCATCTACCAGAAACCTTCAGCAAGCATTATACTCAGTAGTAAAAAGTTAGAAGCATTCACATTAAATTTAAGAACATGAGAAGAATGTTCACTCTTAATGCTATCTTCAATATATCCTTGGAAGTCCTTATTAATGTTTGGAGAGTGGTTATAGTGTTTTGACAGGTTCAAGCCTCAGACTAATGAAAGGGCACAGTCCTCTCATGGCAAAGCCACGTGCAAGTCCTAGCTTGGAGGGCAAAGTCCTCCCAACACAATTACAGCCAAAGGCTATAGTTGTAAGCTTGACCTTATGATCCGAACCTGTGTCCCACATAGCTAAGTGACATAGGTTACAGGAGGCGCAGCAAGTAAACAAAGCTTAATCAAGTGCATGTAATTGAGTAGATTTGAAACCCAAGAGAACTGCGTAAACATCTTGACCACACCCTTACTTTGCCTTATGGAATCTGGCTATAAAATAAAGACTCGGGTTGCAGGCTGTGGTACTGCCTCTCCATCAGAGAGGGCAGCGTCCCACCTAGCCCCAGCTTTATTCTCTTGTCTGTCTTGTCCATCCTTCACCACCCCCTCTCAGATTCACCCATGGCTGTGCCAGCTCAGCACATTAATGCAGTAAGATAAGAAAACTAAGCAAACTGAAAAGAAAGAGACAAAATAGTTATTATTTTCAGAAAAATATGGTCCTCTATATTTTGGGGTTTAGCAAAAGATTTAGCTGATAAATTAGAAGTGATGGAGACAGGTAAAGAGATATCAAGGATGACATACCTAGGCTCTCGACTTGAGCTGTCAGAGTTTTTCTTACTATAACTGAGATAGTGGGAAATTGAGAGTGTGAAATTAAGAGAAAATATCAAATAGACAGTTTGATATATGAGTCTAGACTTTAGAGGTTTAGAGTACAGAATTAAGAAAAGATATTAGATAAGCAGTTTGATAGATGAGTCTAGACTTCAGAGTAGAGGTCAGGTCTGAAAATGTAAATTTAGAACTTACCAGAATGTAATGGTATTCAAAGTTTTAGGCTGAGTTAAATTATTTAAGAAGGAGAACACTGAGAATGCTGCAGGCCAACATTTTGAAGCAAGCAAATGGAATTGGATAAGACTAGCCTGGTGAGGTAAGAGGAAAGCTCAAATTTATGATAGTATCACAGAAATATGGGAAGTAAAATATACTTTTAAAGCAGGGGGGATAGCAATGACAACAGTCATATGTTGTTAAAAAGTCATAAAAATGTCATGTAAAATGAAGGTTTAGAGGTAACTTTAGGATCAGTGCTCATGGAGGCTATTGGTGATTTCATCAAGATAGGTTGTGGCTGAGTCAGAAACCCAACTGGAGCAGGATGAGGAGAATGGGAGATGATTCAAGGAAACTCATATTCAAAATGCTTTAATTTTTCTTGGTAAGGAGGCAAAGAAATAGGTAACTGGAGGGTTAAAGGGCCAAGGGAAGAGTTTTTTGTTTTTTTTAAATAATGACATATTAGAGAATACTTATATATAGTTGTAAATAATCCAGCATAGAGAGAGAAATTGTGGGTTATATGTTTTAAAGGGGGGGGAAGGTATATTTAGTTTCTATGAAAACATAGTTTTTAGGAGAAACCAAGATGGCAGAATAGGTAATCAGCTATATTTTCTGCCTCTTACAACCACATCAAAACCACAACTAAATGGCAGAACAACTACCACCCAGAACCACGGGAAAGCTGGCTGAGTAGAAATTCCACAACTAGAGAGGTGAAGAAAGCTCATTGAGACTGGTAAAAGGTGTGGAGGCGTGGAAAGTGCTGCACCTGGATGTGCTGCTTTTTAAACCAGGAGGGAGATACAAGCTCCCACTTGCTCTGAACTCTAATTCTGGGTGAGACTCTGGGGAACCCAGGCACACACAGGGAGAAACTGGACTGTCTAGCATTGAGACAGGAACACAAGGGTGGCTTACTCTTAGAGGTGATCATTGTTCCTGCATGTAGGACTTGGAGAACCAGGGACTTCTCCAGTTCAGGGCAGCCACTGTTATTTGCTGAGCCCTGGTGATTTCCAGAGACCCTGCCCTACCCAATTTACAACCACACCCAAGCTGTGAGTAGTGGCTCACAACTCTTCAAATCCATAAGACACACACTTAAGGGGCAGACTCAGTAAGCAACAAAGCCCCACTAAAGCAAGTCCTGTGCTATAAAGGTGTCTCCTATGCAACAGATCTTCCAGTGTAGACACAGCTGGGCATCACAGCCAACTGGCCTGGAGATCAATTCCTTCCAGTGATACCAATTGAATCAAGGCTTAACTACAACAAGACACTGCAAACAGCCCACAAAGGGGTGCACCAAGAGCATCCACCTCAGGTGACTGGGGAGGCTGAGCCACTGGGCCCTATAGGACACTTACCACACAATGCCACTCTATCAACTCAAGGAGACTTAGTCGCTAACCAGTACATAGAACCAAACACAGGGAAGCAGCCAGAATGCAGAGACAAATAAATATGTCACAAATGAAAGAAATGGATGAAAGCAAAAGATGGGATATAGAGTTCAAAACCACAGTTACAAGGTTACTAAAAAATCTTCTAGAAACCTCCAAGAATTTAGTGAGACCCTCAAGGATATGAAAAAGGATCAATCAGAAATTAAGCATGCACTGAGAAACCAAGATGGCGGCATAAGGTATACATCTGTACGTGCTGCCTCTCACAACCACACCAAAACTATTACTAAAAGACAAAACATATATCACCCAGAACCATGGGAAAGCTGGATGAGTAGAAGTTCTAAATTAGAAGAAAAGAGAAAAGAGCATTGAGACCAGGTAGGATGTGCACAAGTGGAAGACCAGAGGTATGGAGGTGCATGAATTGGGCTGGTGGTTGGCGACTAGGTGCGCTGTTGTTTTTTTTTTTTGTTTTGTTTTGTTTTGTTTTTAATTCAAAAAGAGGCACAAGCTTCTGACTTCTTTGAACTCCAAGTTCTGGCGAGACTCTGGGGACTCAGACTCCTTCAGGGAGAAGCCAGCTCTCTGCCATTGGGTCGGAAAGTGAAGGTGGCTTTCTTGCAGAGGTGCATGCAGGAACATTGTTTACTAGCTGAGGCATGAGACACAGGAATGCGGAAATGTGGAGACACAGAGAGTGCTAACTGGCAGCCATCGCTGTTTGCCATGCCCTAGTGATTCCCCGAGACCCCACTCCGCCCAGTTAAAAAACCCACCCAAACTATGTGCACCAGTTTTTGTATATGAATTCCTGCCCTATTGCAGCTTAACCTAACAAACTGCAGTTTGGTCAGACAGCTCCAAAACTTCCAAACCCCAAGCAAGAGAAATCTGCAGATCTCACTGTAGCTCCTGTTGGGTGGCCTCAGATAGTAGCTGACTTGCACCTCCTTGGAGATACAGGAGCCATTGTACCTAGTGGTCAGTGAGAGACAACACCAGATTTCAACTCCTCACATCCATAAGTGACACACTCAAGAGGCAGACTCAGTGAGCCCCAAAGCCCCACTGAAACAAGTCCTGCCCCATAAGGGTATTGCCACACAGCAGTTCTTCCATTATAGACACAGCAGGTCCTCACAGCCAATTGGCCTAGAGGTCAAATTCCTCCCAGAGATGCCAATAGCAATCAAGGCTTAACTACAGTAAGACTGTGTACTTAACCCACAAAGGGGTGCACCAAGAATGTCCACCTCAGGTGACTCGGGAGGCTGAACCACTGGGTTTTATAGGTCACCTACCACACAAAGCCACTCCATCAACACAAGGAGGCAGCCAAAATGCAGAGACAAAGAAACATGTCATGAATTAAAGAAATGGAGGAAAGCAAAAGACTGGATATAGAGTTTAAAACTACAGGTTACTCAAGAATCTTCTAGAAACCTCTGAGGAACTTAGGGAGACCTTTAAGGATCTTAATGAGAATGCAAAAAAAAGGGGGGGGGTTATGGTAAGCTATGTACACATATAATACCTTAATAAAAAATGGTGGGGGAAAAAAAGAAAATAAAGGAGAAAATCTTCATGACTTTCTTAAACAGTAAAAAAAAAAAAAAAAAAAAAAGGAAAAGGACCAATCAGAAATTAAGCATACACTGTCTGAAATAAAGAATATATAGAAATTCAAGAGTAAACCAAAGGATCCAAAGAATCAAACCAAAGATTTGAAATATAAAGAAACAAAAAATACACAACAAAAAGAAAAAAGAATCCAAAAATATGAAGATAGTGTAAGGAGCCTCTGGGACAACTTCAAGCATACCAACATCCAAATTATGGGGGTGCCAAATAAGAGAGAAAGCAAAATATTGAAAATCTTTTAGAAGAAATAATGACAGAAAACTTTGCCTACCTGGTGAAAGAAATAGACATACAAGTCCAGGAAGTGCAGAGAACCCCAAACCAAAGGAATCCAAAGAGGACCACACCAAGACCCATCATAATTAAAATGCCAAGAGCAAAAGACAAAGAGAGAATCTTTAAAGAGGCAAGAGAAAAGCAGTTAGTAACTTTCAAGGGAATACCCATATGACTGTCAGCTGATTTCTCAACAAAAACTATGCAGGCCAGAAAGGAGTGTTAAGAAATATACAAAGTGATGAATAGCAAGAAACTACAACCAAGATTACTCTACCCAGCAGTTATCATTCAGAATTGAAAGTCAGATAAAGAGCTTCACAGACAAGAAAAAATTAAAGGAGTTCATCACCACCAAACAGGATTATATGAAATGCTGAAGGGTATTCTCTAAGAAGAGGAAGAAAAAGCTAAAGATAAAAATTATGAACAACTAAGTGATAACAAATACATATCTATCAACAAGTGAATTTAAAAATCAAGTGAATAAAATATCTGAACAGAATAAACTGGTGAATATAATAGAATCTGGGGCATAGAAAGGGAGTGGACTGACAATTCTCGGAAATAAGGGTGTGTGGGGTGCAGGAAGATATTGGATAAAGATCTTAGACCTATGGGGAGGTAAAGGTGTAGGGTGGGGTGGGAATCAGGTGGAGGAGGGTTATGGGGGGGGGAAAACAACTGTAATAATTTGAATAAAGATTTATTCAAAAAATAAATAAAATAAAAATATAGTTTTAAGTAAAGGAAAAGATATTAGATAGATCATAGGTCAGCCAGAGAAACTGATTTTCTATAATCTCAAATAGATTTTATTTTATTTTTAAAAATTTATTAAGGTACTATATGTGTACATAGCTTACCATTGCCCCCCCCCCTTCTATTCATGCCCTCCCTCCCCAGAGTTCTGTGTTCGTTGGTTGTACTTATATGCATGCATACCAGTCCTTCAGTTGTTCTCTTATCTCCCCCCAGGTCTCCTTCCTCTCCCCACTGTCATTTGACAATCTGTTTGTTTTATGGTGACTATCTCAGGACCACAGGAATAGAATCCGCTCCTCATTTGGCAGTCTGCTTGTTTTATGGTGACTATCTCAGGACCACACGAATAGAATCCGCTCCTCCTCTGGTTCACACCGCCCTTCCCCCCAGGTCCCACTGCTTCCCTGGGGCACACGGCCCTCTGGGACACACGGCTCACCCAGGGCACACGGCCCCCTGGGGTCAAATAGATTTTATTATATGCTTTATGTTTAGGAAACTAATGTGTAAATGATATTTTTTCTTTTAATGAACTATAATTAGCTGAGATATTTTTTAATCTTCACCCAAGGATATGTGTTTTTGAAATTGATTTGTATAGAGAGAGAAAGAGAAATGAGAGAGAGAGAGAGAGAGAGAGAGAGAGAGAGAGAGAGAGAGAAACACTGTGTGAGAAACACTGTTGTCTCCTATACACAACCTGATCAGGGGTCAAACCCACAACCTGGGTATGTGCCTTGACCATGAATCAAAGGTATGACCTTTTGGTGAATGAAAGGATGCTCTAACCACACCAGCCAGGGCTGTTTTTATAATAATAAACCATCTGGGGGAGGCCGGTACCCCTAATATTAGCACCTTATTTCTCAATATATCTTTTGGGTTTAGGATGATCATATCCTATATAATAAAAGCCTAATATGCTAAGTGCACAGTCATCTGGTCAGCCATTCAACCAATCAAAGTGTAATATGCTAATGATATGCTAAGGCCTTTCAACTGCTCACTATGATGTGCATTGACCACCAGGGGAGACACTTTGATTGGCAGACTAGCTTGCTGCTGGGGTCCAGCCAATCGGTACTGAGTGAGACCGACCAGACATGCCCTGAGCCCTCCTGCAGTCCCTCCCTGGCTAGCCAACCTCCTGTGTCCATCCCCAGCCCTGATCATGCACGGGTGGGGTACCCTGGTCTGGCCTGTGCCCTCTCACAATTTGGGATGAGGGACCCCCCTCAGTGCACAAATTTCAGGCACCAGGCCTTTAGTATTGAAAATAAATTTGTTGAATCACATCTAAAAACCTATGAAAAGTGGAAATTTGACTGGAATCACACGAACTATCTGCTCTCAACTCACTGAATTCTCTTGAATTTTAAACAGGCATAGGGACTTTTAGTTTTTCCTTCCCTCCCCTCCCCTTCCCTTTCCTTTCCTTTATTGGCTACTCAGCTTTTGATTCCTGGTTCTATTTGGGATCCCATTCAAATATTCTGAGTCTGAGTGCAAGGTCCTTCTTCACAGCTAAAAATGCCATATATGTATATTCCTTATCCTCAAACCTTGTAACTAAAGTATAGTCAAGTAACCCAAGTCTACCAGGATATTGGATCCCTAGCAGAGTGTCAAGTATGGAATTAATTCTGTTGGTGGCATCCAGTGATTAGTAGCCACAGAACCCACATCCTAACCAATTTTTTCTTGTTGCGTAATTGTTGCTGTACAGGCAGATCTCATCTTACTTTTCTTCACTTTATTGTGCTTTGCAGATAACTGTGTTTTTTACACATTGAAGTTTTCTGGCAACCCTATGCTTAAGCAAGTCTACCAGTGCTATTTTTCAAAAAGTATTTGCTCACAGATGTCTCTGTGTCACATTTGATAATTCTTGAAACATTTCAAACTTTTTAATTATATTTGTTATGGTGATCAGTGATCCATTATCTTATTATTGTAATTGTGTTGGGGAACCATGAATCATGTCCATATAAGACGGCAACCTTAATCAGTAAATGCTGTGTGTGTTCTGACCGTTCTACCAACCAGCTGTCCTCCCAGCCCCGTGCTCCCTCCTCAAGCCTTCCCAGTCTCTGACACACAACAATATTGAAATTAGACCAATTAGTAACTCTACATTGGTCTCTAAGTGTTCAAGTGAAAGGAAGAGTCACACATGTCTCACTTTAAATCGAAAGCTAGGAATGATTCATCTTAACGAGGAAGGCAGGTCAAAAGCTGAGACATGCTGAAAGCTAGGCCTCTTACATCAATTAGTCAAGTTGTTAATGCAACAAAAAGTTATTGAAGGGAATTAGTGAACATACAAATGATAAGAAAGTACAAGAGCCTTATTGCTGATACGGAGAAAGTTTTAGTGGTCTGGCTATAAGTTCGAATTAGCTACAGCATTCCCTTAAGCCAGTGTTTCCCAAACTTCTCTTATGATTGAGAATCACCTGGTGGAGTTGTTAAAATACAGATTCCTGAATCGCAACTAAGAAGTGCTAAACTAAAATTTTGGGGAACATATAGGTAAAATTGTATACTTAACTAGTGCTCCAAGCTTAGAATTTTGGGGAACATATAGGTAAAATTGTATACTTAACTAGTGCTGTACAAAATTATCAACTTGCTGAAGCCGGTTTGGCTCAGTGGGTAGAGCGTCGGTCTGTGGACTGGGGGGTCCCGGGTTTGATTCCGGTCAAGGGCATGTACATTGGTTGCGGGCACATCCCCAGTGGGGGGTGTGCAGGAGGCAGCTGGTCGATGTTTCTCTCTCATCGATGTTTCTAACTCTCTGTCCCTCTACCTTCCTCTCTGTGAAAGATCAATAAAATATATATTTTTAAAAAATTATCAACTTAAAAATTAGGCTACTATATTTGGTCAAACTTTTAATTAACTCAACCCTAATACCTTGGGAGGGCCAGACCAAATTATTTCACACACCTTATATGGCCGTTGGGCCAGACGTATCTCACCCCTGATTTATAACATGGTTTACTGAATATTTTAAGCCCAACTGATGAGACTTACTGCTCAGAAAATATATATTTTTTGTCAAAATAGTACTGCTCATTGACAATGCACATGGTCACTCAAGAGCTCTGATAGAGATGTATAAGATTAATGTTTTTTCCATGTCTGCTAACACAATATCAATTCTTCAGCTCTTAGATCAAGGACTAATTTTGACTTTCAAGTCTTATTCTTTAAGAAATATATTGTGTAAAACTATAGCTACCATAGATAATGATCCATCTGATGGATTTAGAAAAAATAAAAACCTTTTGGAAATGATTCATCATTTTTGATGCCATTCAGGATATTCGTGACTCATGAGAAGAGGTAAAAAGATCAACATTAATAACGTGTTTCCCCGAAAATAAGACATCCTCCGAAAATAAGACCTACTTACAGGTTTCCTTCTGAGTGAAATATAAGGCATCCCCCTGAAAATAAGGCCCCCAGGCTCTGTCTCAGAATGAAAATTAATTTACCATAAACTGGTCGCTAGGGCCGCCCAGACTGGCATCTAGCAACCAGTGACATTTCGCAGAGTCCTGACGTCACTGCTGTGTGAATGGAGGGAAATCAGCATGGAAACTTTGTGAAACGTAAACTGCAACAAGTTGTGACTTGGGTGAAGAATTCATGGAAGATAATCACTGACAGTTGCATTGCAAATGCACTGCAAGCAGGCTACCTTGACAAGAAGTAATCATTTAAAGACAGTGCTATTGCTAAACATGAGAGATTTGGTTTACTGATTCTGAAAGAAATGGAGTCACAAGAAATTCACCAGGAAATTCAGGAATTGGATTGTTATGATGATGTTCCAGAAGATGATGACATGATTGCCATTGAATAAAGGAGTAAATTCTTGATACTGTAGGATTCACAGTTTGTCTGGTTTGTGTTGACAACTACTGTACTACCGTACCATATACAGGTAATAAATTTCCTTTATTTTCATTTAACAATAAATGTGTACCGTATTCTTCTTCATGGAAAAATAAGACATCCCCTGAAAATAAGACCTAAAGCATCTTTGGGAGCAAAAATTAATATAAGACACTGTCTTATTTTTGGGGAAACAGAGTAGGAGTTTGGAAGAAGCTGATTTCAACCCACAAGAAAGCTATGACCAGTTCAAGACTTCAATGGAGGAAGTAACTTCTATGGAGGAACTAGAAAGAGTACTAGAATTAGAAGTAGAACCTGAAGATGTGACTGAATTGCTGTAATCTCCTGATCAAACTTTAATGGATGAGGGGTTGTTTCTAACAGATGATAAAAGAAAGGGATTTCTTGACATGCAATGTACTCCTGATGAAGATGCTATGAAGACTGTAGAAATAACAACAAAGGCCTTAGCTGGTTTGGCTCAGTGGATAGAGCATCAGCCTGCATACTCAAGGGTCCCAGGTTCGATTTCAGTCAAGGGCACATACTTGGGTTGTGGGCTGGGCTTGATCCCCATTAAGGGATATGCAAGAGGCAACCAATCAATGATTTTCTCTCATCATTGATGTTTCTATCTCTCTTTCCCTCTCCCTCCCTTTCTGAAATCAATAAAGATATATATATTTTTTTTCTTTTTCTTTTGGTCTTTATTTTATTTTTTAAAATAAATCTTTATTGCTCAGATTATTACAATTCTTTCTCCTTTTCCCCCCATAGCTCCCTTCCACCGGGTTCCCGCCCCACCCTCTGTCCTTACCTCCCCTCCCCATTGTCCTCATCCATAAGTGTACTATTTTAATCCAGTTTCTTTCTACACCCCCCACACTCTTTCCCCCCAGATAATTATCAATCCACTCCCTTTCTTTGCCCCTGATTCTATTATATTCACCAGTTTATTCTGTTCTTCAGATTTTTAATTCACTTGATCTTCTTCCTCTTCTTAAATAATACCTTTCAGCATTTCATATAATACTGGTTTGGTGGTGATGAACTCCTTTAACTTTTTCTTATCTGTGAAGCTCTTTATCTGCCCTTCAATTGTGAATGATAACTTTTCTGGATACAGTAATCTTGGTTGTATGTTCTCGCTATTCATCACTTTGAATACTTCTTGCCACTCCCTTCTGGCCTGCATAGTTTCTGTTGAAAAATCAGCTGATAGCCATATGGGTGCTCCCTTATAGGTAACCAACTGCTTTTCTCTTGCTGCTTGTAAGATCCTCTTTTTGTCTTTTGCCCTTGGCATTTTAATTATGATGTGTTTTGATGTGTTCCTCTTTGGATTCCTCTTGATAAGGGTTGTGTATGCTTCCTGTACTTTAAGTCTATTTCTTTCATCGGGTGGGGAAAGTTTTCTGATATTATTTCTTCAAATATGTTTTCAGTATTTTTCACTCTCTCTTCTTCTGGTACCCCCATAATTCTGATGTTGGTACACTTGAAGTTGTCCCAGAGGCTTCTTACACTATCTTCAATTTTCTGGATTTTCTTTTCTTCTTGCTTCTCCAGCGGAGTGACTTTTGGCTCTTTGACCTGATTCTTGTGTTTATCCATTTTGTTGTTGAATCTCTGCATAATATTTTCCATTTCAGTCAGTTTATGTATAATTTTTAGTTGGGTCTCATGAAATTTATTGGCCCTTTCTAGGATATTCTTGCATAACCTTATAACTGTGGTTTTGAACTCTATATCCTCCATCTCTTTCATTTGAAATCTAGTTCCTTGTCTAGGCATTTTCACTGCTTCCCAGAGTTGGTAGGATGGCTTTGTGTGTTTGGTGTCCTATATAGCCCAATGGGTCAGCCTCCTCAGTTACCTGAGGTAGACACTTAGTGCTCCCCTTTGTGGACTGTGTGTACAGCCTTGTTGTAGCTAAGTCTTTATTGCTGTTGGTATCCTTGGGAGGAATTGACCTTCAGGCCAATTGGATGTGGGTATCTGCTGTGTCTACTCTGGGATACCTTCTGTATTGGAGACAGTCTTATAGATCAGACTTGTAAAATTGCAGAAACCTCTGTGCTCAGCTTGGATGGGGCGGAGTCTCAGGGCTGAACGGACAGTCTTGGCTTCTCATCCACCCTGCCCTGTGTGCTCGCCTGACTTTCTGCCTGACCTCTGCCTTCCGAGGCTCCCCTAAGTTTCTGCCAGTTTGTCCCAGCTTTCCTGTGCAAGAGCGTGGGTGCTCCAGGGGCTCGCCTGGAATTGGGTAGGGTCTCTGTAGTCTGAAGCTTCTGACTCCTTCTGCTACAGAGAGGCTGCAGCAACCTCCACGGTCAGACCTCTCTGTGCACACTCACTCGCACGACTGTAGACCCTGCCTGCTTCGGTTCCCGGTTCCCCCTTCCCCTTCCCACTCCGGTCTCCCAGTCTCTAAGTCTCTGGGTGCCTTTCTTTACAGTCCAGACTCCACCCGTATGAGTCTGAGTCTACGGGGTTTCGGCTGGGGTTGGGGTTCAGTACAGTAGGAAAGGGTTCAGTGCAATCAGGAATTCCTTTCCCCTCCCACCGCACTTCCTCTCTGCACACGTGAGCGTCTCCCTACCTCAGAGCTTTGTGGCTCCCAATCTGATCCATGAGCCTCTCTCCTTCTTTCTAGTTGTAGATTTCCCATTCCGCCAGCTTTCCTGTGTTTTTGGATGAATTCCTTTCTGATTTTATTTGTTATTTTTTAAATTGTTGTGTGAGGCAGCAGCTTAGGTGCTTACCTAGGTCGCCACCTTGGCTCTCAAAGATATATATTTTTTAAAAAGAAATAACAAGAAAGGATTTAGAATAATATATAAGCTTAGTTGATAAAGGAGCAACTTGATTTAAGAGGACTGATGCCAATTTTGAAAGAAGTTCTGTGGGTAAATGCTATTAAACAGCATTGCATGCTACAGAGAAACTGTTTGTGAAAGGAAGCAAATGTCATTATTATTCTATTTTAAGAAAATAGAATCAAATGCAGCAAATGTCATTGTTACTCTATTTTAAGAAAATGCCACAACCATTGCAATCTTTAGCAATCTCTAACATGATAAGTCAGTAGCCATCAACCCTGAGACCTGACCCTCCACCAACAAAAATATTATGACTTGCTGAAGATTGAGATGATAGTTAACAATTTTTATGTTCCCAACCTTCTCTATGCAATCCCTTTCTTTCTTGTTGTGCAGAATCTATTCAAATGACTCACAGTTGTCTCTCAGGAGGATTTGCTCTACATGTAAGTGTATATTTGATGTGTTCTTGTGAGAGAGCAAGTTCAGCTTTCACCTACACTGCCATTGTAGACTGTTTCCAATAAAGCATTTTTAAATTAAGCTATTAATGTTGTTTTTCTAGAAATAATGCTATGTCACCCCTTGTAGACTATAGCATAGTGTAAACATAACTTTATTTGCACTAGAAACAAAAACAAAATCATATGACTTGCTTTATTGTGATATATGCTCTATTATATTTGTGGTCTGGAACTGAACCTGTAAAGCAACATCTAGGTCCTGGTTCCAAATATGAACATCTAGGTCATGGTTCCAAATATGTCTGGTAAATTCTTTTCCTGCAGAAGTTAGCCAAGGCTTTCTTTTCTATTGCTCGCCAGCCAAGATTCCTCAGTGCCACATTAGATATACACACAACTGTGGCATATGCAGGCCAACTTGACAGCCTCTTTCTCCACAAATTCTACCAAATTCTTAGAATCCCTGGAAGCCCATATAATAACTACATCTTTCTAATTTGCATTAGTTCCTATATGGCTCACAATGGTCTAAATATTGGCCACCTACAAGTAAAGTTGACTTTAGCAGGGGTGGGCAAAGTTTTTGACTCGAGGGCCACAATGGGTTCTTAAACTGGACTGAAAGGCCAGAACAAAAGCAACCTGACCATGCTGGCACTCTCATCTTGGGCTGCTGGTGAAGGAGTGGAGGGGAGAGCAAGAGAATCCTCCACTCTTTTGGCTTCTCGGGCCGGATAGAACAGCCGAACGGGCCGTAGTTTGCCCACGGCTGCTTTAGAGTCAGGTAGAGGAAAGAAAAAGAATGAGTATGAGACCACTTATATCCAGAGCATGCATCTCTAGTTTCATTCCAGTTTCGTCTTTGTGCACCACCTTCCCTGATCACTAGCATTGCACATAGGTTTCAATAAGTATTTGTTGAATAAATAAATCCAGGGGGGAAAAGAAAAGAAAACAACATAAAATAGTGGAGAAATTACTGAAATAGGGTTCAAGAATTAATATATTCTCCTCCCTTCTCTTCTACATCAAATACTCTCTGGGCAGCATTTTCCTATTTGTAAAATGAAGAAGCAAAATAGTTCATTTCCAACTGTTCAGCTTGGAAATGCTTTGATTTGGAATAAACATACTCAACGATTATGGACTAGGACTTGGAACTCTGTTATGTAACTTGTTAAAAAAACATTCTTTGATTGGTGAGTAAAAATGGTGTTTTGTCTCATTTATTTTTCCCAGCACTAAGCAGAAGCAGAGTAAATATAGGTTTTATTAATTTATAAAATTATAAATGTGTTCATATTTGCACACACAAGCATGAGTTCCCACAGGAATGTGCTGAGTGCCTGCCGTAAGCTGTACTGCAAAGTCTATTGAAATTGTTACCTCAGAGGGGCCAACAAACCCATATTCCCATAGTATTTTCTAAGGCTACCTTCTCCTTCTCAGAGTTAAACTCACTGATGCAAATTGCCCAACTGGGTTTTCATTAAAGCTCCCACTCTCCCTTGGGTTTTTCTATCCTGATACATGAGTCATCCTCCATTTTTCTTCCTTTGCCATGGCTCCCCTTTCCCTTAAGTCCCTCCACATAGGCCCATGGCGAGGAGAGCTGACAATAATGAGGCCCCAGGAACCAGTGCAAAGCCTGCTATAAAACTTTTTAAATTGAACCCTCGAGATTTGAAGAGTTGTAATTAGAATGCATGATTTGAAGTGAACTAACATAACCCTGCCATCTAGCTGGCACAAGCCTGTGCCATGGGCCTGCGGGGCTCTGGTGCTGAAACCCTGGCCGGGAGGGCTATTTCCAACCATTGACCATCCTGCCCAAAAGTGGGCGGAGTCTCCCTTGAACATTTTTTGAAGTGTCCCAAATTCTCCTCTTGTTGAACATTAGGATGTATCTAACTTTCCGCTATTACTGTAGTATCAGTTACTTTGATGAATATCTATGGGACTAAGTATTTGCATTTGTGAAAAATTCCTCAAAATAGGTTTCCAGAAGTAGAATTAGAGACTGAAATGGCAGAAATATATTAAGGACTCAATATAGATGCCATTTTCCTCCTTTCACTCAGTCATGCAAACAAGCATTTATTGGGCCTCTGTATGTGCCCTACACTCTTCTGGGAGCTAAATTATGGCTGTGACAGACAAGGTCTCTGACCTTACAGAGGGCCCAGTCTAGCAGTTAAGGAAAACAATGCACAAGTAAAAAAATATATAACAAATATTAAAAGTGCTATAAAAATACATAAAATGGAATGATGGAGAGTGGGTGTGGGCTTCTCCCCTTTTTCCAAACCCTCACCCAATTATCATAGATTTGGTCTGCTTTACTTTATAGATATACACAGAACAAAACATGTAGAGCAGAACTCAATCACTTCTCACCAGCTTTACTGCTCTCTCTCTCTAATCCAAGCCACAACCACCTTTGTCTGGAAGTTTGCAATACCTTCCTTTGCTTCCATTTTTTTCTCCCACTGCAGTCTAGTTGAGTCTTTTAAAGTACAGGTCAGATCATATAACTCAGCAGCAAAAGGCACCTTTTCTTAGAGTAAAATCTAGTCACTGCGATGGCCTTGAAAGCAATCCATGGGCTGGACACTGCTACCTCCCTGCTCTCATTTCTACCATCCCCCGCCCCCGATGTGCTCCTCTCCGGTCCCAAATATGATCCTGCCTCAGAGCCATTGCACCGGCTCTTTCCTCTGTTTGGAATGTTCTCTCCTTTGTTTGGATGCTCTTTCCCCAGCTGTTTCTCATTTATTCAGCTCTTTAACAATATTAGCTAAAACAAAATAAATGAATATTTTTCAGAAACAAAGGCAATGAGTTTCAAAAGTGAATGAACACACCGATGCACTCATGATTCATTTTAAAAATGGCCCACCCCAAGGCAGATTATTATGACATCTCAAATTCCTCTATACAAAGACACCAATTGTTTTCAGAGATAAAAATAGGTTATATGAAAAGCAACACTGGAAGCCAGGAACAATAAAATGATCTTCACAGTTCTGAAGAATAAACATTTTCAGCACAATATGACACACTCTTGCAGAGTATTAATCCTTTGTATGGACAGATAAAGGCATTATCAGACATTAAAGATCTTGAGATTTTTATTTCCCTCCACTCCATTTTTCAAGGAAGTTTCCAAAGAGATCTCTTCCAACCAATAAGAGAGTAAAAGAGAAAAAATAAAATCCAGCATACAGGAGACAGGGATCCAGAGAAAGCAAGGAAATCTTCAGGACAGTGCTACAGGCAGATGCCAGGACAGCTGTGAGAGCAAAGACCCACAGGACCATCTTGGAACAGGAGGTTGAGGCTCCAGGAGGGACATCTCTATGACAATGATATAAAGGACACATTGTTGACATGTTCAAATGTACTCAGAGACTCACATCACTGACCATGTTCTGGAGTAAAGTAGTGATAGCTACAAAGAAAACTAAGCAAACAGCAAAATGAGGTAATTATGAACTCTAGGGAAATAAAAGTTTTACAGGAAGGCAAATGTAATAATTGGTGGTAACAGTATAATCTATGGCTCATCTGTGAATAATATTAACATAATTATAATCACCTACATAGTGAATATTGTTCTATACAAAAATTAAGACTTAATTATTATACTAGAGGCCTGGTGCATGCAATCCATGCACAGGAGGTGGGGTGATCTCTCAGCCCAGCCTGCACCCTCTCCAATCTGGGACCCCTCAGGGGATGTCCAACTGCTGGTCTGGACAGGACGTCCAGAAAGATGTCCGGAAGAGGCCTGGTGCATAAAACTCGTGCACGGGGATGGGGGGGGAGGGGTGGGAGTGGGGTCAATCCCTCAGCCTGGACTGAACCCTCTCCAATCAGGGACCCCTCCCTCAAGGAATGTCCAACTGCTGGTTTAGGCCCAATCACACAGGGATCGGGCCTAAACTGGCAGTCAGACATCCCTTTTGCAATCCAGGACTGCTGGTTCCTAACCATTCACCTGTCTATCTGCCTGGTCTCCTTCCAACTGCTCCCTGATGGCCTGGTCTCCCCCCAACTCTCCCCTCTGCTGGCCTGGCTGCCCCCACCTGCTCCCCTGCCATCCTGGCTGCCCCCAACTGTTCCCCTGCTGTCCTCGTTGCCCCCCAACTGCACCCCTGCAAGACTGCCTGGTCACCCTGCAACTGCCCACCTGCCAGCCTGCCCTCCAACTGCCCCCATGCTGGCCTGACAGCCCCCCAACTGCCCCCCTGTTGGTCTGGCTGCACAATTGTTCCCCTGCTGTCCTGGTTGCCTCCTAACTGCTCCCTTGCTGGCCTTCCTGGTCACCCCCCAACTGACCCCTGCCAACCTGGTCTCCCCCCAACTTCCTCCCCCTGACAGCATGGCTGCCCCCCAACTGTCCCCCTGTTGGCTTGACTGCCCCCCAACTGCCCCCACTACCAGCCTGGTTGCCCCCAATTGCCCCCCTGCCAGCCTACCTGGTCACTTCCCAACTTCCCTCCTGCCAGCCTGCCAGGTTGCCCTTTAACTGTTTCCCTGCTGGCCTGGCCACCCCCCAACTGCTCCCCTGCTGGCCTGGTTGCCCCCTAACTATCTGAAAGGAAATTTGATATCTGGAAGATGTTTGATCTCAGTCTAAATAGTGTATTACTCTTTTATTAGTATATATGGGGAAAAGAGGTATGGGTCTGTCTTGTATATGTTTATATTGGGAAAGAGGAATACCAGAAAGCCAAATTTCTGTCTTCCATAGCAAGAAGTTGAGAAATAATATGTAAAACATAATAGGTCAGATGGTTTTTAAGTACATTGCCAGAAAGAAGTAATTAAAAGAGTTGATGCTAAGCAGAAGTCAGAGGTAGGAAGGGCAAAGCTGAGGACAGATACTCTTTTCAGCTTTACCTGATTACTTTTTATCTTTGGTAAAAATAAAATTTCAACTAAAAAAGAAGTATATTTTCCTGCCAGGAGGTTGGGATGATATAGGGTATGCAGTTACCCTATAGATTCATGAAACAGACTTATAAAGAATCCCACAGCCAACAGCAGGAAGGGGTATCTGACTTGCAAGCCAGGCACTGTCCAGCTTCTCCTGTGGAACAGGCCCCTATTGGGAAGCCTTCATCACACTGTGAAGGGCAGGAGAATTCTCCTTATGAGACCACAGAAGGGAGGTAGGAAGATGCTGCCCGGGAGCTAATTGATCTAACACAGAAATTTCTCTCACTTTTACCTTGGAGTCAGTGACAAGATTAAATTTTAGATCCAAGCCAACCCTTCTAAACTCAAGATCCAGACACCTGGACTCAAACTGTGATTCCAAAGCCTATTCATGCACATCACACACAATGTTCACTTATAGCCACACATAATAAAGCTCAGGCTTAGAGAAAAGTAACAAGCCAAGTGCTCACAGTCACCAAGGAGTGGAGACAGTGCTCAAACCCAGACTTCTTTGAACCCATTACCCACCCTGCTTTGTTATGCAGCCCCCATAATCAAGGATCCAATAGTATAGGAAAAGCAAGTTACCCTTTGTCATAGGATTAACAGAGTGATCATGAATAAAGGAGTATAACGAGCATCTATACTAATAAGAGCCTTGGTGGTCCTTGTGCCCTCAGGCAATGAACTCGCATCATCACAAGATGGTCAAAAGATGGCCTCCCTCACATCATCACAAGATGGCTGTCACAAAATGGCCACCACACAATGGCTGACAAGGGAGGACAGTTAGGGCAAACAGGCCAGCAGGAAAGGGCAGTTTGGGGTGACCCAGCCTACAGGGAAGGGCAGCTGGGGATGATAGGGCTGGCAGGGGAGGGCAGTTGGGGCCAATCAGGCTGACAGGGAAGGGCAGTTGAGGGCGATTGGGCCAGCAGGGTAAGGCAGTTGGGAGTGATGGGTCTGGCCGGTTAGGGCAGTTGGGGGCGATAGGGCTGGCAGGGCAGCAGTTAAACATCAAATGAGCCATCAGGGGAGCATTTAGGGGGCAATCAGGCTGGCAGGCAGGCAGGCAAGCAGTTAGGAGCCAGCAGACCCAGATTGTGAGAGGGATGTCCAACTGCTAATTTAGGTCTGATCCTGCTGTGGGATTGAGATTAAATCAGTAATTAGACATCTCCCAAGAGGTCCCAGATTGGAGAGGGTTCAGGCCAGGCAGAGGAACACTCCCCCTCCCCCATGCATGAATTTCGTGTACCAGGCCTCTAGTAGAGATATAAAAAAGTACTTGTAGAGATTAACAGTAAAAATCCCTAATCCTGGGAATATGGATGGTTGAGTGGGTTACCTGTCTTCTAAGGAACTCTTTCCCTTCTAACATTAATAGCTATGGTACAAGGTAGAGGTGAGGTTTGGAAACTACTGCATGCAGGTCCTAACTCTGCTACTTCCTAGCTGTGTGAACTTGGGAAGTTCTTATATTCTTTGTCTTCAGTTTCCTCATCTAAAAAATGCTAATAATAATAACAGTGTTGTTTGAGAGAGAAACCAAGATGGTGGCATAGGTAAACACCTAACTGCAGCCTCGCACAACAATTTCAAAAAATACAACTAAAATACAAAATGTCCATTATCCAGAACTACAGGAAAGTTGACTGGCTGGAAATTCTACAACTAGAAGGAAAGAGAAAACCAGAAGGAAAATCAGAGGAGCTGTAAAAGCCTAAGGTACGGAGACACGGTGTGTGTGGGGGAAGAGGACAGAGCTGGAGAGGAAGGGGCGGCTGAGTGCCTGGCTGGCGTTCCCTAGCAGGAAGGAGATAAAAGCTCCAGACTGTGCTGAACCCCAGTTCTGGGCGACACCCTGGGAATAGACTGTTGACTGTGCCACTGGATTGCCCTAGCAGGAAGGAGACAAAAGCTCCAGACTGCACTGAACCCCACTTCCAACTGCACTGAACCCAAGTTCTGGGCTCATTGGGGAAGAGACTAGACTGTCTGGTAGTGGGCGAAACTCGAGGGCACCTTTCTCTCAGAGGTGTTTGCAGCGAGTACCAAAGACATTGAGGAACACTGAGACTCAGGAACCTCATAGAGCCAGGCTGACGAGAAGCCAAGGCTGTAGGCTCCACCCTGAAACTCCGCCCCATCCAAGCTGAGCACAGAGGCTTTTGCAGTTTTCCAAGTCTAGTCCAATAAGGCTGTCTTCCGGCATAGACACAACTGATCCTCACAGCCAATTGGCCTGGAGGTCATTTCCTCCCAGTGATACCAACAACAATCAAGACGTAACTACAATAAGGCTGTACACACAGTCCACAAAGGAGTGAACCAAGACTGTCCACCTCAAATAGCTAGGAGGCTGCCCCATTGAACCATATAGAACACCTTAGCACACAAAGCCACCCTACCAACTCAGGGAAGCTGTGAAAATGCCGAGACAAGGAAACAAATCACAAATGAAAGAAATGAAGGACAACAAGTGACTGGATATAGAGTTCAAAACCACAGTTATAAGGTTTTTCAAGAATTTCCAAGAAAAGGCCGATAAAATAAATGAGTCCTATGAGGATATGGTCTCCTAGGGATCAACTAAGGAAAAAATAATTCATTGTCTGAAATAAAAAATATTATACAGAGTCCTAAAAACAGAATGGAAGATTGCAAGAATCAAGTCAAAGATTTGGAACATAAAGAGCCAGAAGACACTCCTCCACAGAAGCAAGAAGACAAGAGAATCCAGAAAGTTGAAGAAAATGTAAGAAACCTCTGGGACAATTTCAAGTCAACCAACATCAAAATTATGGGAGTCCCAGAAGAAGAGAGAGAGCAAGATACTGAAAACATATTGGAAGAAATAGTGACAGAAAACTTCCCCCACGTGGTGAAAGAATTAGACTTACAAGTCCAGGAAGCACACAGAACCCTAAACAAAAGGAATCCAAAGAGGACCACACCAAGACATATCATAATTAAAATCCCAAGAGCAAAAGACAAAGAGAGAGTATTAAAAGCAGCAAGAGAAAAGCAGGGAGTTACCTATAAAGGAGCACCTATACCATTGTCAGCTGATTTCTCAACAGAAACCATGCAGGCCAGACGGGAATGGCAAGAAATATTCAAGGTGATGAAGAGCAAGAACCTACAGCCCAAAATACTCTACCCAGAAAAGCTATCACTCAGAATCGAAGGCCAGATAAAGAGCTTCACAAATAAATTTTAAAAAAGCTAAAGGAGTTCATCACTATCAAACCAGAATTACATGAATTGCTGAAGGGAATTATTTAGGAAGAGGAAGAAAATAAAGATAAAAATTATGAACAAATACTTAACTATCAACAAGTGAATCTAAAAACCAAGGGAATTAAAAAATCTAATGAACAATATTAACTGGTGAATATAATAGAATCAGAGGTATGGAAGGGGAGTGAACTGATGATTCTCGGGGAAATGGGGAGTAGGGGTGCGTGAAGACACTGAACATAAACTGTGCACCTATGAATGAGGACAATGGGGGATGGAGAAAGGGCAGAGGGTGGGGTGGGAACCTGGTGGAGGGGAGCAATGGAGGGAAAAAAATTAACATTTGTAATAATATGAACAATATAGGTTTATTTTAAAAATAATAATAGTGTTATTTGAGGATGAAGTGATTCAGTCGGTAAATATGAACTTATAACCCTAGCTGGTTTGGCTCGGTGGATAGAATGTTGGCCTGTGGACTGAAGGTCCCAGGTTCAATTCCGGTCAAGGCACATGCCTGGGTTGTGAACTTGATCCCTAGTAGAGGGCGTGCTGGAGGCAGCCAATCAATGATTTTCTCTCATCATTGATGTTTCTCTCTCTCCCTCTTCCTTCCTCTCTGAAATCAATAAAAATTTATTTTTAAAAATATTTTAAATGAACTTATAATAGCATCTGGCACACAGAAAGAGCCAGAGGGTTGATGATTATAATTGCACTTTCATTACTTAATGTCCTCCTTAAGTATCCTCTACTCTTAACCCTGGGACTAATTCTTGCTATTAGTTACCTCCTTAGCATCTCCAGGCTTGCTTTGTTTCTGTTCTGCTCTTGGTAGTCCAAGGACATGGTGTCCTCCTCCTCCACCCCAGGCCTACTGCCTGGATTGCTTACCTATAGAGCACGCTGTGTCCTGCTCTTCATGCCCCAGGTGCCTAATGAGTAAATCTCTAACCACTGCTAGCAGAACTCCTTGTTACAAATTATTTGCTCACTTTTAGCCTACCTTACCTCCTCACAGAATTCCATCCCACAGATCCTGGCATTTGTGAAGATATGAACATAGTAGTCTTTAATCACTTACTCTGGGGCTGATCTCTTCATCTGGGGGTTTACATGTCAGGTTCCTATCTCACTAGGTCTAACACTCATAATAGTTAACTAAAAATTGGTACAGTTTATATTGCACAAACATTATCTAATTCAGCCTTCACAACAATCTTTGAGATAGGCATCTTTATTGGATCTCAATATCTATCTATCTATCTATCTATCTATCTATCTATCTTCAGGCAAGGTAGATAACATTCAAACTTAGCAGAGATAGAACTAGAAACTGGGTTTTCTAATTTTAGATACTGTATTCTTTGCAGCATATCACACTACCTATAAAACCTGAATAAACCTCTACCACTTGGAAACCCAGATATGAATATTTCCAAGGATCCAGGCAGCCCTGCCCTCACTCTCCTAAACTTCCGCACACACACCCAGCTGCTGCTCACAATCACCTGATTGGCCACATGCAGCTCCGTGTGCTCAGTCTGACCTCGGCATCCTCTCCAGCTCTAGACCTGTGTAAATGCCTCCATTTCTATCAATGGTTTCACATTCTTCCTACACAATAAAACTCAGCATAACACTTGACTTAACCCTCTCCCTCCCCAGCCCCATTCAGTCATCATTGAAAATGAAGATGCTTTCTGTGTGTTACCTCCCATGTTTGAACTTTCTTCTTCACGCATACACCCACTTCTGAATCCAGGCCCTCATCCCTTCATCCTGCAACTATACTATAATCTCCTTGCTTCCATTTTCTCCCTTTTCATTCCATCCTAAAATCACAGCAAATTAATCTTGGCAACATGTCATTATTGCCTGAAATAAAGCTTTCTGTGGCTCTCAGTGTCCTTTAAGATAAGATCAATTCCTTTACAGAGTGTCTTCTAACCTGTGTGCTAATAAATGCCATAATCTTTGGATATTAAAAGATGCTTTTAAAATAAATATGTTATGTTGATTTTTTACAGAGAGGAAAAGAAAGGGATGAGAGAATCATCGATCAGCTGCCTCTTGCACACCCCCTACTGGGGATGTGCCCACAACCAAGGTACATGCCCTTGACCAGAATCAAACCTGGGACCTTTCAGTCCACAGGCAGATGCTCTATCCACTGAGCCAAACTGGTTTCGGCAAAAGATGCTTTTCTATAAGAAAAAAGGAAAAGAAAACAATACTACCTACTATCACTCTTCTCGATTTACAGGCACATTAGCTAAGAGCCTGAATATGTGACCATAGACATGAAACTTTTTTGAAAACCAGCATTTTCTAAATGCATTTGACCAGAGAACACTTTTTTTTCAATGAAAATCTAGGAACATCTGATAGGCACTAATGTTCCAAGAAATAGTTTGGGACATTCACCACATCATCTCTACATCCCTTCCAGAAATTACTTTCCAATGCAATACCCTATACAAGTCCCTTTGGGCCTTTAAATTGGCTTCTGACTAAGTCGAACCTTTGAGTGTGATGTCATTCTTCTCTGACTACCTGTTAATGCTCCAGACTTATATCACTGCACTGAGAACCACATGCACCAGATCATGGCCCTGGTTTTATATGAGTTATTCTTAATGAAAATAACTCAAATATAGCATGAAATGCTATTTTTGAGGAATTCTTATTATAAGTAAACTAGAAACCTGGTGCACAAAATTTGTGCATGGGAGGGGTGTCCTTCAGCCCAGCCAGAACCCTCTCCTATCTGGGACCCCTCAAGAGATGTCGAACTTCCCGTTTCACCCTGATCCTAGTAGAATCGGGCCAAAATGGGAAGTCAGGCATCCCTCTCATAATCCAGGTCTGCTGGCTCCCAACTGCTCACCTGCCTGCTTTCCTGATTGCCCCTAACTGATTCTGCCTGCCAGCCTGATCAACCCCTAACCACCCCCATGCCAACCTGATTGATGCCTAACTGCTCCCCTGCCAGCCTGTTTGCGCCCAACTTCCCTCCTCTGCCAGCCTGATAAATGCCTAACTGATCCCCTGCCAGCCTTTTTGCCCCTTACTGCTCTCCCTTTCAGGCCTGGTCACCCCTAACTGCCCTCCCTGCAGTCTTGATCGCCCCCAACTGGCCTCCCTGCTGGCCATCTTGTAGTGACCATCTTGTGTCCACATGGGGGCAGCCATCTTGTGTGTTGGAGTGATGGTCAATCTGCATATTACTCTATTATTAGACAGGATAGAGACCTGGTGCACAGGTGAGGACCAGCTTGTTTATCCTGAAGGGTGTTCTGGACCAGGGTGGGGGTTCCCTCAGGGTGTAGGGTGGCCTGGGTGAGGGGCCTGTGGTGGTTTGCAGACCAGCCATGCCTCTTAGTGACCCAAGCGGAGTCACTGGGATTTGTTTATCTTCTGTAATTGGAACTTTGTAGCCTTGAGAGGAGGCCAGGGCTGCGGGAGCTTGGCTTATTCCATCGCCAGGGGCAACTCAAACCTACTGCTCTCCAGCTCCATTGCTGCTGCCATTTGTGTTGGGATTTATTTATCTTCTATAATTGAAACTTTGTAGCTCTGAGTGGAGTCCACAGCCGGCCAGGTTGTGCAGAAAGCTTGGCTTCCTCCATTGCCAGGGAAACCCACGCCTCCTGCTTGCTCTGTGGCCGCAGCCATCTTGGTTGGGTTAATTTGCATATTCACTCCAGATTGGCTGGTGAGCATGGCTTGTGGGTATAGCAGAGGTATGGTAAATTTGCATGTTACTCTTTTATTAGATAGGATTCATGTTAAAAAATATATCTTTATTAAATTACATATCCTGATTTCTAATTTATATTATCAGTTCACTGTAATTATTGAGCATACCTATTTTTGTACTGTTTAGTGGAGTCACTATATGCAGTACTGTATTGTTAATTATGTTTCTATCCTTTCATATCTTGCCTACTGGCTTAGTCCATGGATCTCCAGTACTTATGTATTTCTCAGAGTTAGCAACTTAATAACTCGGGTGGATTATAATAATGACTCTAAGGTTACCTATCAGGCTAGCTCAAAGACTTTCAAATCGCAAAATCCTTTGTACCTAAAATACAAGCTTCAGTTTTAAAGACCAAGCTGACAGCCTAAGAAAGAAATACCCTGCTTTAATTTAAGGAATAAAGTTTAGTCCTCAGGGAGGGCTCTTGAAGCCACAAATTTTAAAGGAAACTAAAGACACTAATAGTGTGGTGAAGACCTGTGGTGGAGCAGGGTCTGGGATAAGGGTAGTGAAGGAGGGGGGAGGTAATTGGGAGACATCTTTAATACCATCTATAATAAAATTCAATTAAAATTAAAACAAACAAACAAACAAACAAAAATTTAAAAAGAACACTAGTACCAGATCATTATCATATTCATTTGCAGAACCAGCTGGGCTCTTAGGCTACTGCTCTTTTTAAAGACTCACCTGATATCCAAACACCATAAATGAAGAGCCACAGGTATAATTGTACAAAAACATAAAATTGACATGTATATATGCAGATGCTTAGACACAAAACAAGTGATTGCACTAAATTATTTGTTGATAAAATAATGGGATATTTTGGGTTTCCTTTAAAATGTTACAACAAAAACAAATATCCAAAGGATGTAGGGCAAATATAGATTCAACAAGATTGGCAAATGTTGATAATTGCTGAATTGCATAATAGATAATTGTTGAATTAGATAATAGAGAATTCATTATTTTATATATATATATATATATATATATATATATATATATATATATATATTAGAGGTCCAGTGCATGAGATTCGTGCACTTGAGGGGAGGGGGATCCTTCAGCCCAGCCTACACCCTCTTGTAGTTCTGGAGCTCTCAGGGGATGTCCAACTGCTAAGGAGGCAGGAGAGGCTCCCACCACTGCCACTGTGCTCACCAGCCATGAGCTCAGCTTCTGACTGAGCAGCGCTTCTCCTATGGGAACACACTGACCACCATGGGGGCAGCTCCTGCATTGAGTGTCTGCCCCTGGTGGTCAGTACGCATCATAATGACCAGTCGTTCCACCGTTCGGTCGATTTGCATATTAGCCTTTTATTATATAGGATATGTGTGTGTGTACACTCTCTCTCACACACACACACGAAAATTTCTATCATAAAAAGCTGTAAAATGTATGAATGACTGATGTTTATTAAAGAGGAAGGAGAATGATGGTCCAAGCACCTTACTCATCAGATCTGTACCTCTAACAAGCTCTATTCATTCCAGTGCTAATAATCAGCAACCAGTTCCTCACCTTGCTCTCACAATCACCTGGCCTGCTACTTCATACAACCATCAACCCCAGTTCTGAGCATGGCCAACCCAGGATGAACTTCCATCATTAGAAGATAAGTAAATGGAGCCAAGACTCTTTATCCTTTTTTATTTTTCCTGCTGTCCCTTTGTTCTGCCCCACAACCCACCTACTTCCCTGTTATCCCACCCAACTGCCACCTACACACTTCTGCCCTTCCTTGCTCTGGTTTCATCAGTTTTTGTAAGCTCTTTGACCAATTTGTTCATAGACATACATAATATTTCATCTACAACTGCAGATGTTTCAGCTACCAATTGATGCCAGAAATATGAACCTTCTGCCTTTAATGCCCTCCTGATTTCTCCCTGACAATGTGAACACTGACCTTGTTGCTATCTAACCTTGACCTTCTGTGTGTGCTCTGCTTCCAAGATCCCTCAGATGGTGTCCTCACATGATGCTTACCATCTGGCCTCAAAGAGGCAGGGAGAGGAAGGGGAGTGTGTTCAGAAAGGTATAAGAGAATTGCAAATGTGTGCAATCATAAAAACCAAAGAAGATAGAGTTTCAAGGACACAGTGATCAAAGGAGAAAAATGCACCAGAAAAAATTTATGGAAGATAAGCAGTTTGAAGAGGGTTTTGATAACTATGGAACTATGACCAATTATGATTTATTCAGAAATGATTGAGGTAGATTTCAGAAACACAATTCAGATAACAAAAAGGCATAGGATAGAACACTTACCTAATGTGTACAATGATGGGAAGGAGAAAATGCCGGTAGAATGTTACACAGAAAAATATTCAAATGTGGGGGGTTTTTGAGACAAGTTAGGCAGACCTGGAAATATATGAAGGTTGAAAAAGGAGCCATTGGAAAAAGAGAGTCTGAAGAATCGAGGGAGTCAGAAACCAGGAAAACATGATTTTGAAAAGGACTGAGGATAGAAATATGAATTGAACCCTGGAGAGGAAGAACACATCTCTTTGTGAGATCAGAAAGATAAGTGAAGAGCTCAAATTTTAAGGAAATAAATTTTGAAAAACTTAAGAATTGTCTCAAATGGTTCAACATACTTAGTAAATGTGTATTAAAGCAAATGAGATAAGACACATAAAATACTTGGCACAAAGCTTAACACGATAACTATTTGACATGTGGTGATCCTAAGAGACAATACTGGTAGTAAAAACAGCAGCAAAAATTTGAGTGTTTACTATATTCCAGGAACTTTTCTAAGCTATTGAAGAGGTAGTGGTGGAATTAAAAGGATCAGGGATAGCAAAAATCAATATGAAATATCTGTTTAAGAATAAAGTGAGCAGAAATAAGCTTGAAAAAACAAAAGAAGGCTGGTTGGAAGAGATGGTATGCCAATTTCACCAGAAAAAGAACAATTATTATTATTAAGCATCTGTAGGAACTCACTTGAAGTTTGGCCAGACATTGGGAAAGGTTAGTATGTGTCTGGTCAGAAAGGAAGCCAGTAGAATAGGTAAAATTAGAATAAGTAGGCAGTCATTCCACACAAACAAGGGCAACTATTTAAAAGATTTAGTAGGCTGCCGAAACCGGTTTGGCTCAGTGGTAGAGCGTCGGTCTGCAGACTGAAGGGTCCCAGGTTCGATTCCGGTCAGGGGCGTGTGCCTTGGCTGCGGGCACATCCCCGGTAGGGGGTGTGCAGGAGGCAGCTGGTCGATGTTTCTCTCTCATTGACATTTCTAGCTCTCTATCTCTCTCCCTTCCTCTCTGTAAAATATCAATAAAAAATATTTTTTTAAAAATAAAAAAATAAAAGATTTAGTAGGTGATATTTTACAAGAGGGTTGACACCCAGTCATGAAGCTTAAGCATCTCTTGGCTACTAGTCAAGAAAAGGGGTGGAGTGGAGAGGTAGAAGAGGGCCTATAGGGGATAAATGGTAATGGGGGCAAGAAACAGGGTATAAATAGTTAAGGATGGGAAATATGGTTAGTATATCTATATATATAAAAGTCTAAGTGACCAGCCAACAATTCAACCATTTGACCATTTTACTGGTAGTTATGATGCGCACTGACCACCAGAGGGCAGATGCTCATTGCTCAGGCATGAAAACATGGAACAGACTAATGAATCTCAGAGGGAAGGGGGGAGGAGGTAGAGGGGGAAGAGATTAACCAAAGATCTTACATGTATACTAGAGGCCCTGTGCACCAGTGGGATACCTTGACCTGGCCTGTGGGGATCAGACTGAAACCAGCAGTCCAACATCCCCCGAGGAGTCCTGGATTGCAAGCTGAGGGACCCCACTGGTGCACAAATCCATGCACTGGGCCTCTAGTTATAAGTGGTGAAGTCGCTGAAAATGCAGAAGATGGACAGAAAAATCAGGAATGAGATTCTGCAGTATTACTTTATTAAAGAAACTAATTATATGACTTCAAGGAAGTTGAAAACGTTAGCCTCATCCCCATATTGCTCAGTCTTTATTATGTGAAATCATTAAAGATGGTAAAAAATAATCACAGAAATTTGTTAACAGTGGTGACAAGAATTTCTGACACAAACTGGTGATACTATAAAACTCAAAGAGAAGATTGGATAAAGGAAAGGATCAATCATTATTTGATTCTAGTTAGCTATGACCTATTATAGTCTTCCTCATTCCCACAGATTTCAGAGGGAAAAGTAAAAAACTTAGTCTCAGGAAGTGGGGCAAAAAACTAATTTGACCAAAATCAACTTGTAGCACAATAACATCATCAGTCATAAATTATTCCTCTTCTCAAATTGTTATAATTAATAATATGTTAATATTATATTCAAGTACTCACCTGGCACTATGCTGCATTTTTTTTCTTACTCCCCCCCCCCATCATTACATTTTTAAAAAATATATATTTTACTGATTTTTACAGAAAGGAAGAGAGAGGGATAGAGAGTTAGAAACATCGATGAGAGAGAATCATCGATCAGCTGCCTCTTGCACACCCCCTACTGGGGATGTGCCCGCAACCAAGGTACATGCTGTTGACTGGAATCGAACCCAGGACCCTTCAATCCACAGGCTGATGCTCTATCTACTGAGCCAAACGGGTTTCGGCCACCATCATTACATTTTGACATTAATGTAGAAATCTAGTTCATCCCCCTGCATGGCATTTTATCATTCACATATATGTGTTGTATTTTCCTATTCATTTCTCTACTATTGGGCATTCAAATTAATTCCAACTCTTTGCTGGCTCAAACTAGTTCCTGTTAGAACTAGCTTCTGAGAACTTGTTTCTGTTAGATCCAGAAGAGTATCTGTGGGGCATATGCTTAGGATTGAAACTGCACAGAATCTGACTGATACAATTTCAATAATATTACTAAGTTGTCGCCACATTGATTGCACTAATTTATACCTCCACTGGAGTACAGGAGGAGTCATTTCTCTTTCTCTACAAACTCACTAGCTCTTTGTATTATCTGACATTTCTATTTTTGCCAACCTGATGGTTACAAATGGATTTTTCACTTATTCTTGCTTTTCTTGCTTGTTTCATTTAACAGTTGTTCAGCATGTTAGAAGTGTCAGGTGTGATGTTCAATGTGTTCCACCACTGAGCTGAGGTGGGAGGTGTAGCCTCAAGCTCATGTTTGGTAAGTATGTTGCTTCACAAACTAAAATGTAACAATAGTTCAAAAGGTTTCACATATTTAATATTGAACTTCAGAAAACAAGTAATGAAAATGTCAACAATGACACATATTATTTCAGATATGTGTCTATTGTATCCATAAGTACTTTTTAAATAATGTTTTTCTATTATTTCTAACCACAACAAGCTGCAAGTGGTTACCATGAAAAGTACTTGGCCCAACACAACATAGTAAGGAACATGGAATCACCGCAAGATAAACATACAAGCCAATACATGCTACCTTCATGCATGCCCAGCTTGGTTAATTCGCCAAGTCTTTTCTTGGAATCACATCTGATCTGATTAATAGTCATATTTTGTTGTTGTAATCCCTTGAGAAATAGGATACTTTTGCTTTTGTTTCTGATTAAAGATAACTGGATCCTTTAGCTAATGTGAGATATGGTTAAATAAAGGTCAAGTATCCACATGATAGCACTGACGAAGAAAGAAAAGAGAGAGATTGCATGGTTGTTTAAATGTTATTTATCTGTGACTAAAAATGATACTGAGAATCTCTTTAATGACTTATTATCCATTCAAATTCCTCTTCTTGAATAGCTCAATAAATTTGTTCATATTTCTTCTTGGCTTTTTAAATTAATTAGTATTATTTCCTTATATAACTCTAGATTTTTTTTGTTATTAATAATGCAAGTATCACTTCCTGGACTATTATTTCTACTTATGTTATTCTTCATTAACCAAAATATTTATTTTTCATGTAGTCAGATCTATCAATTTTTCTCTTAAAGGTTCTGTATTTTACATCTTTGGGTGTATCTAGAGCAACTGATTGATTTTCCTTCGTCTAATGAGCCTACTTTCCTTAAAACATTTATTTTTTAATTATTTTTACTGATTTATGATGCATCACCATCATTTACCAAGTTCACAAAAATATACAGATCTCTTTTTAAACTCTCAATCCTAGACCTTATGCCAAATTTCTTATACAAATATCAATCACTTTACTAATTATTGCTTTGCAGTGTATCTTAATATCTAGGAGGGCTAGTCAGTCATCCTCTCTCCCTCTCCACATTAGTTCAAAATGTTTTACTTCTATTAGCTGTTTTAGGGCTTTTATAAATATTTATATATTTTAAAACATATACTAATTGGCCTTATGATTCCTGTTGTAATCATTATTTTTTTAAATCCTCATCTGAGGAGCAAGGATTTTTTTCCATTGATTCTAGAGAGAGTGGAACAGTGGGAGGGTGAAAGGGAGAAACAGAGAGAGAGAGAAACATCGATATGACAGGGACACATCAACTGGATGCTTCCCACGTGTGCCATGACTGGGGTCAGGTATTAGACCTGCAACCCAGATACATGCCCTTGACCAGGAATCAAACTCATAACCCTCCAGTGTGTGGGCAGGAATCAAACCCATGACCCTCCAGTATGCAGGCTGATGCTGTAACCACCGAGAAACACCAGGCAGGGCTCCTATTGTAATTATGAAAAATGCACATAATATATCCCAAAATTTTAAAAATTGACATTTTTACAAGGAAAAGTCATTCATGAACATGGTATAATTTTTACATTTATTTGAATCTTATTTCTTGTCTTTTACAAGAATTTAATTATTTTATTTATAAAGCATTTTATTTATTTATCCATACTTAATGGCATGTGTTGCTATAACAATGGTATCTCATTTTTATTATATTTTCATTGATTATCACTAATATACTGGAATATTATTTACTTTTACATGTTGATCTTCTATTGGAAATTTTTGCTGAACTTTATTATTAGTGTGACTAATTTGCTCATTAATTCTCTTGGATTTTAAATGTACATGGTAATATCATCAGCAAATACTTGTAGTGCATTTTCTTCCATATCAAATACTATTTTCTTTGTATTGGCTAGAATCATAAGTACTGTGTGTGCCCAAAAGTATCATTTACACAAAGCGAATGCATCTTGTTTCTCATTTTAGAAGAAGTGCCTCAGATTTATCTATTAAGTACTTTATTTGTTATAAAATTTTTGAATATAGGTTTTATTGAGTTATAAAATCATCTGTTTCTAGTTTTCTAAGAATTTTCATCATTTTTCTATGTATACTGAAATGACTATTTTGCCCAGTGTGACTCAGTGGTTGAGTGTCGACCTGTGAACAGGAGGTCACAGTTCAATTCCTGCTCAGGACATATACCTGGATTATAAACTCAATCCCCAGTAGGGTGTGTGCAGGAGGCAGCAGATCAATTATTCTCTCTCTCATCATTGATGTTTCTATCTCTCTTCCTCTCTCTTCTTATCTGAGAGAGAGTAAATTCTAGGTATCTGCTGTACAACATAGTGCCTGTGAATAACAATACTGTGTTGTGCACTTCACTTTCTAAAGATTTTTAAAAAAATAAATGACTGTTTTCCTCCAGTCATCCTATGTGATAGTGTGTTTATGAATTTTGTGAAATTGATTCATCTCTCTATTCCTGGGAACACTGTCACCTGGTAGAAATAAGCTGTTTTTTAATAAAGGTTGAATTTTTTGGACAATATTAAAAGATGCTGTCATCCATAAAATTAATGTATACTTTTTGCATAATATACTTACTAGAATTATTTTAATCTAGCTTATGTAAGCCTCATGAAATGAGTTGGGAAATTTTTCTTTCTTTTTTTCCATATTCTGGGAAAAATTAATATATGGGGATTAGGTGTTCCTCGAAACTTTGGTAAAGTACACTTGTAAAATTATTTTCCATGGGTGAAATGAAAAGGACAGAAAAGTTATCTTTTCAGTAGCAATTTCAGTGTAACCAATGATTATAATTCTATTCAAGTTTTCTGTTTCTTCTTAGGCCAATTAGACTTTTATTTTCAGATATGTGTCTATTGTATCCATAAGTACTTTTTAAATAATATTTTTCTATCATTTCTAATCTCTATCGATTTTAATTTCTCCCTTTTCATTTTTTTTAATTCTGTCTTTTCTCATTTTTCTTTGGTAAGAATTCCAGAAATGTTTTCATCTTCCTGGAATTTGTAGAGAATCAACTTGAGATTTTGGTTACACTCTGTTTTATTTCTCTTATATGCTCATAATTTCTTCAGGCATCATTGTAATTTCATTTATTGTTGATACTTTAGGTTTAATCTCTTGTCCTTTTTCTATCATCAATATTTCCATAAATCATATGCAAAGACCCCAAAGAAATGAACTTTTTCTCCTTATAGCCAGAGCCATAAATGTTCATCTAACTCAATAACCTAACCAACCTCTCTCCGCAAAAGTCAGAAAGGAGAAGTATCTTTTCCCCTGGAAGCAGGCATCCCACTAGTGGATGTGCAATCTGGTGACAAATGGCTGAGGAATGTGGAGATGATGTAAGTATTTCGAGTCTCTCCAAACACAGATCCTACATGACTCCAAGTCTGAGAAAACTCACAGCAACTCTCCAAGAGGGGACAGAGGCACCACCAATCTGAGGACTCCCTAAGCCCAAACAGGGCTTCCCCTGTATCGACACAACTCTTCACAGAAAGCCAGACTTCAGCCTAGAAAAACATTAGGCATAAAACTCCAAACTTTAGTCATTGGTAAATTCTGCTTTAGGTCAAGGCTAATACAGCCTGAAGATTATGTCCAAGATTCTCTCGGCACCATTTCCATAATTCTGAACCACTGCTGTTTGTGTATGATATCATATCCGCGAGTCCTGATCACTAGGGAGGTCTGTCCAGACTGAGTCCCTTCCCGATTGCTTCTTATCTTTTGGGGAAACTATGTGCATGAAAAGAATGAGGATGAGAGGGCAGTCTGCATTCTGAACACTGAGAGCTAGGGAAACGTGGGATAGAGACCTATTTTGGAAAATAGGTTGATCATAGCTCTTCAATATAATAAGTGATATTTTTATACACTTTAGAATTTTAAAAAATGTTTTCACAAGTAAAAATCTTATTTAAAATCTCAAAACTGCATTTTACATGTAAGCCAGGTCTCAATTAAGCAGTTTTTTTTAAAAATACAAAGTAAGAGGAGAGGAAGTACAGACAACAAAACAGACAACCCATTTGAGTTTTTTCAACTGCATAAAAATGGAAGCTAGGTGAAAAACAAATAGGATCAAAAGAAAGCTTTTCTTTAAGATGGGAGAAACACCAGTTTAATTCCACAGAGATGAGGAATCTAAAATAGCCTCACTCACAGAAGAGAATACAATAGTGGTGACTAGGGTCTGAGTACAGGGGATCAGAGAGTTGTTACCCAAAGGGTATAAAATTTCAGTTATGACTGATGAATAAATTCTAGATATCTGCTGAGCAACATAGTGCCTGTGAATAACAGTACTGTGTTGTGCACTGCAGAATTTGTTAAGAAGCTAGATCTCATGATGAAACAGAGAGAGAGAGAGAGAGAGAGAGAGAGAGAGAGAGAGAGAGAGAGAGAGCGCACCCTGGCTGGGTGGCTCAGTTGGCTGAGTGTCATCCCATACACCAAAAGCTGGGAGGGTGGTTTCCAGTCAGGCACACACCTAGGTTGGGGGTTCAATCCCTGATCAGGGCATGTACAAGAAGCAAACGATTGATGTTTTTCTCTCACATCAATGTTTCTTTCTCTCTCTAAAATCAATAAACACATCGTAGGGTGAGAATTAAAAAGGGAGAGAGAGAGACCCATGTCCAACTTAATCAGATTATCACATTAAATGTATGCAGTTTGTTGTATTTCAATTATACCTCAATAAAGCTGTCAGAAATAAAATGTGAAAACAAAATTTGCTAATTAAACACAGGTGGTATTATTATTTTTATATTTCAATCCCCTAAACTAAGGCTCAAACAAGGTAAATTAATTTCTAAAGAATACATAGCAAAAAACAAGGCAAATTTAGAATAAGAACCTAGAATTTTAGAACCCATGGTTTTGTCGTCAACTCTTTCCTTCTCCATGGGTTTGGGTTCTGCCCTCACTTCCATCCTCGAGTGTAGCTATGACCATCATTTAATACTCTGTCTTTAACAGAACTGTGTAGAGGTTGAAATAATTATTTAGTATCAAAAGGAGAATTTATCCTACTACATCATTTTCCATTTAAATATTCTATGATGGTGGAGATGTACAAATTGGTTGATGGGCAGAAATTTTTACCTCTAATGTGGATGTGTCCCATGAACTGCAGATCCCACACCCAACTGCAAATTAGGTAGATCCACTTGAACAGCTAACAGACGTCTCAAACTTAATATATCCCACACTGAACTTCTGACAACTTCTCCTTCCCAAACTTCTCCATTGGAGGCCTCACCTCAGATAATGACACCTCTACCCTTCCTGTTGCTCAGACAAAAAATAAAATCATTCTGTCCCCTCTCTTTCATACCCCATATTCAATCCATCAGGAAATTCTGCTGGCTCTTCATTTAAAAATATATGCAGAATATAACCATGCATTACTTCTACTGCCACACTAGTCCATCAAATTCTCCCTCATTCGGATTAGTGTAAAGCACCCTGGTCCCCTATAGTCTATTCTTGATGCAGCAGCCAGAGCGGTCCTTCTATAGAATTCCTGTCCTCAAAGTTTCTAGTGGCTCCCCATCATACATGGAACACAAGCCAAGTTTTCACAGTCTCCTGCATGGCACCCCCTATTGGCCACACTCTACATTTCTGACATCATCTACTGCTAGTATGTCCTCCCTTATTCCATCCAGCCACACTGGCCTTCTCACCGGGCCTCAAACACACCAGGCCTGCACCCACACAGGGTTTCTAGCTGGCTAATGCTTCTGCCTAGAATGTTCCTTCCCCAGATATCCACAGGACTCACTGCTTTATCTCCTTCAAGTTTTGCATCAAATGTCATCTTTCCTCTAAAGCAGTGGTTCTCAACCTTTCTAATGCCACAACCCTTGAATACAGTTCCTCATATTGTGGTGACCTCCAACCATAAAATTATTTTTGTTGCTACTTCATGTAATTTTGCTACTCTTGAGGAATTGTAATGCAAATATCTGTGCTTTCCGATGGTGTTAGGTGACCCTGCTAGCAGGTCTCAACCTGTGTTGAGAATGCAACACAATTATAGCAGTCATTAGAAAACACTGTAGTTCGTTATTAATAATTATGTATAACAGGATATTGTAAAAATTAAATTACAAAATTTTTATTAAAATATTTCTTATATACCGTTATTTTGGCTCAGCCACAAAAATATTCATTGTGGATGCGGCCCACAGGCCAAGAGTTTGACATGCTTGCCCTAGAATGCAAGCTCCATGAGGACAGGATTTTTTTCCCCTGTTTTGCTAGCTGATCTACACCTCAGAACCTAGATCCACGCTCGGCACATAGTGGGTACTCAATAAGCATGTGTTGAATTGCTGAATCAATGAACGAGTAAATGAATTTAGAATAGATGACCTCATAGCCTCCTACATGTGAACATGCAGGATAATAACCAAAATATCAAGAGTGAGTTTTCAGCTCCCAAACTTAGAGGGAACTGCCAGAGTCTTCTAGTTCCTCCTCTAGGGTCAGGAGTATCCATTGGTAGTGGAGACTTCCTAATGCAGTTTCCTGGGTCCTTGCACACAAATGTGAGAGTTAGAAAGGAGATTCATTCATGCATCTCAATAGGCTCCTGAACCTAACCACTAGAAAACTAAAGACATCTAAGATCTATCAGACACCTGACACTTTGTTACAGATTCTAGAGCTGCCGCCTGGCCCGGCATGCAGAGAGGGGAATTGTTATGATGACAGAGGAGCAAGAAGCACTCTAGGGAAAGAGAGCAGTACCACTGGGACGAACAGCGTTTTGGACAGTGGGCCACCTGAGATAGGAAGAGTCATTTCTCTTTGGATAGTTGGAGAGTCACTGTATGTGTGCCAAGCCCCACCTAGGTCTCCAGCCCTGAGGAGGGTTTTTGTGGTGAGTGCATTCATTACTGATGCCTTTGTTCTTGCCTGTCCTTCCTCTGGAAGGAACTAATATATTCCTCTCTCTCCCCACTCTCCACAGTATATAGCAAGCTAATATGTGTCGACCAGACACAGCTATCCAGAAGCTGCTGTGGAAATCCCTCTGGGCGATCTCCCCTCTTACAGCCTCTCCATCTCTCACTCTTCTCATTTCAGCCCTCTGTCTCCTCTACAACTGCCCACTGCATCTCTACAGTCTGCTGTTTCTCACTGTGCCTGTGATATTTCTAACCTCCCGTCACCATGACCTGAGTCTTCTTTCCACCCATCTCTAAGTCATCCTCCTCTCTGGGCCCAGGTAAGGAGAAGTTTGGCATTTGTAGGGTATGTGGGCAGAGAGAAGAGAAGGAAATACAAATAATGGAGCATGGAAATAAGGAAATCAAAGCACTTTCCAATTAGGTTTGCCCCCCAAAAAATAACTATTTGTGAGAGAAGCATTTCTTCCCATGAACCACCTCAACTCAGACCCAGTATCCCACATCAGAAAATCATGGGGCATGTGGTGTTCAAGGTACTCTAACTTGTGGATCCTTTTAATCTGGGGTGCACTGAGGAGGCATGTGGTGTGAGGAACATGAGGCAGCTACAGATTCCAGAACTTTTAGGTTCTATTTTTTTTTTTAATATCTTTGCCCAAATGCATCTCCTCTGCCTCAGTTTTTCCAACCAAAACCTGGGAAAGATCCCTATCTTCTCCTCAAGTGGATAGAGGTTCTCATGGAGAGAGGCATTCAATGATCTGTTGTTTCTATAAAATAATGGGTAAGAATAGAATTGAGGAAAATATCTCTTCAACTTTTAGAGGCAAAATATAGTATTCATGAAGATAAAGTCTATGATTATTATTTAGCTCCCTGGGGCACAAAAATTTGACCACACAAAAACTTCCTGTCACCCTGACCAGTTTGGCTCAGTGGATAGAGCATTGGCCTACGGACTCAAGGGTCTCAAGTTCGATTCTGGTCAAGGGCATGTACCTTGGTTTCGGGCACATCCCCAGTAGGGTGTGTGCAGGAGGCAGCTGATTGATGTTTCTCTCTCATCGATGTTTCTAACTCTCTACTCCTCTTCCTTCCTCTCTGTAAAAAATCAATAAAAAATATATATTTTTTAAAAACTTCCCGTCACGGTATTGTCAGGGGCTTACTTTATTCCTTGCTTCCTGGCCAAAAACTAAATCCCTAGGCCCCACACCACATCAATCACAGTGACCTCCCTCACACCCCTACCCCTCCCTTTGAAGAAGACCTGGCCACCATCAGAGCCCACCTCTGGGCTGGCTGAACTCTGTGTGTTCTATCTCATTTCATCTGGACTTCTGTTGCTTTTTCTCAGCAAACAAAGAAGTCTTTTCTGGAGACTTGGGGGTAGGCAGTAGGATGAAGAGGAGAGTATCCCACTGGAAAGAACTCCTGAAGCCAAAATTATATACACAACTCTCCCAGGTGAAGGATCTGCTGAGAGCCCGCGGCTTTCTGAGACAATGTTCCAAAGCTATGAGTGTGCTCTCTCCTGTATAGTGGCTAGGCTAGGATATCAATATATTTTTTAACCAGAGGGCTGTTGTTGATGTTTTTCCAGTTTAATGAATCATGTAAGCACCCTGGAAGAACTAGGATAACCTTGACTTCTTCATCCAAGCAGCTGCCTTGCCCTATTCCTTAGTTCCAGCTTTCAGTCTGTGACCAACAAGAAGCAAAAAAAGCATCTTTTTTTGCAGGAGGCTCATCTGAGTTTTTGAAGGAACCCTCTTGCTGCTCTGTGGCATAAGATGCAGTTTAGAAATTAAAAGTATTTTCAAACCTACTAAAACTGACTTCATGAAAAATGACAGTTAATCTTAAAAACAAATTTAGAAAACAAATTAGTGTCCCCATCTAGAAAAGATGTTAATATTTTTTTCAAGTCAATAAAATGACTGACCCTCAGGCCTAGGATACTTTTCAAAGTGTAACAGGACAATGACCGTGCATTATGGGTGATAAGGATGTCCTTCGCGGTCCCAGAATGGGGACAGTCTCTTTGCCAGACAATTTTGATGTTGAACATTAAAGTGCTGGTTTTTGAAGTACATCCCTGTTCTTCTGGCGGAAGCCTGGGTCAGAGATATCCATTTAAGTGGATACTGCTTTGTTCAAGCTGAGAATTTTTTTAAAGCATCAAAGGCAGAGACCAAGCTCTGAAATCAGCAGGACTCCTAGATTTGTGTGGTTCAAAGCTCCTCTTCAGATGAAATTAAAAGAGAGCATGAAGCCTGAAATGATACTTGACTCAAAGTCCTAATCCCACAATCGATTTAAGAAAAGAGAATTAACAGCGGCAACTATTTAGGGGGCTCTAAACACAAGTGCACACATTGTTGTAATTCTAAATTGTCAGGAAACTTGAAGGATAAATGTTGGCCAAAATGCAAAACCCAAAGTAATGTATTGGCCCAAAGCTGGAAAATTAAAAGAGTGCTTGTGTAACCATCACTTTAAGAAGAACTCCTGAGAAGACACAGAAAGTATGAAGGGCATCTCACTTTTATAACATGTAGGATCACTAAATACTTGAGAAAACACCATAAAGGGGGGAAAGAAAGAATGTCCGTGTAAGGAAAATATCCCTTATTAAATCTATTTAATGCTTTTGGGGACACAGATGCCAACAAAATATAACAAAGGATGTCTTTTATTTAGACTTCCAAAGACTTTTGACAAGCTATCTTACCAAATTTAGTTATCAAGCACTCAGTAGACTGCTTTATCACATGAAAGGAAGTGGCTCACAAGACAGAAACACGGGTACAGAAAAGAGGCACCTCCTGGAGTTGAAGCTGAAATCATAAATGGTTGGAATAGGGAACACACAGTGAAATCTGTGAATCCAGAGATGATATGTAGCTCCTCTGAGTAAAAGTAATATCAAACTGATGAGAAAAACACCACCAAAAGATAAAAGTTTGCATCTGAGCAAGAGAATGGTAATAAATTTTAATTCAGGGTTTGCGTTTTAGAAAACATCTAAATTTGAAATACATAATAATGCAAATATATGTATATTAATCAGTTTTGAGTTATCTGTCATAAATCAAGAAAAAGACTAATGACATAGAAAAAGGAGTCATTAGCATAATTATACTTGTCAGCTGCTATGCAAATGTTGCCCAAAGGCTGCCACGATACTATAGAAGTTGGGTTCTAACATATGTCAAAGGAACTAAAAAAGAGTCTGGAGGCTTAGCTAGAAACTAATTACAAAGATTTATTCCAGGGTCTTAGAGTTTTCAAACAGGGAATACAGCTAGGCAAAACCTCAAAAATGTTCAGAAGGAAGAAAATTTATGTTTTTATAGTTCAACGTGCATTCTTGGTAATCATCAGCCCTGCATTCTTAGCCTAGAACTGGTCCAGGATGGCAATCAGTTAGATGTCAGGTGGTCAAAATGATGGATGCCAGGTGGTCTAGAGAGGGGTGCCAGAGGTCTGGTCATGTCTAGTGGTCTGGAGGAGCCTGACCTGTTTGCCTCTCCAATCTCCCATTTCATCCCCTCTTTAAATGTGCTTCCATTGACTATTGAAATGACCAATTTTTAAAAACACCAGTATTACAGGTAATTTTAATTATCCTGCACTGTGAAAATCAAAGCCCAGCTCTGCAGCTGCAGCCCAGTGAGGCTTTCAGCCACATCCCGATGTCCTGGGCCCCCAGCCAGGCATTACTCTGTGGGTGCTCCATTGAGCATCACACAATTAGAAAAGCAGATCTGCCAGAACAATAACAGCAGCAGCAATGAATGTCAAAGCTAAGGAGAAATTATTTTTAGATTTGCTATCTTCGACTGTCTGTATTGCTGCTCACAGCCACCGGGCCTCAAGAGAATGTCAGCAAAGGGAAATCTGAGGACAGCAATGCCTAGGAGAGTGCAGCTAATTGAGAGAGAGAGAGAGAGAGAGAGAGAGAGAGAGAGAGAGAGAGAGAGTAGGAGATGTGGGAAGAAGGGTAGGATGTGTCTTAGGTGGGAAGAATTCTTAGGAGAGGTCTAGGTAAGGAAGACTGTGGTGGATAGGACCATGGACTATGAAAGGCTTGGGTGTAAAATATGACTTTACCACTAGCTCATGACATCTAATTTCTTTACGCCTCAATTTCCTCATCTGTACGATGAGTGTAAGAGTCGGCCTACTTTATTGAATTGTCACTAGGATTAAATGAATTAAATGTGTTAAGACCTTGTGAGCATTTGCCAGCTACTCTGTTAAGCACAGCTAATATTGTTGATACTGTGAATCACCTGGAAGAACAAGAATATCTGCCCTTCTGCCCTGGAGAAAGTGGAGGGGAAGGCAGGGGCGGAGGGGCGGGGGGGGGGGGGAGGACGGGGAAAGGGAAGGAGGGGCTCAAGCAGGCCTTGTTATTTCTTTTCCCTCTGTAGCTTCAACGGGGGTTTTGAATGAAAGTGTCTGACCCTCCTCATCCTTGAAGAGAAAAGACTTTTGTGACATACATTCCTTGAGTTTGCAACAAGTCCTCCTAAAAACTCCAAACAAGAGACATTCCTCAGTCTCCTTTTTGTTTAGTTGGCCTATGTGGCTCATTTTGTGGGACCTTGCTTATAAAAAAACCATGATCTATGTTCAGTATGCAGTTATTGGCACCTCCTCCTGGCCTTTCTTGTCATCTCCATTTCTGAACAGTATGGACATGAAGGCAAGAGAACTGGATCATTTCTGCCCCTCAGCCCTCCACCCCCTGCTTCTCTAAGAAGAGAGGAGCAGAGAAGAGCGAGCCGAGGCAGAGAGGAGAGCTGCCGTGGTCCCTCAGCAGTTACATCCTGCCAGGACCTCCAGGACAGCCAGGCTGCTCTTTTGTTCATGCCTGAAGCTACAACCTTGGCAAGGAAGAAGCACTCAACAGAAAAAGGTTTGTTAAATTTGCTCAATAGACTGAATATTGGCTTAAAAAAGTGAGGGTTCTAAAACACAAGGGAAATGATTCCATCTCCCTTAGAACCACCCAAAACCCCACTCTACTTGTCCTCCACAAGACTACAAACATCTGTTTGGAGACATTCCTCCCAGATGACAAGAAAAAAGCACAGGTTGACACTGATAATTCTTCAGAATTCTCTTCTCCAAAAGGAGCACTAGCTAGCAAAGCCCCAGCTCTTTGCCTTCCAGCTCTTTCATCTGACCATGCCCTTACCCCAGCTTTATTGCTATTGCACTCTGTGGTATAAAAGCTATGCACAAATTCCATTTCCAACATTGATTACAAACCGTGACTCAACGTCACTGTGAAGAAATAATAGTCGAGCTTACAACTGAAATTAATAAAAGAGATAAGGAAATAAGAGATATTATAAATAACTATTGGAAAAATCAAGCATCCTCCTCTTGTTTGCATGACCTTGAATTCCATACCACCCCATGTTCCCTCACTAGGTTTTATAACAAGCACAGTCGACCTATAGTAGACTATCAATGTTTTCCAAATGTTGTCTGCAAATGAGTCAGCAATCATGCTTAAGAGGAAACTGTGTTCAGTTGGCAAATTTGAAATGTACTACTACTCACTCAGAAAGGCGGATTCGAACAGATACACATCACTTCTAATGAAAATGTTAGGGACACCTTGTTCCTGATGTGCCCAGCCACGCCTTCCCGCTAACTTGCCCTGCTCCCCGGGTGTCTCCCTCAGAGCCTGGCACACCCCTGCGTCTCCATGTAAGACTAAGTTACTGTGGACTGACTGACTGAAGTGACGTTTTTTACAGCTCCATTTGGAGTCAGGGGAAGTTCTGGATTCCGTCTCAGGAATGCAGATTCCATTCATAATTTTCTATGAGCAGTTAAGCTCTTCACTACTACCATTCCCAGCCTCATTTTTTTCTCTTTACAGTTATGAGGTTGTAGAACGTGAGCTCCAAGGTCTTCATCTGCTTTATGTTTCTGTAATTCTGTGACACATACAGAAAGCTACTCAGAAGGGACTAGACAGAACAGGAAGGAGGGAACAGAGGCAGAGACTGGAGACACATTTCAAGCTTTGGGAGCTCAGGTTAGGCCCCTCAGAATGGTAACAAGTTTGAGGGCAGGAAATTCTTTGTAGGTGGAGGTCATTGCGTTGTAAGGGAAGAGTCTAAAAATCGAGGCTTCCTTGGAAAGAGCATGTTGAGAAAGCAGCTGTGAGAATGTAGTCCAGGAGGCGGGAAGACCTGCACCATGTTTCTGAACCAGTTAACAAGACATCCTCATGGGGAGGGGCTGGGAGTGTACCGTGTGCCTGTCACCGCTCTCTGTATCCACTACTCCCTCCTACCCTCCACCTCCCACCTGGCCCTTTCTCCACCAGCGGGGCAGGGAGGGTGGCGCCCCACAGCTTGCCTTTCCCTCGTCTCTCTCCCACAGGTGTCTCTGAGCGGCCCGCATGGACAGCCCCAGCAATGCCACCACGCCCCGGGGTTTTCTCCTTCAGGGCTTCTCTGAGTTTCCACACCTGAGGCCTGTGCTCTTCCTGCTGCTACTGGCTGTGCACCTGATCACCCTGAGTGGGAACCTGCTCATCCTGGTGGCAGTAGCCCACATGCCCAGCCGGCCACCCATGCTGCTTTTCCTATGCCAGCTGTCGGCCATTGAGCTCTGCTACACCCTGGTGGTGGTGCCCCGCTCCCTGGCCGACCTGGCCGCACCCTGCCTGGGCCTCGGCAGGGGCTGCCCCATCTCTTTCCTGGGCTGCGCTGTTCAGATGCAGATGTTCGTGGCGCTGGGTGGGGCCGAGTGCTTCCTGCTGGCCGCCATGGCCTATGACCGCTACATGGCCATCTGCCACCCACTGCGTTATGCGGCCGTGGTGACCCCAGGGCTGTGTGCACGGCTGTCCCTGGCCTGCTGCCTTGGGGGACTGGCAGTATCCGTGGGGCTCACGGTGGCGGTCTTCCACCTGCCCTTCTGTGGCTCCCACCTGCTGGTGCATTTCTTCTGCGACATCACAGCACTGTTGCACCTGGCCTGCACGCAGAGCTACACGGATGAGCTGCCCCTGCTGGGTGCCTGCCTGGTGCTGCTGCTGCTGCCCTTGGTGCTCATCTTGGCTTCCTATGGCGCCATCGCCACCGCCCTGCACCACCAGCACTCCCCCGGGGGCCGACGCAAGGCTGCCTCTACCTGCGGCTCGCACCTGGCCGTCACCTTTCTGCATTATGGCTGCGCCACCTTTATGTATGTGCGGCCCAAGGCCAGCTACTCCCCGCAGCGGGACCGCACACTGGCGCTCATCTACACCAATGTCACACCGCTGCTTTACCCGTTCATCTACAGCCTGCGCAACTGTGAGGTCATGGTCGCCATCCGCAGGGTGCTGGGGTGGTGGCAGCTGGGCCAACCACAGGGTCAGTCTGTATGAACCATGTCAGCAGGCAGGGGCCAGGCCAGAGTAGGAAGCTCTGCTCCCAAAAGTTTCACCTATAGGAAATATCAGGAATGCCTCCGGGGGGAGGGGAGGAGGGGGACAGGACTCATGGACCGGATTCAGGAAAGAACCAGGAAGCGTGTCCACATAAGGAGAGCAGCCTGCCAGCAGTTGCTCCATCCTCCACCCCTCCCTGGAGGAACAGCCAGAGACAGTGTGGCATGGCACCTGAGACCTGCCTCTAGTGCTTTCCACAAGCACGTGCTGTATTTTCTTCCCAACCCTGGGGCTGCACGGTGGTGGGCGTGCAATGGTGTGGGAAGCAAAATGCATGGCTGCAGGGAGCCTTGGTAGAAGACTACTGTTCAGGGTGGCCCAGAAAATTCAAGGTGGTAGGAGGGCAGAACCACGGCAGTAAAGGATGGTGCCAGGTCAGGCCAATCTGAGACATGATCTTGGCTCCTAGAATGTGGATTATGGACCCCAAACTCCCGCATGGCTCAAATGGGAGGTGCAGAGGCAGCTGAAAGTTCTACCAGAGAATCTGCCAGGAGAGCATCCACTTGGTGGAGAAGAAAAGAACTACAAAGTAAACGTCCTAAAACCAAGACCCCAAAAGGAATCTCGGTCAGTTCTTGAAGTGTGTGTCTTTATGTTTGGGGGAATCATATTAGAAACCCTGACGTAGGTTCAAAAAAGGATTGCCACAGAATCCTGACAAAGCTAAGACAATAGTCCATGAGTCCCTCAACTACAGACTTCAACAGTGGATGCCACAGACTAGAGCCAATCAACCACCACTTAATAGAAACCAGCCATGTGTATATGCTCAGATGAGAGTAGTAGCTCAACTGCAGAGACCAGCACCATGACAGACATGACAGGATTCTTTCTATACCCTCAATCCAAGTTCCTCAATAACTCAATAGTATCAGTTTTTCTCTTATAGCCAGAAGCCACCCTAAGAAAGGAGAGAAATAAACCAGTCTGATCAAATATTGAACTTTTGAGTTAATTAACTATTAAATTTGTAGTTAATGAAAGATTAAAAAGAAAGATTAAGTCAAAGAAACTGTTTATACTGTAGAAAATGAGATATATATAATTGGCCTATTATATTGTTTGCTTTTTTCCCTCTCCCCATACTACCCATCAGGATTAGACTCAAAGGAGAAAATCACTTCAATATATACTCAAGGCCACAGACTGGAACCTACAATGCTCTGACTCCAGTCTTAGACCTTAGGGTCAAAGGAGAATACTGTAATAGCCACACTGGGGAAAACAGACTTCCAGAGCTGCAGGATCCTTAAAGTTCTAATCAAATATCCATTTTACAGATGAGAAAACTGAGACTCAGAAAGATTAAGTGACATGCTCAAAGTCATGGAGCTATTTATACCAAAGCCAGAACAAACACCAACTATCCTGTCCCTAGTCCAGAGTTTGTGTCACCACAGAATGTTTAGTTTTACCTCTCATGGTATAAGTGATCCAAAACTTGTAGCCATAGCTACTTTGCTGAGGCAGAATTATTTTTTAAAATCTTCATTGTTGAGAGTATTATAGATGCCCCACTCCTTTTAGTCCCTCAACTTGGATCCCACCCTACCCCAGGCCTTCATCACCCTATTATCTGTGTCCATGGGTAATGCATATATGCATATGTTATTTGGTTAATCTCTTCCTGTTCCATACTACCCCCTTCGATTTGAGATTTGTCAATCTGTTCCATGTTTCCATGTTCCTAGTTCTACTTTATTCATCAGTTTATTTTGTTCATTAGATTACTGGTTCATATACTTTGATTTTTTATATTCAATTGTTGATAGATATGTGTTTACTTCCATTTTATTGTGCATATTTTTTGTCTTTTTTCTTCTTAGAAAGACCCTTTAACATTTCATGTAATATTGGTTTGGTGGTCATGAACTCCTTAGCTTTTTCTTGTCTGTGAAGCTCTTTATCTGACCTTCTATTATAAATGATAGCTTTGTTGGGTAGAGTAATCTTGGTGTCCTGTAGGGCCCAGTGACTCAGCCTCCCCAGTCACCACTTGCTTTTCATCACTTTGAATATTTTCTGCCACTCCCTTGTGGCCTGCAAAGTTTCTGTTGAGAAATCAGTTTACAGTTATATGGGCACTCCCTTGTAGGTAACTAATTGCTTTTCTCTTGCTGCTTTTAAGATTCCCTCTTTGTCTTTAACCTTTGACATTTTAATTATGATGTGTCTTGGTGTAGGCCTCTTTGGGTTCATCTTGTTTAGGACTCTCTGTACTTCCTGGACTTGTAAGTCTATTTCTTTCACCAGGTAAGTAAAGATTTTTGTCATTATTTTTTCAAGTAGGTTTTCAATTTCTTGCTCCCTCTCTTCTTCTTCCAGTGCTCCTATGATGCAAATGTTGGTATGTTTTAAGTTGTTCCAAAGGCTCCTTACACTGTCTTCCTATTTTGTTATTTTTTGGGGCTGTTCTGATTGGGTGTTTTTTTATTCCTCATATTCTATAATATATTTTTATTGATTTTTTTACAGACAGGAAGAGAGAGAAATAGAGAGTTAGAAACATCGATGAGAGAGAATCATCGATCAGTTGCCTCTTGCACACCCCGCACTGGGGATGTGCCCACAACCAATGTACATGCCCTTGACCGGAATCAAACCCGGGACCTTTCAGTCCACAAGCTGATGCTCTATCCACTGAGCCAAACCAGTTTCAGCTATTCCTCATATTCTAAATAGCTGACTTGATTCTCAGTGTCCCTACTATTGATTGATTCCCTGTAAATTATTCCTCATTTCAGTTAGTGTATGTTTAATTTCTACTGGTACTTTTTATGACGCTGCTGTTCTCACTAAGTTCCTTGAAATTCCCTCTCAGTTCCTTGAAGTTCTCATTAAGTGCCTTGAGCATCCTTATAATCATTGTTTTGAACTCTGAATCTAGTAGTTTCGTTGCTTCCATTTCACTTAGTTCTTTTTCTGGAGATTCCTTCTGTATTTTTTTGCTTGTTTGCTTTTCATTTGTAACATATATCTTTGTGTCTGCATTTTGGCTGCTTCCCTATGTTTGTTACAATGTACTAGGTAGAGCTAATATTCCTCCTGGAATTGGTAGAGTGGCTTTGTGCAGTAGGTGTCCTATAGGGCCCAGTGGCTCAGCCTTCATAGTCACCTAAGCTGGGCACTCTAAATGTGCCCCTATGTGACTGTGTGCACTGTCTTGTTGTAAGTGAGCCTTTATTGGAGTCATTGGGAAGGACTGACCTCAGTCCAATCAGCTGTGCAGACCGACTACAGCAGAAGAGCTGTTATGGAGGAGACACCCCTGTGAGCAGGACATGCTGCAGTGGAGCTTTGATGTTTGCCAAATCTTCCCCTTGAGTGTGTCATTCATGGATATGGTTTGGTTGTAATCTGGCATGGTCTGAAGCTGACCACCAGGTGCATTCGCTGTGGGGCCTCCCGGTAGGTGTAAAGTCAGCTACTGCCTGTGCCCTACCTGGGGACACCTTGAACAAGGTACAGAGCGATCTGCAGATGGCTGCTACTTGTGTTGGGCTTGGAGGTGCCTGGGAAAGGCCAAGCTGTGAACCAAGGCGAGCTGCTACTAGTGCTGGGCCTGGGGTCCTTTACTGAAAGGTATGGGGCACACTGTGACCAGCTGCAGCTTGTTTGAAATAAAACCTCACCCTGATTCATTGTTTTCTCTGTTCCTTATTGTTATGCCAGTGAAGAGATTAAAACTTAGAGAAAAGCGATAAAAAACTGAGAGATTAAGAATAATGAAAGCTGGAAAAGCTTCTGATGGTATAAAAACAAGGAAAGAAAACCCAATTCAACAGAAATGTGATATGGGAGACCACCAAGGAGCCTGTACAAATATTGTAATTTTGTGAATTTCGGACTTCTCAATGGCTTCCAGGCCAAGGACATACTGATTCTGCTGTGCAATGCTTACTCACCACTCCCTGGTTACTTAAAATAGATATGTGCAAGGAGGGGAGAAGATGCATTCATTTTCTACCCTTGGAAGGAATATCATGCTTATACTTTATTCCTGTTTCCTGACTCCTACCAAAAGTCTCCAGTAATACCATATCCTTAAAGGTCAGTGAAAGACCTCAAAGAGTCATGGGAGGGTTCATTAGCCTGATAACTAGAAGAAAAATTAAAAGTTGAGATAAAACCTTTTCAGAACATTTATCACATTGGGAACTTAGAAGAGTAAGGATCTGAGGTGCGGGGAAGAAATAGGCGCGGGGGTGGGGTGCTTGTAGAAAATGAGTAAAGAATTATACCAAAAAGTATCAGCTAAGGCTAACAAAGTAAAACCTCCATTCCCAGGAAGACGATGGACACTTGCTTCAAGAACTTCCTGAGAGATGTGCTCCTCAGCACAGGGAAGGTTCTGAGGAAGTCGAGAGGATACAGCCCAAATCCCTGGGAGCAGCCAGGAGTGCCCTGGTATCCTCCCTTGTGTTTTTCTTACTGATTTACCTAGAGGCTCTTTGATTCTTCCCATGACCTAGACAAGGCAACTCCTTATTTGTGAGCCTCTCAATAGAGTCCTCGGTCTTGGTCAGTCATCCAATTAACAGCATAAACTGAAGTGCTTGGTATATACAGACATACATTCAAAGAACTGAAGAATAGAGATCAAAAGAGATAAGCTCTTTTCTTCATGTAGAGGGATTTTCATTACATTGGAGTTAAGAAGAAGGAATGGAGAAGGGCTGGGATTACTTTAAGAACAAAATATAGCCCTAACCGGTTTGGCTCAATGAATAGAGCGTCAGCCTGCAGACTGAAGGGTCCCAGGTTCGATTCCAGTCAAGGCATGTACCTTAGTTGCGGGCACATCCCCAGTAGGGAGTGTGCAGGAGGCAGCTGATTGATGCTTCTCTCTCATTAATGTTTCTAACTCTTTATCCCTCTCCCTTCCTCTCTGTAAAAAAAACAATAAATATATACATATATATTTTTTTAAAGAAGCAAAGATAGACATAATCCTGCCTTTTCTCAGTTTTGGCCCCTGAGCTGGTGGAAAACTTGGTGTTAGGGATTACTGCACTCTGGGAAATATCTGGGACCACCTTTAGAAAGAAGCACATGTGCCGAAACCGGTTTGGCTCAGTGAATAGAGCGTCGGCCTGGGGAGTGAAAGGTCCCGAGTTCGATTCCGGTCAGGGGCATGTGCCTTGGTTGCGGGCACATCCCCAGTTGGGAGTGTGCAAGAGGCAGCTGATCAATGATGCTCTCTTATCAATGCTTCTAACTCTATCCCTCGCTCTTCCTCTCTGTAAGAAATCAATAAAATATATTTTTTTAAAAAAAGAAAGAAGCACATGTGTGTATCTGTAGTCACAAGTCTTCCAGCTTTGAACAAAGAGTTTCTTTTATTTTATTTGTATGACCCCTTTTCTACTTCATTAGTTATGTATGATGATGAATGCTTTGATTCCTAAAACCAGTAACTCATATTTTATTGCCTCTATTCCTACTATGTAGTGATCAAAGACCAAATAATTTCTTTTTTCCCTTTTTGTTGTGCTTTTAACCACAGCTTATGTGTATTCATTTATTGCATATATTTAGAGCTAGAAAAAAATCTTGGTGTTTGCTTAACTTGCCCATTGTACAGGCAAAGAAAACATGGCACAAAAAGGTAGTGATTTATAATGATATCTAGGTGGCTTATTGATTCAGGATGAAACCCAGGTCTCTAATCTACATACACCTTAAACCTCAATGTACTTTTTTTCAAGAAGCAAACAGACTGGTTGTTTCTTTACTTTTACTTTATTTTTATTTATTTCAGACAGTAAGAGAGAGGGAGAAAAAAAGAAATATCAATGGTAAGAGAGAATAATTGGTTGGCTGCCTCCTGCACACCCAACACTGGGGATCAAGCCTGCAACCGGGTATATGCCCTGACTGGGAATCAAAACATGACCTTCTGGTTTATAGGTCAACACTCAACCACTGACCTACGCCAACTGGGCACCTTATTTTTTTTATATATATCTACCTGGCTATTTACATATTCCAACTCTGTGTCTCCAGTTGCCACACTAAATACTTGAGCTTCCTTTGAAAACTCTGATAAGATCATAACTCATTGTCTCTGTCCTCCTGCCAGGCTGAGTTCCTGGTTAGGGAGATGAGGCTATACCAGCCATGGGCTGGATCCAGCCCGTTCGCTGTTCTATCAGGCCTACAGAGCCAAAAGAACGAAGGGTTCTCTTGCTCTCCCCTCCGCTCCTTCACCAGCAGCCCAAGATGAGAGTGCCAGCATGGTCAGGTTGCTTTTGTTCCGGCCCTCCAGTCCAGTTTAAGAACCCATTGTGGCCCTGCAGTCAAAAAGTTTGCCCACCCCTGGGCTATACTGATCCCTGTTACCACAGCTTCTGCCACTTGAACCAGGCACTACTCAGTGCTCAGTAAATGTTCACTAAGTAAAGTAACATGGAATGAAACTCTCTAATTAACCCCCCAAATTAGAGGACAAGGCTAATTATTAATAAAAATAGTTTATGGAGAACATCCAAGATGGCGGCCTAGGCAGTCTCCTAAGCTGCCGCCTCATCAACAATTTAATTAAAAAAACAACTAAAATCAAAAAGGACTTCACCAAAACGTCAGGAAAGCTGGCAGAGTGGAATAGCTACAACTAGAAAGAAAGAGAGAGGCTCACGGATCGGACTGGGAGCCGAAAAGCACTGAGGTAGGAGACGCTCGCGCACGCGGCCGCCGAATACCTGCCTGGCGGTGGGAGGGGAGGAATCCCCGATTGCACGGAACCCTTTCCGACTGTACTGAACCCCAGCCCCGCTGAAATTCCGTGGTCTCAGGCTCATACGGGTAGCGTCTGGACTGTAGAGAAAGGCACCCAGAGACTCAGAGACTCAGAGACTGGGAACCGGAGCCTCAGTCGCAGTCTGCAGGGTCTACAGACTCGCGCGCGTGAGCAAGTACGCACTGAGGTCTGACCGCCGCCCCTCCGGAGCGGAAGGAGTCAGAAGCTCCAGGTCTGACCACGGAGGCTACAGCTGCCTCTATGTACAAGGTGGCGGCCTCTCTGTAGCGGAAGGAGTCAGAAGCTCCAGTCTGACCACGGAGGCTACCGCTGCCTCTCTGTACAAGGTGGCGGCCCCTCTCTAGTGGAAGGAGTCAGAAGCTCCAGTCTGACCACGGAGGCTGCCGCTGCCTCTATGTACAAGATGGCGGCCTCTCTGTAGCGGAAGGAGTCAGAAGCTCCAGACTACAGAGACCAGCCCAAGTCCGGGTGAGCCCCTGGGGCACCCACGCTCTTGCTTGGGGAAACTGGGCCGGTCAGGCAGAAACTCAGGCGAGTGCACAAGGGCAGGGCAGAAGCCAAGACTATCAGTTCAGCCCTGAGACTCCGCCCCATCCAAGCTGAGCAGAGGTTTCTGCAGTTTTTCAAGTCTGATCCTATAAGACTGTCTCCAATACAGAAGTTATCCCAGAGTAGACACAGCTGATACCCACATCCAATTGGCCTGAAGGTCAATTCACAACAATAGAGACTTAGCTACAACGAAGCTGTGCACGCAGTCCACAAAGGGGATCGCCAAGAGTGTCTACCTCAGGTAACTGAGGAGGTTGATCCATTGTGCTATATAGGACACCAAACACACAAAGCCATCCTACCAACTCTGAAAAATAGTGATAATGCCGAGACAAGGAAATAGATCTCAAACAAAAGAGATGGAGGATATAGAGTTCAGAACTACGGTTCTAAGGTTATGCAACAATATCCTAGAAAAGCTCGATAAACTTCATGAGACCCAACTAAAAAGTATAGATAAACTGACTAAATTGGAAAATATTATGCAGAGATCCAACAGCAGAATGGAAGAACACAAGAATCAGGTCAAAGAGCCAAAAGACACTCCGCTGGAGAAGGAAGAAGAAAAGAGGATCCAGAAAGTTGAAGATAGTGTAAGGAGCCTCTGGGACAACTGCAAGCGCACCAACATCAGAATTATGGGGGTGCCAGAAGAAGAGGGAGTGCAAAATACTGAAAACATATTTGAAGAAATAATATCAGAAAACTTTCCTCACCTGGTGAAAGAAATAGACTTACAAGTACAGGAAGCCTACAGAACCCCAAACAAGAGGAATCCAAAGAAAAATTCTTCTCGACACATCATCATCAATATGCCAAGGGTAAAAGACAAAAAGAGGATCTTACAAGCAGCAAGAGAAAAGCAGTTGGTTACCTATAAGGGAGCACCCATACGACTATCAGCTGATTTCTCAACAGAAACCATGCAGGCCAGAAGGGAGTGGCAAGAAATATTCAAAGTAATGAATAGGGAGAACCTACAACCAAGATTACTGTATCCAGCAAAGTTATCATTCAGAATTGAAGGGCAGATAAAGAGCTTCACAGATAAGAAAAAGCTAAAGGAGTTCATCACCACCAAACCAGTATTATATGAAATGCTGAAAGGTATTACTTAAGAAGAGGAAGAAGGTCAAGTGAATTAAAAATCTGAGGAATAGAATAAACTGGTGAATATAATAGAATTAGGGGCAAAGAAAGGGAGTGGATAGATAATTATCAGGGTGAAGGGGTGTGGGGTGCAGAAAGAGACTGGATTCAAATTGTATAACCTATGGATGAGGACAATAGTGGGGGGAGGGGGGAGGGGTAGAGGGTGGGGTGGGAATCAGGTGGAAGGGAGCTATGGGGGAGAAAAAGGAGAAACAATTGTTAATCTGAGCAATAAAGATTTATTAAAAAAAAAAATAGTTTATAATCATCTAAAAATAGCATCTAAATGTACTGGAAAAAGTCCTTGATTTCTTCATCTATACAATGAAACAGACGGTAAACATGGCCTATATGATTTCTTTTATTTATAACATTTTTATATCCTTATATAGTATGAGAGCCCTTCTGGAGGGGCTCTTGATCCATGACAGTGACTCTGAAAGTGAGGCTTCTGGATGTTGTAGCGGCCTCTGGATCACAGTGAATCAGAACTGAATTAGTTCCTCTGCCGATACAAGGACCAGGCTCTGTGGGCAGCCACAGGGTCCCTGGGCCACACTCAGAACCCCAGCCTCTCACAGCTACAGGGCTCTGGCCCTGGAACCCAGTCTCCAACCAACCTACTTTAGAAGGCAAAATGCTTGCTCCATCCAGGTTTTCTGCTCTCTCCCTCCAATAAGAGCCCAGGCCACTATTTCCAGCCAGAAAAAAAGTTACATTGGATTATGCTTTTCAGTTCCACTGTATTTGATTCCATGGCTCCACTCTGGTTTTAACACTGATGTGTTGCATTCGTTTGTCCTCTGTTTGACTCTCATTTAATTCTCACAGGTTTTACCAAGATCTTTTCTTTTTAATTTTCTTATTTGATTCTATGGCACTGCTGATTCCTAACATTGAACACAAATTCCTAACATTGAAAGGAGCATTTCTGCCCTGGCCAGGTGGGCTCAGTTGATTAGAGCATCATCCCGTACATCAAAAGGTTGCGGCTTCCGTCCTAGTCAGGCATATATACCCAGGTTTCAGGTTTGATCCCGTCAGGGTGCGTAAGGGAGACAACCTATCAATCTCTCTCTCTCTCTCTCTCTCTCTCTCTCTCTCTCTCTCTCTCTCCTCTCATCTCTCATCTCTCATCTCTCATCAGTAAAAACATATCCTCAGGTGAGCATTTCCTAGAACCTGGTTGAATGCATAGAGCCTCATATACGTGATATATTTTTAATAAATGAGTTAATTTATGAATTATTTTAAGAGCAGAAAATGTGCCTTGAGATTACATTTGTATTAATAAAAACTGGTGGCATGTAATTCTATTTTTATAGAGGGCTGGTTGGCATGTAGGGAGGGAGAGCCCAGAGCAATCTTAGCTGAGAAATGAGAGTTCACTGCCTCTGAAAACAATTCAGTGGATTTCAGTCACTTCCTACTCAGTAGTAATATGTTAAGTATAATTGGTTTTCAAATACTCTCATTACATTATTTTTTAATCATTTATTTAAACATCTAAATAAATGCCTTCAAATTACTATATAAATTGTGTGTTATTAAGAAGGAAGGCATAACTGCATTGGTCATTTAATTACAGCTGCAAATTTAATTAACCAACTAGCAAACTTGTTCATCTTCATAGCACTTGGAACAACTATACTTAATTACATTTTATAATTATTAATTTAATCTGTGTTCCTGATTACATCATAAGAACCAAGAAAAAAGGACTTGTGCTTCTGTCTTGCTTGTTCACAGACAGGTGTCTGATGGCTAGCGCAGTCCCTGGCACATAGAGGGGCTGAACAGACAATGTTTTAAGAGATTTAAATCTCATCTGGACTGACAGGCACAATGAAAATGATAGGAGAGGATTCCTTTCTAGGCAGTAACCTGGACTGGACCCTAGAAGAAACATGAAAAGTAACTGAATCCAATCTTTTATGAATGACACAGAGGAATGTGGAGACTCTTCATAGTCTCAAGTGTTTGATTATAATACTGGACAAATTGCTTCCCCCAGATTGAAGAATATTTCTTTCACTGCTGTATTCTGCTTTTCTCCTCTTCTTCATTTCTTTCTTTTTTCTTTCTCTTTTACTTTCTTTATTTTCTCTCCTATCATTTTTTTCTCCCTTTTCTCCAACACATTTTTTCCTATGTCTTTTCTCTGCATTGAGATTATCTCCTACATAATTGTAACTGTGCTGGATCCTAGATATAAAAGCATGACCATACAGGGACTTTATCCTTGAGAATCTCACAGTTTAGAAAGTTGTCCCTTTCTCCAGCACCTTCCCTGAAATCTCTCCTGAGCACCTAGGTTAAGAAACCTGAGGGGAGTTATCCCATGGTTTAATCCAGGGGTGGGCAAACTTTTTGACTCGAGGGCCACAATGGGTTCTTAAACTGGACCGGAGGGCCGGAACAAAAGCAACCTGACCATGCTGGCACTCTCATCTTGGGCTGCTGGTGAAGGAGCGGAGGGGAGAGCAAGAGAACCCTCCGCTCTTTCGGCTCCGCAGGCCGGATAGAACAGCCGAACGGGCTGGATCTGGCCTGCGGGCCGTAGTTTGCCTATGGCTGGTTTAATCTGAGACTCCTAAAGTATGACCTGTACTTGCGTTTCTCTGATTCTGCTCTTCCCCCTGCAACCTGGTCCATCTGCTCCATGAGGAGAGACAACCTGATCTGGGTAGATGAGCTTGTCCTACTGGGACTCTCCAGTGACAGGCAGACCCAGACTGGACCCTTTGTCCTGTTTGGGGCCACATATCTGCTGACCCTTTTGGGCAATGGCCTTATCATTCTCCTTATCTAACTGACGCCTGACTGCAACTGCCCACATACTTCCTTCTCTGCAACCTCCCAGTGGTGCATATTTGCTACACTTTCAGCAGGTGCACTTCGTCCTGGAGAAGACAACCATCTCCTTTGCCTGATGTGGGACCCAACTCTTCTTGCTGGCCTTGAGGGGGGTACTGAGTTCCTGCTGCTGACCACAATGGCTTGACCACTATCTGGAGGTCTATGATGGTCCCCTCCCACCCCAGCACTATATGTAGCAATGGGCCCGAGGCATTAGGCAGTCCTGGCAACGGTCTCTTGGCTTTTGGGTGTGGCTAATTCTGCAATAGAGAAGGAGGTCACCAAGCATCTGCCAACCTGTGGACACACAACATGCTGAATAATTTGGCCTGTGAGACACTGGCACTCATCAGGTTGGCCTGTATGGACATCACCCTCAGCCAGGTAGTCATAATGGCCTCCAGCTTGGTGGTGCTGCTGAAATCCTGCTGCCTGGTATCCCTGTCTTACACTCACCATTCTGGCCACCATTCTGTGGATCCACTCCACTGATGGATGCAGCAAAGCTTCTGGATGGGACCTGTGCCTCACACCTCACTGTGGTCTCCATGTTCTGCAGGATGGCCCTGGTTAGCTACATACATCCCTGCTCCATGGCCCTCAGCCGAGCAGAACAAGTTGGTGGTGACCCCCATATGAATAAACTCATCTACAGTCTGTGGAACAAGGAAATGAGGCTGCTCTGAGTTGAGTTCTGATGAGGAGCTCTGAATCAAAACATTAGACATGACTTGTCATAAGAGTATGCAATGCAAGTGGATGTGTGTGCATGTGTGTAGGTGTGTATAAGGAAGCAGATGGGAGGACCACAATCTACAATCTATCTTTTGGAGGAGAGAAGTGGAATTTTAACTATGGACTGTTTTTAGTCCTAATTTAGTCTAAAAATGTAAATTACAACAATTTACAAGTAGATGCATATATTATTTAGAAAGGAAAATTAAATCAGAAGTCAGGGAAACACACAAAATATATTTCAAGAGAGTCAATTTCCTTGGTAAAATTACAACTGTGTCTAAGATTTCTGCAATCAATGAGAAAATGGGGGGGGGGGGGCCCTGTAATTTGCCACGGGGTCAAATTGACCTTAACCAGAAGTGCAACTCACACATGGTCCAGCTCAGCTCAGTAGGGTGGGGGATTCACATAGGAACTTAGAGCCAAAGTCATACTAAGTTTCCCCACATCCCTGATGAGCAGGACTGGACCATGTATGAGTCATGTGGACATCATTCTGCATGTTTCCCTCTGCGATTTGCTGTGGTGGCAAATGGCCAGCCAAAAAGCCCAATGTTAAGGACCTCAAACACAAATGTTTCTACACAATCGGGTCTTATGAAACTGAGGGATGTATAAATAAACCATGCTTGACTAAAAATCATGGCACATACCATCAGAAGTGAGCTGTACTCTACAAGGAAAGAATCACAATTCCCCACAGATGATAATGTTGCTCTGTTCTGATAACATACCATTCATGATTGAGCTCTACACATGCTAAAATAGAAAGTGAAGCAGTGATCATTTTATCCAGAGCAATGTTTTTAAAAACAACTTTTTAAAATCAGAACAAAGCATCTCTTAAATATTACAGATGTCTAATACAGTTGGGACAATAATCTACTGACACCTTCTAATTATAATAATTAAAACATATTTTATATAGACAATAATACTTATATTCTACTCTCCACAGCAAAAGTGCATACATCTAGATTATCCAAAGTTACAGTTTAGAAGAAGGGGGGGGTCCAAAATATTTTCCTACTTACCCCATTGTTTGAGTTTCAGAGTTGAGATTTTTTTGGTCCTTGTCTCTTTAAAAGAGAGATTTGATGTATTTAAAGGACATTTACTAATCAGGAGGAAATAAACCGTTTAGTTCCTCAAGAGATCTTCCTGAGTGGAGTCATTCTTCAGGTGGTCTCACAGAATGAATCTCACAAACATCATAAGAAATTTCTATACTGAGAGGAAAAATTTCAAAGACACCATTCCTCAATATGATGTGCATTCATTCATTCAGGAGTCCATAACTCTATGTGTCAATCTCTGTTTAAAAACTAAAAACAGGTACAGTAAAAAAAAGAAAAAAAAGAAAACACCCTCTATACCTTTCAAGCAATCAGTTAGGAGTCAGAAAGAGGAAGTAAAAGCTGGGCTTATTGGAGTGTTTTTCCAGCTCTCCCTCCTGGCTGCTGAGAAATCTAAGAGTTGGTGTGTGGCCTCCATACTCTCACTTAGTTATGAAGGGGGTGTTTTACTTTTGCAGATGAAATGGAAAGACTTGATGAGCTGGACCTCTGCCCACTGACCTGTCCAAACTACTCTCCACCCTGTTGCCCTGTGTTACTTTTTGGCAGTTGAAAGTCTCCATCTCACCACTACCACACCACCAGGTGCAACATCCCAAACACTACATCTTTCCTGACCGCACCTCCCCCCATAAATCACACCTGCCTACATGTCTTTCTGTGGGATGCTGCTGCCCACTGGCCACTGCAATACAGTCCTATGCTCCTAGGAATAACAGTGTGATGGAGCAGGAAGAACATGGGATTGTGGTCCTCAGATTCCATTTCCAGCTCTGCTCCCAAAGGGCAGAATGACCCCAAGCAGATCACTTTTGTTGTCTAAGCCTGTTTTCTCATTTGTAAAATGATGAGGTTAAAATGATCCTAAAAGTTCCTTCCAGCCGTCATTCTTTTGTGACTTTCATCTTGCATTTTATTCTCTTCCATTTCAGTTGCTGTTCTCAGTACTCAGGAGACAAATTTGAGAACTAAATCTTGGTTACTTAATATGCTGTCAAAAAAAGGGGAAGGGAAGGGGGGAGAGGAAGAAGAGAGGGGGAAGAGAGGGGAGGAAGAGGGGGAGGGGAGCGATAAGGGGTGAAGGAAGGGGAAGATTTGCACAAAGGCAAAGGGCTCAGAAACTCAGCTGCGGGGCATTGCACCAAAGCCATTTTCTATTCTTAGCATTTTCTACAGTGACACCTTCTGGCCACAGAAGCACTGGAAGCAGAATCAGGTTAGCTTCCAACCAACCAGAAAATAAAGAGGAAAGTATCCAGCTGCTCTGCCCTCTTCACCCATCCAATCATGAGCCCTATCTTCAGACCCTGTGAGAAAGACTTGGGTTGAATTTCTTTCGTTTCTATTTCATTGGATTCTATAGTCCACCCCTCATATCTTCAACACAAATCCTTTTCATTTAGAGAATGCTTTGAAACTTATGAAGAGCTTTCTCACACATCAACTCCTTTGATACTAGTTCTTCCCTGGATCTAAGGTGTTCTAAAATGCTCTTTGGGGACCAGATCTCAGAAAGCTAAGTCTAAGGCAGACCCAACACATTAAGGCACAATATCTAGAATTATATTTTCACTGATTCATAGTGGCATTTGAGGCAAGACATCTAAATTATCTTGGCTTCAATTTTTACAAAGAATAAGAAGTTTAGCCCAAAATATCTTTCTTCCTCAAAAACTCTTCTAGCCTTATTTCAAAACAAACTCCTCTCTCAAAACCATGTATTGAATCTTCAGAAGTAAGGTTGAGGTTCCCTCTAAAGCAGTGATCCCAGCTTCACATTTTAATTAGCTGGGAAACATGAACAGTTACTATTATACTAATGTCTGGGTTCCACCCATCTGAGATCCTAATTTAATTACTCCAGTACGTGGTGATTCAAATGTGTAGCCAATGTGAAAGCACTGCTCTGGGATGCACCATGGGACCCTGTGGGATTTTCACAACAGAATGCTATTATCTGGAGTTTTTTTCCTTCCCTCTCAAAGCTTCCCCTAATGGACACTCAAATGGGCTTTTCCAGCAGCTGGATTCTTGTCCATATCCCTGTGGTCCCTCTTTATTATCCTACTAGATGACAGCACTTCCTTCTCCCATCATGTTGCAAAGACACATGAGGCACATACTGAAGTGGGGCTAGAGCAGCCGTGGGTAAACTACGGCCCAAGGGCCGGATCCGGCCAGTTCAGTTGTTCTATCCGGCCCGAGGAGCCGAAAGAGCCGAGGGTTCTCTTGCTCTCCCCTCCGTTCCTTCACCAGCAGCCCAAGATGAGAGTGCCAGCATGGTCAGGTTGCTTTTGTTCCGGCCCTCCAGTCCAGTTTAATAACCCATTGTGGCCCTCGAGTCAAAAAGTTTGCCCAACCCTGGGCAAGATGGACTTGTTAGTAATGAACACAAAATGAAGACTATAAAATTGCTTAGTGTATTCATATTAACAATAAAAATGGCACATTTATCCTTGGATAGAGGCTAAAGACCAAGAAAGTAAACAGGGAGGTTTTCCAAGGACAAGCGTATCTTTGCTATAACAGAAGAATGTATACACAACAAAGCTCACAGGGTTTTAGAGGCACTCCCTTACTAACGTCATCTGTGGGCACAGTCAGTTGCCAGATGCTGTCACTACAAGTAAGTGATGTGTCCAGTCATCTTTTATTAATCACTCACTTTAGCATTCAAATAAATGCCAGCATTTCGCCAAGGAAATAGCATAATCGCATGGAGTTGGAACATAATTACAGTTGGTATAATGTTCTCCAATGAGGCCTTAATCTTATCAACCTAGGACTGAGCTTGCTCATCAGTAGGCTGAGAACCAAGTGAGCCATCTTCTCTGTCACTGACCAGCCCAAGTCATAAGGAGAAGAGAATTCCAGTCCTACATCTTGGGATCAAAGCATAATCCTCAGGACCTTTAAACTCTTTCTATTCATGCTCCCCAAAAAAATGTTTTATTGTGAAACACTTGTTAGGAATCTGCATTAAAAAGAAAAATCATTCAAAATTCCTGACTTCAAGAAGCTCGGAGTCTAATGGAGAAACACACAAGTCCTTGCATTTCTTCTTAAAGTCCTCTGTTCAGTCTCAGACCCTGAACTCTGATTCTTGCCTCTCTAACCACTGTGTCCTACAACAACCTGGTCTACCTGTTCTAGAGGAGAGACCGTGTGACCTGGGTGGGTGAGTTTGTCCTACTGGGGCTCTGCAGTGGCAGCCAATCACAGATTGGACTTTTTGTCCTGTAAGGCGCTACCTATCTATCAGCTGACCTGCTGGCTCATCACCCTGCTGACCTGGCTGGATGCCCAAATGCACTTGCCCATGTACTTCTTCCTCCGCACCCACTTGGTAGTGGGCATCTGCTACCTCCTGTGTGGTCCCCCAGATGCCTGTGCACTTCCTCCCAGAGAAGAAGACTATCTCTGTTACCTAATGGGAAGCCCGGCTCTTCTTTCTAGCCATGGGGAGGGGGACAGGAGGATCAGGCTCCCTCTACTGGCCTCTAGGACTTATTTCCACTATATTGCAGTCAAAAAACAGCATGCATGTTGTACAACCATTCACATAAAAAGACACAGGGAGCCCTGGTGGGGTAACTCAGTTGATTGGCACATACACCAAAAAAGTTGCAGGTTCGATTCTCAGTCAGGGCACATACCTTGGTTTCAGATTCAATCCCTTGTTGGGTCACATATGGGAGGCACCAGATTGATGTCTTTCTCTCACATTGATCTTTCTCTCTCTCCTCCTCCTCCTCCTTCACCTTTTCCTTCTCTTCCCTCACTCTCTCCCTCCCTCTCTCCCCTCCTTCCTCTCTCTCAAAATAGACATATCCTTTTGCAAATTAAAAAAAAAAGTATTTTAAAGACACAGGGGGAACATAGCTAATAAATTAGTTGGTTAGTTACTTACTGAATGTGCATAAGTTAACTGTTTTGTTTGTTTGCTTTAGTGGATTTCTGCTATAAAATAAAATATCTCTAGAAAGACAAAAAACTGGTAAGAGTACACTTGAAACTAATATAAAATTGAATGTCAACTATAATTGAAAAATTAAAAAATAAAAATTATTTTCACTCCAAGAAATTAAAATTTCTCCTTATCATGAATCCAGTTGCCAGTTGGTCTCTGAAATTTGCACATTGAAAACTTTAAGCAAAATCTTTTAAACCTGACTTAGAGGGCACCCAATTCTAATTAAAGTTTTCTCAAAATTATTTCTAAAAACAATTGCATAGTAATTGGAGCGAACTATTTTAAAACATTTAAACAAGATTTAATAAGACCATTATTTTACTTTCTTTAAATAAGAGGTTCAATAGTTTTTTTTGACACAAACTAAGTGAAATTCTTGAATGTTTGTTTTTCAAAACAAAGTACATGTTTATTCTATTCACATGTGACTTGGTGATGTTTGCTTGAGGGGGAAGAATAAACCTGGAAAAAGTCTGGCTGCCGCTTAGACTCCAGAGAGGAGAAAATCAAAGGCAGAACAATGGAAATATCAATTTAAAAAGAGATGGGGGTAGTCTAAAGAAACCTTCCAGTGGCTTTAACAAAATTGAAACCAAATTACCCAAGCTTGGTGCAAGGGAAAGAATCACTACAAAAGGAAGGGCATTTAAACCTCACAGCCCAGCCAGTCTACCACAACTGTCCCTTAGTAGTAACCTTGACATTATCCTCACAAAGGTTGCTTCTTACCCATCTACATCTTAATTCAGTTGGGGACATAGTTTTTTTTCTTAATTTTCCATTAGGCTTTCAAGATAAGATAGTATACTTAATCAAGACATTGAACTGAAGACTTCCTCTAAACACAGAGTATACAAAAAGAGAACTGCAGATAATTTTGTATTCTGACTTTCTGGACAATATTGGCTCTCTGGGACCAAGAGGGCCCTATCTTAATAGTGTCCCAAGAGAGGTACAATGCTCAGAGTGTACCCAGATTTTGTTCTCCTTCTCTCCTTTCAAAAAAGGAGCCCAGAGCATGATCCAGTAGACATCTACCTATGAAAATATTTCCATGTAAATGGGCCATGGTTCTGTCATCCTCACTTGAGTCTCTTCTGGGAATCAGAATAAGGAGACCATGGCACCTAGACCAGCCAGAAGCCCCTGGCCAACAGAAGTAGCTGCCTGAATACCTCTTGAAGCCTGAGGTTGCTGAGGGTGAGGATAAAGGGATGGACAGATGTGCACAGGTAGGTTACAATTTGCCATGGCCAGAACCAGTCACTCTCTGTGGAAAAGAACCTCATTGTATCAATGATCAGGGACATGAAAGACAGAATGTAAAGAATGAGGAAGAAGATGAGTGACTTCAGAGCTCTGGTGAGAGCCTGGGTGCTGGTGTCTTGCAGGCTGTGGGCAGTTTGCCACACTGTCCAAGTGAGTCTCCTCAAAAAATGAATCAACAATTCAGTTGAGACTGAAAAACAGAGCAAGGAATTGACAGCGTGACGAATCTGAGGAGTAGGAAATAGTGAATTTCCATCCTCATGACCCTCTCCATGTAGGTCATATTCTCATAAACTTCTCTAATAAAGAAACCTTGATCCAAAAGAAGAGCAGGGTGACGATGGTGGAGATCAGGAGAGGGCCCAGCAGAAGCCAGGGCACTGACCTTGGGAACCTCCACTTCAGCCAGAGGAAGGTTGGGTGTGTGAGGTTAGCAATCTTCATGCAGAAGAGGACAGAGCCAGGTACCCAACCAGAAGGTGGCTGAATTCAGCAAGTCCCGTTGGTGAACAAAGAGCTGCTATGCAGGATCCTTGCTGAATTCCCCCAGGTGGAAGAAGTAGTAAAAGAAAGTTGTGCACCCACTGCAGGCAGAAACGGGAGGCACCCAAGCTAATGAGGATCATGCCAGAAGGGAGCAGCTTCCCAAGCCGCCTCCATTCTCTGCTCAGCACCAGCACAATGAAGCCATTGGCCAGGATGCCCAGGAGACACGGCAGGACAAAGAGCAGCATGAAGAGGCTGTGAATGCTGGCTGCATTTAGGCCCCTCCTCTGGTCACTACCTCTGCGCCTTGGTCTTTGGACTCCTTCCTACCCCCACTCACAGTCCCTCTTTTGATTTTTCCTTAGGGGATGTGAAAAGAATGCTCAGGCTTTGTATCTGAGCCAGAGCTCATTTAAAAGGAAGATGCTTGGCTATGCTATGGAAGAAAGCTGAACTTGGCTCAACAGAATACAAATTTCTCCCAGGCTCAGTTACCATTATGCTACAATTGCCCCTGATTTGGTTTTTCTTGTTTTGCCTACATGCTGCCATGGTTAACATTAATGTAGAAGGCTTCTCAGGGTGCTGTGTCTGAGCTTCATCCTTCTTATGCCATACTTGGGCCCTGTAAACACATACCTTCCCATCAGATCATTCTCAAGATATTAAGTATATAAGCAAGAAGTACAGAGAGACATTCTAAAGGTTAAGACCTAAGCAAATACTGAAGCTAAAGAAGTCTGTATCTAGCCAAGCTTCCCTGTTACACGTCCATCCTTACCCAGGAGTAGACACTCCCTTCAAGTTCAGATACCTTTGTAGCAAGTTCAGATACCTCTTCTTAAATCCTTCTTGGCCCCAGAGGTATAAATGATTGACAATGTTTTAAACTAGTTGTATGCTTCCAGTGCAATAATCCATTTACTTGTGGTTATGAAACTGAGAGCATCTGCTTCTTGGTGGATGTCAGCTGAAGGTCAACCTCAGGTCCTAGTGGCTACCTGAAGTCTATGCCAAGTGGGCTGTTTCAACATGGAGGCTCAAGCCAGCAAAGTGAGTCTCTAGAGAGAGTCTTTTTTAAAAATATATATTTTATTGATTTCTTACAGAGAGGAAGGGAGTGAGATAGAGAGCTAGAAACGTCAATGAGAGAGAAACATCGACCAGCTGCCTCTTGCTTACACCCTAACGGGGATGTGCCCGCAACCAATATACATGCCCTTGACCAGAATCGAACCTGAGACCCTTCAGTCCGCAGACCGATGCTCTACCACTGAGCCAAACCGGTTTCGGCCAAGAGTCTTAAATATCAAAATGTTATCACAGGTGTGATATCCTGTCACCTTTGTTATATTCTAGTGGCTAGAAGCAAGTCATATTCCCCAAAGACACTCAAAAGGAAGGGGTTATACAATGATGAGGATACCAGGGGTGGGGGACATGAGGGGCTAACTTAGAGTCTATCACACTGATATACTGTAGCTTACAAGGCATATGTGAGTACTGTCCTCCAACACTAAAATTAAAAAGAGATCCCAGCCCTAACTGGGTAGCTTAGTTGGCGTCATCCCAATATGCCAAGGTTATGGGTTAGATCTCTGATCAGGGCACATACAAGAATCAGCCAATGAATGCATAAATAAGTGGAACAATGTGGAACAACAAATTGACCTCCCCCTCCCCACCCCACCCCCGCTTCCTCTCTCTCTAAAATCAATAAATAAAAATTATTTTAAAAGAAAGATCCCTATAAGACCATGTTAAAAATGAAAACAGGATAGACCTGGAGAGCATTGTGCTAAGCTAAATAAGCCAGTCAGAAAAAGATAAATATCACATGATCTCACTCATTTGTGGAATATAATGAACATAAACTGATGAACAAAAATAGATCCAGAAACAGAGAAACACCGAAGGAACCATCAAACCTCATAGGGAAGCAGTGGAGGGTGAGGAAGGTGGGATGGGGGGATGCTATGGGAAATCAATCAAAAAACTTGCATATTGCCGAAACCGGTTTGGCTCAGTGGATAGAGCGTCGGCCTGCGGACTGAAAGGTCCCAGGTTCGATTCCTGTCAAGGGCATGTATCTGGTTGTGGGCACATCCCCTGTGGGGGGTGTGCAGGAGGCAGCTGATTGATGGTTCTCTCTCATCGATGTTTCTAGCTCTCTATCCCTCTCTCTTCCTCTCTGTAAGAAATCAATAAAATATATATTAAAAAAACAAAAACAAAAAACTTGCATATTAGCATAACCAATGGAGGTGGACACTGGGGCGGTGGGGGCTTGTCCTGGGGATGGGAATGGCCAGGGAGGGGGCAATGGGGGAAAAGGGAGACATATGTAATACTTTTTTTTAATTTAATTAAAATAAGTAAAATAAAAATATTTTTCCACATTAAAATAGATTCAAGTCAACCCATACTCAAATGTTTTCTGTTTAATATATCAAATTTGTCCTTATTCCACATTTGTTTAAAACATTTTTGTTTGTGTGTCATAAAAAAGTCAGCTAAGAAAATTATTCATACAAAAATATAAGTTATTACCATCACAGCATGAATAATTATACTAAAAATAATTCACAATAAAAAGAGGGCCCATTGTAATTGAGTGAATATGCATTTTTTTTGCACTCTAAGATATCTGTTCCTTATACAGTTTTCACATTCATTCATTCACTCAACACGTTTTTACTGAGCACTTATACACACAAGGCACCTATTCTAGTCACTGGGGACAGCAGCGAACTAACAGGTGGGATTCCTGCTTTTATGGAACCTGCAGTCCAATGGAAGGTAACAGACAATAAGAAAACACAGGAGTTTTTACGAAGATGGTGCTGGAAGCGAAGAAGGAAGCCCATCCCAAAGCCGAAGCCAGAGCAAAGGCTTTGAAGGCAAAGAAAGCAGTGTTGAAAGGCATCCACAGCCACAACCAAAACAGAAGATCCACACGTCACCCACCTTCCGACGGCCAAAGACACTAAGGCTCCAGAGGCAGCCTAAATATCCTCGGAAGAGCGCACCCAGGAGAAACAAGCTTAACCACTATGCCATCATCAAGTTCCCCCTGACTAGCAAGTCAGCCATGAAGAAGACAGAAGACAACAATACACTTGTGTTCACTGTGGATGTCAAGGCCAACAAGCACCAGACCAAACAGGCTGTGAGGAAGCTCTATGACACTGATGGCCAAGGTCAACACCCTGATCAGGCCCGATGGCGAGAAGAAGGCATATGTTCCACTGGCTCCTGACTATGATGCTTTGGATGTTGCCAACAAAATTGGAATCATCTAAACCGAGTCCAGCTGTCTAATTCTAAATACAAAAAATTACACTGTAAAAAAAAAAGAAAAGAAAAGAAAGAAAACACAGGAACAAGACACTTGCACATAATAATCGGTGCTTTGAAGAAAATAGAAGCGTAGGATTGCTGGAGAACGGTGGAAGAGGGAAAAGTGGTTTTCTCAGCGGCTAACCTGGCCTGAGAACCCTGAACACCTAGATAGAGCTTTTCCATGTATAAGTGGACATATTCATAATATCACAAACCATAATTTTATATTATTCTCTTTCACCAATTCTTTTTAACTTTATTTGTCAGGGAATCTTTTCCTGCCAGAAAATAAGAACTCCAGCAAACCACATGACTTTTCCCTTTACTCTTATCAAACAGGTTGTCCCAAGATCACTTCAAATCACAAAACATCCTCAAACCAGAAGTTGGGCATTGCTGTACGATACATGAATATTACATCACTAGATAGCTGCAGCTTCAACCCTGTGTTGTGGGCTATACAGAGGGAGAATGGAAAGGGGGCAGGAAGGGTCCCACTGGGACTAGAACCAAAGTAATCTGGCTTTGTACTCTGTAGGTCTGGCATGTGTTTATCCTGATTCTCTCCCTCATGGGACCTTTTCAGGGATCTGGAAGTTCCCAGTCTCCACTGGGCCTACTTTTCCTGGAGTTTCCTTCAATGGGGAGACGGCATGTTTACTTTGAGTGATTCTCAGGATTCCTTTGTAAGCCCGTAGGCATTCACCATCAAATTACTGTTACTGGAGTTTCCACGCTCCAGTAGGCAGCCCTATTAGTCACATCTCAGGACACTCTCACACACATGCTCACTCCCCTGTGACTCACAGCTGACCCCCTAACCCTGCTCTCTAACCTTGTAACTTCTCATAGTTACACCCTGCTCCCAAAGTCCTAATGGAGCCACATTTTCCTGACTCCATTCCAGAGTTAGCCAGTCAGCCTCTTTCTCATTCTCTTAGTCCCCAGGCAGAAACAAGCCCCTGGTCCACTATCCCTCCCTGCTAAGGAAATAACACAGTGAGCTTTGCCGTGGCCCCTTGGAAGCTCTGGACCACCACCAGGTTTGAGGGGAGGTGAGACATTCCTAGTCTTCCTCTGCCAAATACAAAAGAGGACTCACACCCAGCTATTTCTAAATATTTACTCTCAGACATCCTCTCTATTTTACTGTCTCAGCCTTTTTATTTTATCAAAGGATTTCAATAGTATGGAACATATCTATTATATCTATTTCCTTTGAAAACCTGCATATCATGAACTGGAAACTCACTCTAAAATTTCATGTCATTAAATTTGTGTACTTGATAGAAATTTCAACTTTGAACATTGTGTTATATAGGGGCAAGGTCAAGAAAGTCTTTTAGTCATGCTGAGAAATGTGGATATTATCCTAGGTTTTTAAACCAGAAGCAGTGTGATCTACTGTGTTTTAAAACAGATCCTTTGGGCTATTGTGTAGAGCAGCGATCGCCAATCTTTCAGACCTCACAGACCACCAGTGGTCCGCAAACCACCAGTTGGTGACCGCTGGGGTAGAGAATGGAATTGGGAGAGGCAAGTGTGGAAGAGAGCAGTGATAGGCTACTGCAATAGACCATGTACAAGTAGACGGTGCTTGTTCTCAAGAGGAAACACTGGAGGTGGTGAGCAGTGATAAGTTGCTGGCGTATTTTGAAGGTAGATTCAAAAAGATTGGCGTGATACATGAGTTTTAAAAAAGAGAAATCAAGGATAAATCCTAAATATTTCATCTCAGTAACTAGGAGAATTTCATGCAGTCATTCATTTAGATGAGAAAGATTAAGAGGAAATGTTTGTGGGAGAAACTATTTTAGATATGTTACGCTTAAGAAGCCTGTTAGATATCTAAGATGAGACATGAAGCAGACAATTGAAATTTAAGTCTGGATCTCAGTAAAGAGTTAAGGCTGGAGTAACAGGTTTGGAGCCTTCAACACTAACATGGTATTTAAAGCCATTAAACTAGATGAGATCATGTGGGGGAAGGGGGAATGTAGATGGAGTCTGTTAAGAAACTGGGAGTAAGTCATGTAACTTTAGCTTTTAGGGATTGAAAGTCAAAGGTTGCAGCAAAAAAAAAGATTTGACAGACTAACACTAGAGAGGGGTTTTATTCCATGAGCTCCTGCTCAGGGACAAGGGGAAGAAGAAATAAGCAGTGGGGAGGGAGACATGTGAAAGATAAACGTGCTGAAGTGACCTTGTACGCTATGCTCTCTGGGGAGATGCCCTATGGCAATTACTATTAACATGTTCTAACTTTGAGAGGCCCTTTGGTAGAACTTAACTCTAACACAGTAGAATGTTGTGCTGAAATTGGCATATGTTCTATGTCTTACCCTGAGCAGAGAAACCTTATTTATAATTCATCCATTCAACAAAATCTATCCAGTATGTACTGTTTGTTGGGCACTAGACCAGGCACAAATGTATAAACATTAAGATAATCTCTTGAGAGAGATAGACAAGTAAACTTATAATGACTATTCAGTACACTAAATGATAAAATAATAAATAATACTCAGTGCTGCTATGCATCCTCATGTACTATTCTAAGTGCTTTACATATAGAAAATTTTTATACTTATAAAAATTCAATGAGTTTCAAAAATGATCTGGGACAAATAGATATCCATATACAAAAGAATAAAATTGAACCCTCCTCAAAACAAACAAAAATGAACTCAGAGTACATTATAGATCCAAATATAAGAGTTAAAATGATGAAACTTTTCAAGATAAGCATAGAGTAAATCTTCAGCCCAGTCAGTGTGGCTCAGTTGGTTGAACATCATCTCATGCACCAGGAGGTTGCTGGTTCAATTCCTGGTCAGGGCACATACCTAGGTTGTGAGCTCTATTCTCAGGAAGGGGTTTGCAGGAGGCACCCAATTAGTGTTGTTTCTCTCTCATCTATGTTTCTATCTGTATATCCCTCTCCTTTCTTCTCTCTCTCCAAAAATTAATAAAAACATGTTTTTAAAAAAGAAAAACAAAGGAAAGCCACATAATGGGAGAAAATACTTGCAAATCATATATCTGACAAGGAAGTTGCATCCATAATACATAAATAACATACAACTCAGCAATAAAAAGATAAGTAATTCAATTTAAAAATAGGTGGAGGATTTGAATAGATATTTCTCCAAAGATAATAAGCAAAAGGCCAATAAGCACACTGAAAGATTTTCCACATTATTAGTCATTACAAAAATGAAAATCAAAATCATGAGATATCACTTTGCATGTATTAGGGTAGTTAAAAGCAAAAAGAAAAGAAAAAATAGATAATAACAAGTGTTGATGAGGGGAAAACCAAAACCTCATACCTTACAGTGGGATTGCAAAAAATGGTACTGCTGCTTTGGAAAATTGCTTGGGTGCAGTTCCTCAAAATGTTAAGCATAGTTATCATATGATTCATAAATTACATTTTATACCCAAGAAAAATGAAAATGTACGTCCAAACAGAATTTTGTATATAAATGTTCATAGCAGCAGTATTCACAACTATAGGCCAAGTGCACAGATTCATGCCTGGTTGAGGTCCCTCAGCCAGGCCTGCGCCTTCTCACAATCTGGGACCCCTCAGGAGATATAGCAGTGCCTAAGTGGCAGGCAAACATGCAAACTGACTGTACCTCCACTATGCCCACAAGCCACGTCTGCCAGCCAATCAGAAGTGAGTATGCAAATTAACCCAGCCAGTTAATTTGCGTATCCAGGCACAGAGCAAGACTGAAGACAGCGTAGAAGGAAGCCAAGCACTGCAGAAGGGAGCAAAACTGCGAAGAAGCAAGCGGGGAGGCGGAGAAAGGAGGGAAGCAGGAGTGGTGGTGGACACAAGCAGACAGGGCGGTGGAGATAGGCAGAGTGGTGGAGATGGGAGGGAAGGAGGCGGAGCAGCAGAGATAGCTGCAGAAAGCCCTATTCTTGCAGGAATAGGCCCGAGGAAGCCCTATTCATTTTTTTATTTTATTTTTATTTTTTAATTGATTTTTTACAGAGATGAAGAGAGAGGGACAGAGTTAGAAACATCGATGAAAGAGAACCATCGATCAGATGCCTCTTGCACACCCCCCACTGGGAATGTGCCCGCAACCAAGGTACATGCCCTTGACCGGAATTGAACCCGGGACCTTTCAGTCCACAGGCCGATGCTCTATCCACTGAGCCAAACTGGTTTTGGCCGGAAGCCCTATTCTTGCAGGAATCTTCCTGCAACAGGCCTCTAGACTTTTAATAACATGCTTCGATATCACACATCATCATTCTTAGTCTACTAGAAATGTTATTATTTTACAGAGCAAAGAAAGTATCTTTTCAGCCCCCACATCTCCCACATAAAGGGTGCTTAACAAATATTTTTTTGAGTAAATGAGCTTGGATTCTTTTACTTTTTTAAAAAAATTTCTGTGTCACCCTTCTACAAACTGCATTACTGACATATTTTGCTACAGATGCTTTCAATATTTAGCTATTTGAGGAGACTGAGCTAGCAAGATTTTATATAAATACTATGATAACAGAAGCAGGAACATTTGTGTCTAGTTCAGAAATGCTGAGAGAAAACAAGCATGTGGTGTGTGCATACAAAGATGCTTGCATTCCTACTGGTTAAAGTCCTGATAAATCTGCTCTTGATACTAAAGGTTGATGCTGATTGTCCCCAAAAATGACAAACTAATAAAAACTCAACTACAATAATACATGTAACAAAAAATGTCAGACACACATAAAGTAAAATATAATGGTTTTGACTCGCATAATACAGTCATTGGCTTTAACTTGAGAAATGCAGCTTTCTCCCAGCTTCATAATGCATTTCTCTATTACAATACAGAGGAGTTACACTCTAAATGCTTTCCAATTCTAAATCTTTGGGCCAGCTATTGTCCTTCTCCATTTGAAATGTTCCAGCAATAAAGACAAGAGTCACCCTGAATCTGATCCCTACTAGATTGAATGGATTCTACTTTTGGTGTTCACTCAAATCACAGTGCTCTCAAAGAGTTTCTCCATAGGGTAAGAAGCCACCAACATCAAAAAATCAAGTCTAATTCCTTATTTTATGAAAATGATGGTGCCCCCTGGAGGAAGAAATCCATGTTCCTCTCAAATTCTGCACTTGAGAGATACAATAATCTGATGACAATGGAGTAGTTTCACATTTTTTAAAAAACCACCTTGAGCAAAATAGGGAACAGTTTTATGTAAACATTGTATCTTAGTGTATTCAACCCCTTGATTTAAAAAAAAAAGTGTAATTTTGCTGAAAGAAAACAAAAGTCCTAAAGAAAAGGAAAAAAAAAAAAAACTGCTATAAACCATAGTTCTCTGCATCCCAGCCTTGGGTTTCCATAGCTATAGTGCAGGACAAGAATTATTTATAGTTAAAATACATGTCAGTTAGCTCAGCTTACTAAAGTTCAAAATGCATTTGGCTGCCCACTGCTAATGCCTAGTTTGAAAAGCTTTTATCTGTTACTAAGGCCAACCATCCAAACTATTTGAACTTGGATTCATTATAAGCCTGTGACTGAACCAATCCCAAGAGCAGCCACTAGAAGCCGCTTCCTGGCTCTCTCCCTGCTTCACAATTCTGACCTGGTTTCGAAGGTTCAGTTCCCCTCACAAGTCTCCTCCCATGCAAGCCTTTGTTCTTGTGACTTTTTTTAATCACAGGATTATCCCCCTTCGCCTAAGTGAGTCACTCAATTGTGGCCATAGATACAGGCCAAAAATATACAAGAATGCAGAAAAGGAGGCCATCGGTAACATTAAGAAATGTCAAAACAGATTTGTGAAACCCAGTGTTGTGAAAGATAGATGGAAACTCCCAGTATCACAAATGTGAGACATATCAAATTTGCAGCCAAACATTATACATAGCTAATGCTAGACAACTGTGTCTAATTTCCATTTTCAAATTATCTCACTACCAAAGTCAAAGATGAATGATTATACTTAATTCATGGTCACCTCTACGCATCACTATTTTCTATTCCTCTAATTGCTTTATGTACATTACATGGCAGATTTCTTGAGTATTTAAATGTTACTTTTACATCCCCACTGCACTTAGCAGGAAAATATGTACTTAGACCTCCATGTCTGTATGTTCAATAAATTCCTGATAAATGTAAAAGACTCATGGTAGCAATTACTTCTCTCTAATCACAACTACTTTTTCTTTTTTAACTTTAAAAACTCTATTTGATTTGGACTTTATACTGTTAGAGAGTTTGAAGTATGGCAGCACCTTAATTTTTTTTTTCATATAGCCATCTGATGATCTCAATACCAGTTATTAAACTATTTATTTTTTCCTGATCTGAAATATTACTTTTATCTATACTGAATTTACACCAAATTCCTATGTTATATGTATTCATTTTCTGGACTGACTATTCTACTGGGGTATAGAGACACACACACTTTTTAAATTCTGAGATATGATAGAAATTGTCTACCTTTTATAGTTTTATTTTTTATTATTTTTTATGCTTCTTTCGATTCCCATAATAACCTTAAAATATGTTAGTCTTGTTTTTATAAGTTTAAAAAGAAGGGGGAAAGTTGGTAATGAGAAAATAGTAAAGGTTGTTTTAAGCCACGAAGTGTTAGAATAATCTGTAATACAGCAACAGGTAACTAATACATGCATACTAGGCGTTCTTTTGCATTTCAGAGCAAGTTATTTTTTTTTCGGCAGAAAGTATATTTCACTGGAATTTTAGCTCTGCCCCCCTAGGTTCTCTGACTCCTCTCTATATTATGTCTTTCATTTTCTCTTTGAATTCTACCTGATCTCATCTGTGATTGGCAGTGATTTTACATCATCTGAAATTTGTGGTTACCTATCTCTTAGCTTCACTGAAAATGGAGCTTTTAGAATCCTTTCCAACTTTCTTGTTGCTTTTATGTAATTTCCATGGAAAGAAGGGGAAAACCACTGATTTATGCAGTTGTGTTTATAGCAAAAGTCATTGTTTTTTCATTTGTACTTCCCTGATCAACAGTGGTGATAAGTGTCTTTTCACATTTTACTTGGCGGTATCTATTATCTATTTTTTTCATATTACCACCAATAAGTTTGCTGTATTTTTCTTATTGACTTGAGGAAGCTCTTTGTATATTAAAGATACTAACTTTTATCTATTAATAATGTTTGTAAATATTTTCTGACAGTCTATTAATTGTACTTTAAAATTGAAAAGGACTTCGGTGATTCCTACATTTATAGTATCTTTTAATTTTAAAAATCAGTTTAAACTTTTTTTAGTCAGATTAGCCAATTATTTCCATTATGAGCTGATATTTCAAGTCTTGCTTAAGAAGGCCTAAGAAAACAGGGCTTCTCTGGTTTGTAGGAGCTGACGGGTATGTACATACTTTACAATTACATACTAAAAGATGGGGTAAGAGCAGTCAACATTTTGTAAAACTTAAAGGCAGTATATCCTATGTAAAATCCTATACAATAAAAGGCTAACATGCAAAAAGACTGAACAGCGGAACAACCAGAACAACTGGTCACTATGACATGCCCTGACCACCAGGGGGCATGAGTGGAACATGGTGGGCATTGGTCACAGCGGGATGGTGGAGCAGATGAGTGAGAGAGCACCAGAACAAGGCGGGTGCCAGTTGCTGTTATCAGGGCGAGCCTCTGGTGATTATTGAAAATTCTTTGCTCTCGCATTCCACCGTCCCGCCTGGAGCTTGCACCTGCTGCTGGCGCCAGCCCCACTCACACCAACTACCAGCCCCACGCGTACCCGCAGCTGGTGCTAGAGTCACTGCTTGCACTCACTGCCAGTGCCTGGCACTGGTCCTGAGCATTCGGTGCCATCAGCAGGTGCAAGCAGCGGCTGCCGGCCCTGGCACCCCTGAGGGCTGCTCCACCTCCCCTGCTCCTGAGGGGTGATCGAGGCAGCAGCCTCTGCTCGCACCTGCTGCTGGCACCGGCCCCAATAGCTCCACTCAGTCAGCCTGTTCAAGCAGGGCAAGTAGTGTCAGCGTTGGGAACAGCAGGAGCGGGACTGACTGTGGCAGAAGGGGCCAGGCAGGGTCATGGAGGATGGGCCGAGACCCGCCTCTGTGCCTACCACAACCTCGTAGCCCACAGTTCCTTTCAAGGAGCACAAACTTGTGCACTGGGCCCCTAATTATAGAATAAAATTGAGGGGAAACTGAATTATCAAAAAAGAAAGGGCTTTTTAAAATTAAATAACATTTAACTTAAATATTAGCTGTCTTTAGACTTTACCTCTCTGGATTTTATGATAAAATGTTGGCTCTAGCCCTAGCTGGTTTGGCTCAGTGGATAGATGATTGGCCTGCAAACTGAAGGGTCCCAAGTTCGATTCCAGTCAAGGCCCAGGTTGAGGGCTCAATCCCCAGAGGGGCACGAGGAGGCAGCCAATCAATGATTCTCTCTCATGATTGATGTTTCAATCTCTCTTTCTCTCCCTTCCTCTCTGAAATAAAAAAAATATTTTAAATGCTGGTTATATATATACATACACTACTATGTGTAATACTTTAAACAATAAAATAAAATTTTAAAAATAAAATAAATAATAAAAATTTTTTAAAGCTGGGGCCAGTTTGGCTCAGTGGATAGAGCGTCGGACTGTGGACTGGAAGGTCCTGGGTTCGATTCTGGTCAAGGGTATGTACCTTGGTTGCGGGCACATCCCCAGTGGGAGGGTGTGCAAGAGGCAACTGGTCGATGTTTCTCTCTCATCGACGTTTCTCTCTCTCCCTCTCATTTCCTTTCTGTGTAAAGTCAATAAAATATTTTTTTTAAAGTTAACAATAAGTTATTATGTGTTTTTTAAACTGCTTCTCTTTTATTTCTCCATGTGTTCAAGCTCCAAGGGGACATGTGGGAGATCATCCAGAGTATGGCAGAAGTTCTGTTCTCCTAGGCCAGTGGTCGGCAAACTCATTGGTCAATAGAGCCAAATACCAACAGTACAACGATTGAAATTTCTTTTGAGAGCCAAATTTTTTAAACTTAAACTTCTTCTTTTTTAAAAAATATATATATTTTATTGATATTTTACAGAGAGGAAGGGAGAGATAGAGAGCTAGAAACATCGATGAGAGAGAAACATCGACCAGCTGCCTCTTGCACACCCCCCACCGGGGATGTGCCCGCAACCAATGTACATGCCCTTGACCGGAATTGAACCTGGGACCTTTCAGTCCGCAGACCGACGCTCTACCACTGAGCCAAACCGGTTTCGGCTAAACTTAAACTTCTTCTAATGCCACTTCTTCAAAATAGACTTGCCCAGGCAGTGGTACTTTGTGGGAGAGCCACACTCAAGGAGCCAAAGAGCCACATATGGCTCGCGAGCCGCAGTTTGTCAACCACGGGCCTAGGCTAAGGATGTGAAGAGTGGAAGGAGCCAAGAGGTTTACAGAAGGTTCTTCAGAAAGGGAGCAGGGGTTAGAAACAAAGAGGAAAGAGTCAGGCTTCACTTAGATTCCCCCAGGAAGAAACTAAAAGCTTGTGGTTCATTGTTGCTTAGCAACATGTAAAAGCTCAAGAAAGAACAAAACTCCAGGCATAGCAAAATCAGGCAAATTTTACTCTCACTTACCCATTTATTATTTCAATATTGTACATAAAAGGCAAAAAGAAATAAAGCGTAAGTTTGACCTCCAAAAAATAAGCCAGTCAGACAGTGAGGGGAATACAAATCAAACATAAGCATTAAACGGTAGTAGGTAGAAAAATATACAGACAAAAGGGCATGTGCTTACAGCTGGGTTCCAGGTGCAAGAGAACCATTCTGTTCAATGTAGCGAGTATTTGTAAGTGCTTCCAGGCGCACATGGAAGACTAGGAGGCAGCCCAGACCTTCAGGAGCTTTAAAATCCACTGGGGAGAATAACACCAGTGCACAGATCCTTCCACAGGTAGAATTCATGTCACACCTGAGCACCACCCATGCAAATGTCCTAAAAGGTGGGAGACAGCAGACTTTAGAGGGAGGGGCATCAAGTAAAGCTCTCTGAAGAAGAGCCCTTTAAATTACCTCTAAAAGTTAAATAGGGGGGAAATATGAAACAGGATAAGAGCACATTTCAACATGTCAGGGAGAAAACTCCAGATATGTCTAGAATAATAATAGTCCAAATTTTGTTGCAAAATAGGATTTTACTAGAATGAAAGCAGTGAAAGATACAATTACTGACATATGTTGAAGGTCCTTGAATGCCACGTTTAGGGCATGTACTTGATTTGATAAGCACTGAGAGGTGAGGAGGCTGTGGGTGAAATGCTCAGTCATAGCCTGGCCAATATGGTCGGTGGTTGAGTGTCAACCCATGAACTAGGAGGTCACGGTTCGATTCCTAGTCAAAGCACATGCCCAGTTGTGGGCTCAATACAATGCCCAGTAAGGGGCACGCAGGAGGAAGCAGATTAGTGTTCTCTTTCATTGTTGATGTTTCGATGTATTTTCCCTGTCCCTTCCTTTCTCTGAAATCAATTTTTAAAAAGGAAGAGGAGAAAGAGGAGGAGGAGGAGGAGGAGGAAGAAAAAGAGGAGGAGGAGGAGGAGGAGAAGGAGAAATACTCAGTCATGACTTCAGGAAATTAATCTGGCAATGATAGTTTTGACGGGGGATAGGGAAGGGAGAATACCATGAAGCAAGTGGTGAAGAAGAAATGTAAGTAGCCAGGTGAGAGGAGGACAGTCTGATCTAAAATAGGATGCACATGAATGGAAAGAAAGGGTCAGATAACAGAGACATGGCAGAGGTTGAAATTGAAGACAAGTTGCTGATTAGGTAAAAGGGTTGGCGTAGAGTGGGTAATGAAAACTAACTCAGAAGTTGTAAGCCAGACTCACTGTACATCAAGAATAGCTCTGGTTGGTGTGGCTCAGTTGGTTGGTCATATACCAAAAGGTTGCTGGTTAGAGTCCCAGTCAGGGCACAAGCACAAGTTTGGGGTTTGTTTGCAGGGGCCTGAACCCTCACCTCTTCTAAGGGAGGTCTTCTGCCACATGGCGGCTTAGCTTCAAATGCCCACCTCAAATCAGGACCCAGGTAAAAGAAAGAGACTTGGCCAACAGCAGCTGCCCTCTCACTGCAACAAGACTTGTTTGAGTTGTCTTGTACCCCTGGTGTGGGGAAGTGTGTTTTTAATACTTAAATCCAACCTAGTACCAGGAATGCTCAGGGCCTACTAAAGAAGGCAAATAATCCTTTCCACTAATATTTACAGGGTAAAATAAGATTGTTGATAGAGTATTAAATTTGACAGTAAAATAGTAGTCAAGTTTTCAGGCTAATTGAAATTAGCTAATTGAAATAAGCAAATATTTTAGAAAAATTAATTATTCTAGACAAAAAGCTGTTCCTAAAGTGTTAACTAAAATTTTTATTGTTAGTTCATCTCATGGTAAAATTGAATAACATGTAATGAACCTAAAGTAGTCATATTTTAATGCAAAAAATTAAAATTTAAAAGCCATCAAGACTGCATGCCCCTTTTTAAAATTAAAATTTCCAAGCCTCCTAATATTTAAATCAAAAAAGGGGGGTAGTAGAAGAATACCTAGTAAAGAAAACTATCCTGTAAGTAAATTACATCTAGAAAATTTTTACTTTAGAAAATTAACTTTCATTTGTAATGCTAATAGCAAGATACCCATGTAAAACACACATAGTGTCAACACAAGCCAAAGGAAAATCGTTTCGACAAATAGAATGAAAAAGGATCGAAAGTCAAATTTATAGAAAAGATTCCTTTATTAACTTTTGGTCGAGAATAAGTTTGTATATTTTCAGAAAACAACTCTGCGACCATGTGGATTACTGCAACAGAGAGTAATTGACAGGACTACTCCAACCATGAAGACAGAAGAGAAACAGTCCAGAGATGGAAGATGCTGATGACACCTTGCCATACTATCAGTCAGCAGCTATGCATCATTGCAGGTTGCCCAGGACCAAACCAGAGAGGGTCGGACCTGCGTTACCACTATTTGTCCACCATCCAGAACTGAAATATCATTGCTGACATATATACATAAGGAACTCTTTGACATTGAAATTGGGACTCAAAAGAACTGTTGGCCCAGAAAGAAATTCACTACAGACTGCTTCATTTGCCTCTCAACATAACCATTATTGCTTGACTTATTTTTGGTTCTTTTAAGTATATTTCTAGTAGCAATTGATCTCACTCATCTAGAGGAAATGATGAACAACATAGACTGATGAACAAGAACAGACCTGGAGACAAAAAAGCATAGATCAGACTGTCGACCTCAGAGGGAAGGTAGAGGAGGGTGGGGATAAGGGGGAGAGATCAACCAAAAAACTTGTGTACATGCATATGAGCCTAACCAGTGGTCACGGACAACGGGGGGGGGGGGGGGGGGGGGCATGCATGGAGAGGAGTTTGAAATTGGAATGGGAGGATGAGGACAAATATGTGATACCTTAATCAATAAAGAAATTTAAAGCCAAAGCCGGTTTGGCTCAGTGGCAGAGCGTCTGCCTGCGGACTGAAAGGTCCCGGGTTCGATTCCGGTCAAGGGCATGTACGTTGGTTGCGGGCACATCCCCAGTAGGGGGTGTGTAAGAGGCAGCTGGTCGATGTTTCTCTCTCATCGATGTTTCTAGCTCTCTATCTCTCTCCCTTCCTCTCTGTAAAATATCAATAAAATATATTTAAAGAAAAAAAAAAGAAAAGAAATTTAAAAAGGGGAAAAAAACAACAATAAGTTTTGGGTTTGGCCCCCATGCAGGAAGCAACCAATTGATGTTTCTCTCTCACATTGAATATTTCTCTCTCTCTCTCTCTCTCTCTCTCTCTCTCTCTCTCTCTCTCTCAAAAGAAAATAAAAATATTTTTTAAAATAATAGAAAAAATATATTCAACTGAGCAGTGGAAGGGCTGATGGGGAGAAAGAAAGAGAAGAAGTGGGAGGAGGTCAGATGTTATACACCTGCTGAGTTGGACCAAAAGGAAGAAAATCTAGGTTTAGTGTGTTGAGCGAAGTCAAGGCTTTTGGTAGTTATTAATGTGAAGTTTATAACTGAAGCTAGGTGAGTAAATGTAAACACCAAGGAACAGGAGCAGATTAACCTAAAAAAAAAAAAAAGAGGGCTGGCTAAGGAAAGAACCAAGGGCAGGAGAAAGAGAGAAACACAAATATACAGAAGTATAGCAGGTGGAGAAGAGCCAAGTGCAGCATCACAAGAGCCAGGAGACAGATCAAAAGAAGGGGTCTTAGTTTGGATGGTTCATGAGATAACTGAGCTTTGAGAAGATATGTGACCAGCTGAAAAGCAGGTTACATTTTTCACCAAAAAATGCCAGGATGTGTTTTCATCTTAAATCTGAAGGATCAGACAGATGCAGAAGAAACTATCCATGTCAAAATTTCAGTAGGTTCCAAAGTCAACATAAAAGAAATCACATCTGGGTCAGGGACCTTAACATTTAGGAAAACAACTAACAGGTTGGACTATTATGAAGAACATAAACAATCCTACATAATAAAAGGGTAACAACCAGTCACTATGACATGCACTGACTACCAGGGGACAGGCGTTCAATGCAGGAGCTGCCCCTTGGTGGTTAGTGCACTTCCACAGGGGGAGCTCCACTCAGCCACAAGCCTCTCCATAGCACCCTAGAGGAAGCGGGCCTAAGCCATCAGTCAGACATCCCCTGAGGGCTCCCAGGCTGTCAGAGGGATGTCTGACTGCCACCTTAGGCCCAATCCGCTGTGGGTCCCAGACTGAGGGAGGGCATAGACCGGGCTGAGGGACTCCCCTGAATGCATGAATTTTCATTCACCGGGTCTCTAGTATAGAAATAATAATATAGGGATCTCAGAAGGTTAATAATATAGAAATATTATAAATATATGTTTCTAATAATATAGAAATATAGGGATCTCAGAAGGTTATCTGCAAATATTCAATCCCAGATAACACTCACTGCCACGTATACACAAAGCCCCCCCCTCACCCCATCCCCCCCTTGCTCTGAGAGAATGCAAACATCAGGAGTTATTGCACCGGAGGACAGAGAACTTCACTGCAGGAGATAGCTGGAAGACAGTTAAGTGATAGAAAGGTGGTTTGAAGAATGAAGCCAAAGGATAACTGAGGTTCCAAAATTCTTCCCTAGTCGGACAACAGATAAAAATTGTATGCTCTGTCAGGATCCTTGCATCTGGTTTGTCAGAAAGATAATTTTAAACACCAAGAGCTAGATCACAAAGAAAGTATAAGTTTCCTGATTCTTGGCCACATCAAGTCCCATAGGGAACATAGCTGTTTAGCTTCCTGCTTGCTCAGTGTGTAAATCATTGGTGCCAGTCCCTATTTCAGGACCTTCTACCTCACCTTGAAATCCTATTCATTGAAGTTAATCTCATCATAAAATGTGGCAAAGAGACTAAAAGAAGCAACGTTCCCATGCCTTCTGCATTAGAGTCTAGGGCTTTCAACTCAAGATGTCCCACGCCTTAAGGAGCAGCCCCTCTCCAGCTCTCGGCCAGGGCTGCACACCAGTAGAATGATGCAGTGTGCCACTGTGCACATAAATCACCACCTTCTGCTGGAAGCCACTTCCAGTATGTCAGCAGAACTGAATCATTTGGGAATGGCTAAAAGACATTTCCCCAAACCTGAAAAATATGCCTTAAATGATTGCTTGCTGCCAGACAGCTCAGGGCATCTTAATCTACATGTTATTGCCTCCTACTGGCCAAACACCTGAACAGCTGTAGGCAAATTCTTCCAATCTGACAATGGATTCTGTACCTAACCCTACCCTTTGATGTGTATATCTCCATCCCGCCTTAGGACAAATTGTGTTAATAAAAACCAAGGGGTCCTGAGACAAGGAGAACTTAGTTCCTTTAGCTAAGTCATTCTCTAACTCCCCAATATGCCTTTCAAAATTATGTTTCGTCTCTGGACTCTTATTTAATTTATGCACAGCCCCTTCTCCAGGTTTCTGAACAACCCTTGCAGATGCTGAAAAAGACCACCTGGCATTAACCTTCCATTTAAATTCCTGAGATGGGAAAATACATGCAGTGACAAGCATCAGTGAGAGCATTGGTGTGTGCATGAGCACTGGGGTCATGAGAGCCCAAGATATATAGGAAGGTCCTTTTGTCATGTCTTCCCAAATACGTGATGAGTAAAACATGCCAGTGAAGAAGACAATAGTAGGGACTATTCAAGTAATAATTTTTAGAGGGAAGAAGTAGAATTTCTCATATGGTCTCCTGATAGTATTTTCCAGTGGCATTCCACAATTACAGACATCTTCTTCAATAATTCCTATAAATGCTTTCATTGCTTATGAAAAATAATATGGTGCTCAAGCTGAAGAACCTCACAGAGCTGAGCAGCATTCATAGAAACAACCCAAACGCCTTCTGCTTTAGGCAGAGGAAGACAGGGTGAGTGAGGATTGCAATTTTCACATGATAGAAGACACTGCACCAATAGGAAAATCATAAGGTAGTATCATTCAAGAAGTCCCAATGGAGGGCTAGGTCCTAGAGTGCAGGATGGTATGGGAAGGTCTTTGGATACAAAAAAAACATAAATTCTCTCAAAGACCAACACCCATTGCAGGAAGAACCAAGAGGCCCCAAGCTGATCAATAATTTATCTCAAGGTGACAAGGTTCTCCATAGCAACCACTGCATCCCTAGTTCTTCAGTAATAGAGCCATTGTTCACCACAGCTATCAGACACAAAAAGGAATAAAATGATATCCAAGATTATGGCTCTCTTATCTATCACAGGAAGTCCTGAAACCCCCATTCACCTCTTGGAAAAAGGGGGGGGGGGTGCCAAGACTTCAAGGTCTAGTCCTATAGGGTTACTCTGAAAGGTCCTAGATGATGGTTGTCCCTCCAGCAGTCCCAAATACAGAGGAAAGAGTAGAAAATGTGAGCGATCTGAAGAAGATAAAGAGGTTCTTCTTCCCAAAATAGACGCAAATATTGTTAAAGCTCAGTTTCGAAGGTCCTCCTGCTTGCCCACCAATTTGCCTACTCTTTCTCTGCCTGTTTTATGCCCGTATCAACATTGGTATGGATAATATATCAGGCCCTTGCATTTAACCTTTCTTACACAGCAGTTGATAATTCTTAAAGCTGGCACCTAAGACATGACCACACATCTGCAGGCAGCTGGTGAGGAAATCCACAGGGTGCATCCCCTACAGCAAGCATGTCAAACGCGCAGCCCGAGAACCACATATGGTCCACAATAAATGTTTTTGTGGCCCAGCCAATATAATGGTATGTAAGAAATGTTTTAATATAAATTTCATAACTTAATTTTTACAATATCCTGTTATACATAACTATTAATAACGTATTATAACATTCACTAATAACTGATTACTGTAACTATGTTGCATTTATTTCCCTTAAGCACCTTACATGCAGGCACACTCTCTCCACTAATACTAGCAATGAATATTTTAGCAACCAATTGCCACATCATTAGTCTTACACTGATGTGTTTGGTGTACACAACAGGAAATATTTCACTTTTGGAGGACAAGAAAAATAGGTTTATTTGCATTAATTAATAAATTTGTGCACTTATTAATTTGTGCAGTTATTCAATGTCTGGCAAATTAATGTCCAAGAAAAATATTAATTATTATCAAAATGTTCTATTATTTTATGTTAACAATTAATTGTTTATTTCAGCCCTTTGTATTCAACACATCTCTTTCAAAATAAACTTATGTTCCTATGAAAATTGAAGCTTCTGGGGGTTTTTTTGCAGCCCACATAAACTTAAACCTTATTTGGCCCATGTTAGCCTTTGAGTCTGACATGCTTGCCCTACAGACACTATAAAACTCTGAACACTCATAAGAAAGAACTAAGGTGATGATGACCATTTTTATTATAATGGCTATTTTCCACTCCATCTATCCTGTGGAGTCACAGGTAATCCAAGGAGAATTCAGGAGAGTTTAAGGATGCAGTACATACAGGTCCAGGGAACCAAATATTAGACCACCTACTTTAACCATAGGAAAAGCCACATTTTCCACAGGAATGAGGTTCAAAAATAGATTATTGATAGATAGATAGATAGATAGATAGATAGATGATAGATAGATAAGCAATCAGGTGAGTGCTTACTTAACCAGTGTGAGCAGGTTAATGTATTTCAGTGAGACAGACAAGCAGAAGTTGTTGAGTCAAATATGGCAATACTGAATACTTAGGAATAAGCAACATGACAGTAGGGAAATATTTAATAGTACATTCACCATCTGACTAGCATTATATCATACCAGTTCCATGCATAGAACCTCACAGAGAGAATAGAATGCAGAACACTCAGCATCTCTCTCCAGTTCCCAGGCCACCTCGGACAAAAGTCCAGGTGAAATTGTTCCTCCAACCCAGAGGCTGAGCTATAGTGAACACTGTGTTCCTTGGAAAATGAAAGAAAGTCACCTAAGGCAATCATTCACTCTTTCTTGATGCAACTCTCCAGGGAATAGAGTTCCCAACTGCTCTCTTCCCTGTCCTTGTTACTCTGGATGACATCTGGCTGTTTTCTACTGGAACTAGAGCAATACGGCAAACTTTAGGCTTCTAGCTCTAAAATTTGGCTAACCATAAGACCCTCAACATAGAAAACTCATCCTCTCCCAACTACCTCATACATTTTTGATGGCTCATATAATGGGAAAGATGTGCAGTTAATCAACATTCATTTAACAACAATTTACTAAATATTTCCTATATGTCATAATGACCCTGTGAAAGGCATTGGGGCTACAATAAACTAGTTATCTGCCATCACAGTGTTTTTATGCATTAATCACAAATCAGAAATATTTACTGGGCATATACAGATTACGTTAATCCTAAAAAGGAAATAATCATTTGTGTTTAAATATGCATTTTTATTTATTTTAAACATATGTATGTACTATTTACATCATGTACATCATGAAGCACACATAAAAATAGGAATTAGAAAGATAAGATAAAAAAAATTAATGGAAATTGAAGATGCCACACTTTTCTTCCTACAGCCAATCATTTTGCACACACTCTGGGATGCAAACATTCTAATTTGAGACTGCCATCCTACACATCAGTGTTGAGGGTTCACTTGCTAGGTGAGCAAGCAGGAAGAGAAGTACAGTCAAAATTAATAACTGGAGCTGAAACGGGTTTGGCTCAGTGGATAGAGCATTGGCCTGCAGACTCAAGAGTCCTAGGTTCGATTCCGGTCAAGGGCATGTACCTTGGTTTCAAGCACATCCCCAGTAGGGGGTGTGCAGGAGGCAGCTGATTGGTGTTTCTCTCTCATCGATGTTTCTATCTATCTCTCTCCCTTCCTCTCTGTAAAAAATCAATAAAATATTTTTTTAAATTAATAACTGCAGCAAATTTCCTTTGTTTTCCTTCTCTAACATCTGTTGGCCAAAAGCTAAAGACATTTCCACATCAGACAATTCATTTTAATTCAACATGTACACTGAGTGGCCAGATTATTATGATATCTGAATGCATAATAATCTGGCCACTCATTTTATGTATATATATTAGAGTCCTAGTACATGAATTTGTGCATGGGTGGGGTCCAGCCAGCCTGGCCAGAGGGAGGGGACATGGGCAGTTGGCTGACCTGATGCTGGTGCAACTCCTGGCGGAGGAGACAATTTGCATATTAGCCTTTTATCATATAGGATATACATTGAGTGGCCAGATTATTATGTGTTCAAAGATCACATGTTTGGACCTACAATGACATAAAATTCATATACACCCCCAGCCTTCAGAGGGATCAAACTGGAAAAGCTCCATGGTTAGAATTAGACATAGCAGGGAACAAAAGAAGGGAATAACAAAGAATGGCAGAGAAAGTAAAGAACGCTCCAGATGGTCCAACAACCATGGGCTAGAAGGAAGAACATGTGGGGAGATGGAAAGAAACTCTACTGGACTGAATTAGAGAGACTGCACCCAGAGCAGAGCAATGATGAGGAAGGCAGTGAATATGCAGGGGGCGGGGTGGAAAAATCTATGCTACCATTTAAGAAAGAAAAACACTTCAGGTTGACCAAGAGACAACTGACATGCATTACAAGGGCATCCAGACTGAAATGAGAATATCATTAGGGTTGTTCTCATACAGAATGAGAAAAAATGAACTACCATCCTAGTCCAAGGTGGTTTGAGACCTAGACTAGTGACTAGGAACAGTGTAGGGAATAGCAGGGTCAGAGAAGGATGGAAAAAAGATTCATGGGACATGCAAGAAGTAGGGAAGAAAGAAGTAAAAAGAGAGGAAAGCTCCCAAACCTTGTGTATCTTTCCCATTCATGGGCTTGTCCATTAAGAATGGTTATTGATACTGATAACTTCAGATGAAGTGCCTTTTGTTCAAAACTTCATCTTCAGGGCCTTTCTGAAGTTGGGGTTGCTTAGCACCAGGATGCTGGAATGCAGACACCCACATAAGTCACCACTTCCAAGGTCCAGTGCCAGTGATTCTGGAAGGTTGTCATTTTCATAGCAATAATTATCAGAGATATGAAATACAATGTGTGGAAGATGAAGAATAAAGCAAGTGACTTCAGGGCCATCATGTGGGCCTGGGTGCTGTGGTCACAGAGGTGAAGCATGTGGTTCCCCATGTGCCCTAAGTGCTGAGGCAATGAGAACATGAACAGGAACAAAAGGGTGAACACCAGTAACAGGAGGAATGGAATTAATGTCACCGGCACTAATGAGGTAGAACAATTACCAATAGAGGTCTGTATTCTATCAGCCAGGGTGCCGTTTTCATGGGAACTCTGAGAGGCAATTATCTGCAACAGAATTGTATTCCAAGTGGCTGATGAAATGACTGTCAGACCAGATAGCATCATGGAGCTCAGCTGCAGCCTGAACACTGATTGAGAAATTCTCTACTTGAGCCAGAAGAAGATGGGTGAGAGAATGAGATCTTCACACAGTCGAAAACAGTAAGCCAGGCAATAGCCAGAAAGTGAGAGAGTTCATAAAGACCCAGGGGATATTGAAATGGTAAAGTTTAGAACAAAATTCAAAGGAGGTTAGGAGGTTGTTCAGGAGGGCCATCCCATGTAGGCAGAACTGGAGGCGACCAGGCAGGCCACAATCATGTCATCTGTGGGCAATGTCTGACATTGCACTCACTCCCTACTGAGCATAGCAACCATGAGGCTATTCTGCAACACTACAGCCAATGACTCAGGAAGAAGATGACCATGGAGACCAAAGAAAGCAAGGAGAGCATCTTCTCCAGGCAGGTTCTGCTCAGACTCAGCTTCTACCTGAGAGTTCTGTGACACATCTACAAGAAAAACCAACCTCTCTGGCCAAGCCACTCTCTTGAGACCAGAGACCCAGAAAGCCATCTCCTTGGATTCATGCAAAATCTTAGCTACCAGAAAATACCCCCAGTTCTCTAGGATTTGAAAAGAGGATCCCTGTGATTTCCCTTGGCAAGCCAATCACTCACAGATCAATGACACCATAACTCAACTTGCATAACTTGTATATGTCTGGGGTTTTTTCGAGCCAGACACAAGAAAATGTTAACAAAATAGAGGTTCCAGGGATGATTGAAAATACCCATATTTTGTTCTACATTCCTTACCTTATTCTTTCCTAACTTTTCCTTAAAAGATGCCCTTATTCTTATTTCCTAACCACAAACTTTCCATGACCCTTCATGTCCTGGGTTAATATTTTATTCCGTAGTCTTAATATATTATATTAAAACCCACCTTCTGAATGGGTGGAGTCATCAATATGCATAAGTCTTAGAAGCACTAAGAAAAACTCCCTTTTCTCCTCCAATGACCTCTCACGCTGCCTAAAATGTCATGGAAGTTGACATATTGGAGTTCAGGAGTCTCCAGTTAAAATGTGTATTTCCCTGACATGTTACCATCAAGTCTGTTAGTTATTAACACCTTAACTTCAACATGCCTAGCAAACCAAAATTAATCCTTTTCTAAAAGTCCCTGAGGAAATGAGAAAAGTAAGTCATAATGAAAAGAAAGAATAAGGAAACAGGGCCATCAGATCTCCAATGGACATCATAGTAGGGGCTGGGAAGTGAGAGTCAATGATATGACAAGAGGAACTCAGAACAGAGCTCAGAACAAGCCCAGGGAGAGGCTGCTTTATGTAGGATGAGCCACATCCTGAAACAATGCTTAAGATTATAACAACCAACCTGTGAAAACACCTGGTCATTTATGAAGTGATTTCACATGTTACATTTTGCCTCCATCCCAACCACACAAAGTGATCCTGGTTCACATCAGCCAACCCAGCTCAGGGAGCCGTGAGGAAAGACCCAGCTAAGGGGCATTGTAAAAGGCAGGAATGTCTGTCAACATTAAATATGGAAAAGCAAAAGGGGAGACAGGGAAGAGAGAGAGGAGAAAACACAAGGTGTGGGTAGAGAAACAGGGAAGGGAGTCCCCTCTTCAGATGTCAAAAATCCTGGAGTCACAGTCCTCCCTCAAGACTACTTTACGTATGGTCTCACTCAAGATTCCACAAGTGAGAGTTCTACTATGTGTGAAATATTAAAAAGAAATAAAAACCCAGTGCAAGCCACAAAAATAAATGAATAAATATATATATATATATACACCCACACAAAATGTAAACAAGGATAAACATTTACAGTGGGGACCTCAAGAAAAAGAGGATAAGCTACCTATCATATAGCATTTGCTTGAAGAGCTGCTTCATTCATTTAAGTGAACTCTCCAAAGATTATCAGAGTTGATAATCCAATCAATCTATCACCGGTTTTGTGGCATAGCTTCAGTTTTAGTTCTTTGTATTTTTTCCTCTAGCTTCTTCTTGAAGGCAGCAGTGGTGAGTGGCTTCTGCATGTTTCACAACATTTTTGTTCTTCAAATCCTTTGGCAAAAGTCCAGCCTCATGATGTCATCAAGAAGCAAGTTGAGGCCTTACCACTCACGCCCTATTGCGGTCATATATACTAAGTATCCCCTGTATCTTGCACAGTCATCAAAGCATACACTTTGCCACAAAAAGTCCTTCCCGTGACTTCCTTTCCTACAGTTAACAGCTCTACAAAGTCCATGTGTTCTCCTGTTTCAGTATTCCTCCATAAGAAAGTTGAAGGAGTACCTTTCCTCAGGCACCTGCTCACCCATCCTTCAGGCTCCACCAGAGAGATGTGCCTTAGAGAGGTGCATGTCCCATTCATAGTCAGCCACCAAAAAAGGCCACAAGAAAAACAATGCTTTGCCTAAACCAGTTTGGCTCAGTGGATAGAGCGTCAGCCTGCAGACTGAGGGGTCCCAGGTTTGATTCCAGTCAAGAGCATGTACCTTGGATGCGGGCACATCCCCAGTGTGTGTGTGTGTGTGTGTGTGTGTGTGTGTGTGAGTGTGTGTGCGCAGGAGGCAGCTGATCTATGTTTCTCTCTCATTGATGTTTCTAACTATCTATCTCTCTCCCTTCCTCTCTGTAAAAAAACAATAATATATATTTTTTCAAAGAAAAACAATGTTTTTAGTTGTCTCCAAGAGTCCATCCAATATGCAATGGCAATCAAAATAGTAGTTCCTCACAAGAATTGGATCAAGTGTCTCTTTTCTGAAGGTGTCTCATGCCTGCCAATGAAGCTGATGAATTCTATCCTATAGCACAAATGGCAATATTTTTTTTAGGATGATGATACCTGAGTCCTCTTGAAAAGATGTTGGTGTCAAACAAGTTATAGCAGCCGAAACCGGTTTGGCTCAGTGGTAGAGTGTCGGTCTACGGACTGAAAGGTCTCAGGTTCGATTCCGATCAAGGGCATGTACATTGGTTGTGACACACCCCTGGTAGGGGGTGTGCAAGAGGCAGCTGGTCGGTGTTTCTCTCTCATTGACGTTTCTAGCTCTCTATCTCTCTCCCTTTCTCTCTGTAAAATATCCATAAAATATATTTGAAAAAACAAAAACAAAAACAAGTTATAGCAGAAGGTTGGATTCCAAGTGGATGATTCTGAAAAGGCCTAATTACACTTGGTTCTTTACACTAGTAAAGGTTCTTTGTGGTTTCCGTTAAAAATTTTTTGTTTTATTTTTTCTTATTACATTTAAAAATCAATTTTGTCATCTTACAAACATGTTAAAATATATATTGACAGCTTTTATAAATCTTGGTATCCATTCTTTACTGGACTTTGGAGTAGCATGCAGTGTGTGAATACTTAGTACTTCCTTATCCTCAGTTTCCCTTTTGGGCAGTTCATTACCCATAGTCAATGGTGATCTTAAAATATTAAATAGAAAATTCCAGAAATAAAATTCTTAAGGTTTAAACTGCAGGCCATTTGAATAGCATGATGAAAGCTTATGCTGTTCTGCTCCATCCTACCCTGGACATGAACTATCCCTTTGTCCAGCATCACTTAGTACCTGCCCATAGTTTCTTAGCAGCTCTCTGGGTTATCAGATCAATTGTCACAATATCATAGTGCTTGTGTCCAAATGGCCCCAAAGTACAAGAGTAGTGATGCTAGAAATATGGATATGCCAAAGAGAAGTCATAAAGTATTTATGTATGTATACAAAAAAATCATAGTATACATTGGTTTTGGTACTACCCATGGTTCTAGGCATCTACTGGAGGTCTTGCAATGTATCACCTGTAGATAAGAAGAGACTGCTACTTCCACCTGGTTTTTATAGTAATGGTATATTATAATAGTAATGGTAAATATATCTCAGGGCTGAGAACACTGAACCCTAGCAAGCAGCAGGAAGAGTCAAGAACTAACCTTTTACTCAGTATTTACTATAGTACCAGGTACCTGTGGAGAAAAACTGACAAAAACTGGTTGAAATTCAGCTTAAGATACAGATTCCAGGATCATTTGTCCTCTTTTGTATAACTGGGCAACCATCCCTGCCACTCCCTAGGTAAAGACCGGGAGTGTCTTTTTCTAGGAGAGGTGTCTTTATTCTGGAACAGATAGAACAGGATCCCTGAGCTGGGTGTGTATCAAACACATTTGAGGCTAAGGCTTACTAAATTTGGTGAACAAATTTCCCTCACTTGGCTTCCAGAACACTGGCACCCAGGCCTTCACTTGCCAGTAGAAGAGGAGTATAGTCTTTTCCAAGAGGAGTATAGTCTATTCCAAGAGAAAGATCTAAAAACACTGGTATCAGTGATTCCTCAAATAATTGGCCCATCCAATCACTCTCCAGCGAAGCCTATAGTTAATAAGTCCCATCTGGTGAGTTCAGATATTCCAATCAGCCTTTCCATTTCTTTCTCAACCTAAAACAAGGAGTTAGGTATATCTGAGAAAAGATCAACAATAAAACAAAACAAAGAAACAAAATAGCTACTTAGAGGGGGAAAACAATACACGAAGCATTTAACTGGTTTTGAAGTGTGTGATAGAGCGTTATCATGAAGCAAAATTACTTTACTGTGTCTTCTGGAACATTTTGGTCATTTCTTGATTAAAGCGTGGTTCAAATTGATTATTTGTTGTTGGTAGCGATCAGTATTAATGATTTCACCTGGTTTTAGAAACTCATAATACATCATACCTTCCTGATTTCACCAAACACAGAGCACTGTCTTCTTTCCGAAGTGATTTGGCCTTACAGTCAATGTTGATGGTTGACCTGGATCAACCCATGATTTTGTGCATTTAGGATTCTCAAAATAAATCCACTTTTCACTGAACTCAAAATTCAAAGGAAAAAAGACTTGCTTTCGTGCCAATGAAGCAACATTTTACTAATGACATTTTGGTTTTCCATTTGTCTTTGATTCAGTTGATGTAGCACCATTTTCCTTCCTTTAAAATCTTTCCCATTGCTGGTAAACAATCGGAAATTGTTTGCTGAGCAACATTAATCTTTATGCAAGTTGTTTTTGAGTTTGACATGTATCTTCATCCAATAATGCTTGTCATTGTTGGTCTTCAAACTTTTTGGGTGACCTGCATGTTCTTTGTCTTTTACATCGAAATCATCACTTTTAAAACGTTTAAACCAGCGTTCACAAGTATCTTGAGAAGGAGCATGTTCACCATAACAAGCCAAGTCTCAAAAAAAACTTTACTTTTTATGTACTTAAAAAATATATATTTTATTGATTTTTTACAAAGAGGAAGGTAGAGGGATAGAGAGTTAGAAACATCGATGAGAGAGAGACATCGATCAGCCGCCTCCTGCACACCTCCTACTGGGGATGTGCCACAACCAAGGTACATGCCTTTGACCAGAATAGAACCCAGGACCTTTCAGTCCCCAGGCCGATGCTCTATCCACAGAGCCAAACCGGTATTGGCTACCTTTTTTTTTTTTTTTTTTTTTTTGAGCTACTGAAAAACATATTCCTCCAAAGCTAGAGAGTATTCCCATGATGAAGGACAATATGGGTTATAGTCAATACAAGTTCCAAAAGGGGAGAGGCAAAGACAAAGGATGAGAGTAAAGACAGAGCTCAGGATGAAGGGAGGTCCAGCAAGCAGGGTGACAAGTCCAGATTACAGCAGGACAAGAGGCTCCAGGAGAAGCTTTCTCAGATGCTGATGGCTCCCAACATTTTGTTGAGAAAGATTTAGACCACTGATGAAGCGTTTGAGAGCAAAAGCAAACCAAGCAAGGCAATTATTAAACCGAGAAAAAGGAGGGAGGGCCGGGAAATGTGTACAGGAAAGAAAAAAGTAATTGTTTAATTACATAGTTCCATCAAGAATAGTATTTACATTGTCATTAAAAGAAAACTTGTTTCTCTACTCATCGCATTTCTGACACCACACGTGCGGGCCGCAGTGTTTTCTCACACCAAACCATTCTCTGCTGTCCACACACCTACTGGACATCCTACTGCTCAATTCCAACACTATCTGCTCCAACTCAGAGCAGACAGCACATTGGGGGCTCAGCCCCGAGTCCTGCCCTGTCCCCTGTACTGGTTCTCACCCCATTCCCATGGGGGTTCCCGCACGCCCTCCTCGGGTTCCACCATTGGGGATAAGCTCCCAGAGTTCAGAGAAACACCACTTACGTCTCTTCAAAATCGGGGGGTGCCAGGGCAAGGCCAGGAAGCGTTCCGCCCGGGAGATTCTGTCTCTTGGCATTGGGGTCCCCCACTCTCTGGAACATGAACGTGTTCAGCAACCCAGAAGCTCTCTGAACCCCTTGGTTTGGGGATTTTTTTTTGGGGGGGGGGAGGCCTCCATTCCATAGGTGTGTCATCGGCTCAGTCACTGGCCACGGACAACCTCAATCTCCAGGCCCCGCTCCGAGCTTCGCGCCTCGGTCCTTCCGGCAACGCGAGGCCCCAGCACCTGCCATCTTCGTAGCAAACAAGGCGACACCCTGCCCCCCAAGGATCCCCGGGACTTCAAGTTCTTTGTCAGGAACTGGAACCCTGAACAACAAGGGTTTGAACTGCTCGGTCCCGGGGGTACACAGTTTGGTTTTGTGGTTGTTTTTTTCCCCATAAGTGCAGTCTGCTCCTCGTATCGGTGGGGTTTCACATCCGGGGACTCAACCCACCGCCAGTAGCACACAGTGTGTTCGTGTCCGCGACAGCAGATTCCCAGCCGCGGTTTCCCAGCTGTGGACTCCCAACCGCAGGTGGAAAACAGTATGTTCGCGTTCGCAGCAGCAGATTCCCAACCGAAAATTACCCCTTCACCCCCTCCCCCCCCACACACACACACCCACCACCCCCCAACCACCACCACCACCTCCACCAATACCGAATTTTCAGTCCCATGCCTGGCTGAATCATCGAATGCTAAGGGCCGGCTATAGTTACATTTGGGGGGAGTCAAAAGTTATACGGGAATTTTCAACTATTGTGGGCTAAATCCCCCCCCCCTTCCTTCCCTGTGATGTTCTACCATGAACTGTAATAGAATAAAAGATGGTCCTTTCACCAAGAAATTACAAGGGTTTTTAGGAGTTCTGAGTCAGGAGCCAGAGGCAGAGACCAAACACATGTATCTCATGTCACAGACATGATATTTTAAACTGTGAATATTGATTTAGCCATCACAATAAAACTATATTGAAAAGTGAGACGGAAAGGGGCTGCCATGGGAATGGAGTGAGGAATACTGAAAAGTGTGCCCAAAACTTAAATATAAAAAATAAAAATCACACAGTCGAGTCGATGTGGCTCAGTGGTTGAGAGTGGACCCATGCACCAAGAGGTCCCCAGTTCAGTTTCCGATCAGGGCACATGCTGGGGTGCCAGACTCCATCCCCAGTGAGGGGTGTGCAGGAGGCAGCCAATCAATGTTGATGTTTCTGTCTCATCTCTCTCTTTCTCTCTCTCTTAATCCCCCTCCTTCTCCTTTCCTTTCTCTCTCTATAATAAATAAAAAGATTTTTAATGTAAAAACACAAGCATACAATTTAGATACACATCAGCTAAAGAAAGTAAAACTAGTATTGGGAAAAGACGGGTAGGAAAAAGGATGCAAGTAGGAACCAGTGTTTTTCCGAAACAAACTAGTACAAATACCTGGCTCTTTAAACTAGATGCAGACTTCCTGCCAAAGGCCCCGCCCGCTGGTTTATTTCAGTAATTTTTCTAGGTGGAAAACAAAGGGCTTTTCCCTGTAGTCCCACCCAGCCTCTTTCCCTCCATCTCCACCTTAGCAGTAATGGACCCACGTGTGTAAAGGGTGTCTATGTCACTCCGAGCAACTTAGCTAGGGACTTAACTTTGCCTTTCAGGTCCAGTGGGGCTGGCCGGTGGAGATGGATATCTTTAGCTTCTTAAAACTATCCCAGGGCCTCTAAATCCAATTACCAATTTACAGAGAATAGGGAGGATGGAGTAGAGTTGAAAGTATGCCACAGGATGCAGGCTGCAGGATCTAGGCTGTAAGAAACCACAGGACAAACGGGAAAAGGGGGACCCATAGATTAAAAATGACTTTAAGAGACATTAAAAAACACACACACCAAACACTAAATGCATATATAACTTTGATGAAATCTTGAGAGGAGAAAAGCCAACAAGGAGAGGACTACAGCAAAAACAGCCAAATTATTCTTCCTTAGTTTTTGTTTGTTTGTTTGGTTGGTTGGTTGGTTGGTTGGTTGGGTTTTTTTAATGGCAGTGCCTCCTAAAGCACGGGTTCATTTTCCTCTTGCAATTAACTCTTGGACTGCTGTCCCCCATAAACAGAATTATAATGATCTAATATTACTCCTAATTTTATTAAAGTCTTCCAAGCATGTGCTTTTCATAACCATTTGAAGGAAGAAAGGTTAGAAGGCGGTATATGAGTCATGTTTCTACAATGGCTTAATCATCCCCACCCCCACTCCTCAAAAAAAGTCATAATCTAATATTTCAATTTTGTAAATGACCTCCCCCCCCCCATCTCCCTTAAACATGTCCCTCCTCAGATCTTTGACCAATCCCTACCTACCATTCACCACCATACACCTTCTTGGAGGCATAAGGGATGACAGGAACATTGATGGCATCAATGATGAGAGACTTCTTAGAATGAGGCCAAAATGTGCTGACCCCTATATACTAGGAATTGTATGATGGTGCTTGGAATTCAGGATAAAATAAAGAGGCAAACAAAGAACATAGTATAGCATCCACTCTGTTCTCAAAAGGATGTGGACACCCACACATTCCCTCATAAACTCAGTGGAGGAGTTTAAAAGGCATTCCAACCCTAGAAGTTTTGGCTCAGTGGATAGAGCATGGACCTTGTGGACTGAAGGGTCACAGGTTCAATTCTAGTCAGGGACAGGTACCTCTGCTACAGGCTCAATCCCCGATGTGGGAGGCAACTAATCAATGCTTCTCTCTGTGTGTCTCTACCTTTCCCTTCCACTGTCTCTAAAATTCAATGGGAAAAAAAATATCCTTCAATGAGGATTAACAACAACAAAAAAAGAAAGACATTCCCAATCAGCCAGCTCCTCCCGACAATCCCACAGAAAAGTTCCATAATTTTGTTTGCATGTGCAGAAAAGAGGGAAACAGAGGTATTTCAGTGTGGCTGCATAGCAGTTTCCAACTGTGAAAACCTAAGGATTGTAGACTGCCTTTAGGAACACTACACATTAGGCTCCTAGGTGGGTAGGTTAGTTGGATTAGTTAGTATCGCCCCATTAGGCCATGTTAATAAAAGAGAAGGGAAAAAAATATTTAATCACCAGTAGGGAGTTCTCAAATTGAAGCAACATTCATTGAAAACCTAATCTCTGGCAGGACCATGCTCAGCATGTTTGCATACATCATTTTGACATTTCATCTGATTTAAGGATGTCATATGTGCTTCAGAGTTTGCTCTTTATTATTAGATTAGAGGCCCGATGCACAAAGATTCATGCAAAAATGGGCCTTCCTTCCCCTGGTTGCTGCCACTGCCTTTGCTCTGGCCAGAGCCACCTTTCCACGCTGCCTAGAGGCCCAGAGAGGCTGAGGCAGTGCGGAATGCCTGCGTCGTCATCATGGCAACGGCACAAGCATCTCACCCCACCTACAGCCACTTGGCACCTGCATGTACAAATTAACCCACCAGCTTTGTTGGGCTAATTTGCATGCATACTCCTGATTGGCTGGTGGGTGTCATGAAGGTATGGTCAATTTGCATTTTGCTCTTTTATTAGTGTAGATACACTGTCTATGCCTCTGGTGTTTGTTTGTTTGTTTGTGTTTGTTTGTTTGTTTGTTTTTTCCTTTTTTCCCTATCAGGAACATATAGTGAATTTGCTACAGCTCTGCCTTTAACCTGAATGGGAGATCAGGACACCACATGACTTCAGTGTTTCCCATCACCTGGTGGGGCCAAAAGAAACCAGCATTATCCACTTGCCAGTGGATGCAGTAACTACACTTCAAATTTCTGGACCAGAAATGCTGCTCTGAGTAACAAGTGTTTTCTCATCCCTTGTTTCTCCTCTTTCCCATAATATTTAGTTACCACCAGCTGATAATAAGTAACTATGCCTAAGCATGCAAACATTAGAGAGAATCAGAAAATATCACGATATTCCAAAAGGAGTTAAAAAACCAAAATGCTCATCTTAACATTCTTAACTTCAAGCTACTTTGCTTTCAAGGGCATATAATTAAGTTCAGAAGCCTTGGGCTTGAGTTTTATTTCTATCACTTTCTCAACATGTAACCTAAGATTGAGTCTCTTCCTCTTTCCCATCCACCGTGTGTACAATTGTCATCATAAATACTTGGCAAGTTTGTGAATGTTAGACAAGGAAATATATACGTAAATATTTTTGCCCATTTCTAAACTCTATATATTATTTAGTAATATGCCCAAGTTCTCACAGTTGTCACCCCTGTGCTGGTGGCCTGAACTTCAGGGCGGCCATGCTTGGATTCCTAAATCCTTCTGCAGAGGGGACAGGGAAAGAATGCACTTCAACTTGGACCCCAACCCAGTTCCGGTGGGGTCCTCCCCTACGGGTGCACCAGGAGGAAGTGGGAACCCAAAGGTTTGCCACTCGAGAGAACAGCCTTGCATTGTCACCATGAGCCACAGAAGAGGCGCCAAACCTTCACTCAGCTTTTGGGCTTTATATACAGAAATGTACGGCCAATTTCATGTAGCCAATAAGATAAGACTGAGCCAAACTGAGCTCCTTCCCTCAGGTCCAGACCAAGACTCTATGAAGCATCCAGAGACCCAGAACATAACAGAAAGGGGGCAGGGTCATCAGTGGAGAGTTAGGGAGAACTCCTGCGCCTTTTGCCATCACGGTGGGGTGGAGGGCTGAGTACACTCTGAAGAAGTGGGCCTCTCACCCCACGGTCCCATGTGGCTAAATCATAGCAATCTCAGGGGTTATGGTCAGCAAAAATGCCCCCTCCTGGGTCTCACAGGGCTACAGCAGCAGTAGAAGAACACAATTATACAGCCCAATTTGGAGGAAGATGTTCTAAACCTAAAAGATATGTTTGTGTGCTGAAGTCACGGCTATTTCCCAGGTCCAGCGGCCTGGGGGACACATAACACCTCACAGCCTGGTCTGTGAACTCCACCCCTGGGCCTCACGCCCCCACACAGCTGTGCAGGGTCCTGCTCCCACAGCTGTTGCTGTCTGTCCCGGCTGCTGCCCACGTCCTGGAGTCACACCCACACCCCACAGCTCCCAGACTGAGAGGGTGGGTCCCATGCTCTTGCCATCAACCTTATAGAAAGGCAAGCCTGTAAGTGATCACGCCAGTCTTTTTTCCCTCAGGAGACACACTTGAGCAGGTAGCTGAGGACACCTGAGAGCTTCCTTGATGCAAGATCAGTGTCCCGTGGTGGCTCACGCACCTTCCCTCTCTCCAAACCCAGATGCCAGTCCCCTGCCATCCAGGCATCCAGTCAGGTGACATTTCTTCCTACTTCTCTACGTTCTTATTCAGTGTCCCCAGAGTCCCCAGAACCTGGCCATCACTAAGAAGCTTCTCATATAAATACAAAAAGACAAGCATTAAATGTAGTGCAAGAGTGAGCTCTGATGTTACACCCTGTGGGTTTGAAGGTCACCTCTACCATCACTAGCTGGCTAAACTTGAGCTGTAAAGGAGCATGCCCACAGGGTTGCCATCAAGATGAAATGGATGTACCCGATGGGCTTCACACAGGGCCATCGGGGGCGGGGGGGGGGGGGCGGTGACCACGGGGGCAGTCTGCAAACAAAGCTCCACTTACAACTTTCCTACACGCAGATGTACATTTCAAAGGCCTGTATTCTGACTTATATTCTGCCTCATTTCTTTAGGATTGCCTTCTTATAATAATTCTGTAGAGAGTAGAAATGCTTTAAAAAAAACAAAAACAGAGTTCAGCATGAATACTTTTATATAATCAGGGAAAATAAGCTGCAAATTTTAAAGATTAATCCACTGAAAAGATAATAGTAAATCTTAAAAAAAGAGATGTCTAAAATCACATACCTATTCCATTCATGTTAATACTCCCGTGATTGATGTTTTTATTTTATGTACAAAGAGCTAGCCTTGTTTCTCAGGTATGGTAGCTGTCATGAATGACCCATTCAAGGAAGTTCATTTGGACCTGCTTGATGACACCTATATCCTTCTCAGACAGATGACAACACTGGCGGCACTTACTGAGGCCACGTTTCCAGATCGGACCCCACTGGATTGAGCAGACAAGGCCAAAAGGCGAAGCCTGGCTGAATTTTCTCAAATGGATTCCCTAGAGATGCTGGTGACCCATGTTGCTCTCTCAAATGCCATGGGGCAACAGGAAAAAAGGCGAGAGGAAATTCTGACATTATACTGCATTCATTTTGACTTTGTTTCTGGGAACTTCAAGTAAATAGTATTTCTAGAATCATAGATCTTAATACTGGCAGGGCCTTTAGAAGATCATGTGATCCTACCAGCTTCAGGTGACATCTTATCCCCATTCAAGGCCAGGAGAGCTCAAAAGGTCATAGCTAAAAAAGGATGGGGACTCCAAGGAAGTTAGGATTTACCCAATAAAATTAGGCATTTGATCACTTCTATTGTTCGTGGTTCTTGGTGTCAAACTCTCCACCCCCTAAGGGCCAAGAGAGTTTCTGTACAATGACCTTGCCATACCCATGGGCCAGTTATAATTAATGCTTCCTCAAGTCTTATCAATAAAAAAAGAGAGGACATTTATGATAATGACAAGATCATTGCCCTTCTGCTGTTATCCTATCAGTTTTCTTTTCAGTTCTGTGAATTGCAAAATGACCAGGAGGGATGTTTCTTAAGCTGGAACAGTCATAAAGGAAGAGAGAACAAAGTCAAATCCTCATCGGGAAATTAAAGACAAGTCAAGATCTGAGTAAACTTGGGCACCTCTTCTGGACAAATACACTTTGAGCTACAGGCCAGAGCCATGGGAAGAACAGCTGAAGACCCCCCCGTGAGGGAGACCGCTGGTGAACAAAGGAGCGGTAGGTAGTAGAGACTTCTATTTTCAATCCAGCTGGACTGTTGGGAGATATAAAGCACAACCTATGTCATGGAGCAGGAGCATACGGCAAAAACACAGGGCTTAGAAGAGCAGACAGCAGGAACAGAACGCATTAAACAGGAAAAAAAAGAAAAAGAAAAGTATCAGTGGAGTTAAAATCTGCATTCGTTTCATTCTCCTACCAGGAGCCAAGCAGCAGAGCAAAACGAAAAGACTACCTCCTCCATGCCTGCGGAGGATCAAGCCCATAACCCAGATAGTGCCCTGACTGTGACCCCCTTGTTCACAGGTTGATGTTCAACCACTGAGCCACACCAGCTGGGCGCACCTGCCTTATCTTGACACACTTCCCTATCCTCTCTCAAACAAATAGCTTCCAGACATCTCTGGATCCTTGCCTCTCACTTGCCACCACCAGCCCCATCAGTCTCCCCAGCACACCCCACTGAGCTGAACAAAATCCTGATAAATGCTTACATTCAAACTACAATTCTGCACCCAATTCCAATGTGTGGGTTTCCCACACACACACACCATTAAGCAATTCTGTGACACCAGCTGGGTGTCCTGCAACTCAATTCTGGCGCTATCTATCCAGAGGTAGCCCCGTGAAGGGCTCAGCCCTACATGACTCCCCTCTTCCACTTGAGGATAATGCTCCCCTTTCCTCTCAGACACCTGCAAATCCAGGTGGTCACCTGCGCTTCTGGCCAACTAGCTACAAATCAGAGGTTCCCCAAACCCCCTCCCTGGAATTCAATCAATTAGCTAGAGCAGCTCACACAACTCAGGAAGAGTTTACTTACTACACTGGTTGGCAAACTCATTAGTCAACAGAGCCAAATATCAACAGTACAACGACTGAAATTTCTTTTGAAAGGCGAAAACCGACCTCTGCTCAAGGGCCAGGAAGTTTCAATCGCAATGTACGTGCGCACCGGCACGTGGTATTTTGTGGAAGAGCCACACTCAAGGGGCCAAAGAGCAGCATGTGGCTCACGAGCTGCAATTTGCCAACCACTGACTTACTAGATTATCAGTTTATTCTAAAGCATGTGACTCAGAAACAGCCAGACGAAGAGATGCAAAGGGGCACCGTATAGGGAAAGGGCTCATAGCTCCCAGGCTCTCTGGGGAGCCACACTCCCATAGTGCTACGTGTTCCCCAACCTGAATGTTCTCCGAGCCTTGCCCTTCTGGGTTTTGCCAGAGCTTCATCAGGTGGTCATACTTGGTTAAACCAACAGGTGATGGAGTGGTGAATTCATCCTCCAACCCCTCATCTCTCCCCTCCCCAAAGGTCAGGGGGTGGGACAGAAAGTTCCAACCCTTCAGTCAGGTGGCTGGGTGCCCTGGCAACCAGCCCCCATCCCCAGGGATCTCCAAAAGTCATCTCATCAGCACAACAAAAGACACTAACTAGTCACTCCCGTCACAGGAAATTCCAATGGTTTTAGAAGCTCAGAGCCAGAAAAGGGTACTAAGACCAAATATACATTTCTTCTTGTAAATCACAATACCAAGCTGATTTGTCACCTCCATCTCTAAAGCATTTCCCAGGGGGCAGCCGTTCGTTCCAGCACGCTTAGTTTCCCATTGAGAAATGTGTGTTTGCTTTTAATCACAAATATGACTCTACTCATCTGTTCCTTTCACCCACTGCCGGAGTTTGAGCCCTTATTATATCTTATCTGGCTCTGGGGGAGGTGGCAACAACTAGAAAAGGCCTCACCCTATTTTTAAAATATATATATATTTTATTTATTTATTTATTTATTTATTTATTTATTTATTTTTTACAGAGAGGAAGGGAGAGGAATAGAGAGTCAGAAACATCGATGAAAGAGAAACATTGATCAGCTCTGCCTCCTGCACACCCCGCATTGGGGATGTGCCCGCAACCAAGGTACATGCCCCTGACCGGAATCGAACCTGGGACCTCTCAGTCTACAGGCCGATGCTCTATCAAACTGAGCCAAACTGGTCAGGGACCTGTTTTTCTTTTTCTTTTTTTTTTTAAAAAATAACCTAATAAAAGACAGTAAGACCTAGGAGACATATGAGGACACTATTAACCCCATGGAACTCAGCCAATGAAGAACCCAGAGGAGAGACTCTCACACCTATATACCGCGTTTCCCCAAAAATAAGACATCCTCCGAAAATAAGACCTACTTCATGGAAACATAATACGTCCCCTGAAAATAAGACCTAGCGCATCTTTGGGAGCAAACATTAATCTAAGACACGGTCTTATTTTCGGGGAAACAGGGTAGCGTGAGCTCATTATTCCACGTGTGCCTGGACACCTGCTCTTGCAAGGACGTATTAAAAGTTTTGTGTATACTCTGGTTTCTCTTCAGAGCGCATAAATCTTTCGCCTTTTTAAGTTTTGTGTTCTCTGTGGACAAAAGGGGCCACATGCTGGCCACATGCCTGCATGGCGGTCTTGCAAACTCAGGAACCTAGAGGAACCACAATGGATGCTCTAAAATTAGACTTTAACTAAAAGCAGTTATGGTGGGCAGTTATGTTCCAGGCCGGTATCTTCACTCACAAGGTCAACCGTTACCGTAACTGAGCCTATCAGTCTTTTTGCATCTATGATAACTTATCCTTGAAATGTCTGGGTATCTTGTAACTTCCCTTTTTCTGGAGCCACAAATTCCTTCATTATCATGTTAATTGTTCCTGTACCCACCTAAGTATATGTGCTTTTACTTTTTATCCAATCCCAGGGGTCCACAGACACGTTCCCCCCTCCCCCGCCACCCCCACCCTTCGTTTGCTTTATCCCACCTCCTTAATCCATCACCAATGAATTTCACGTAACCCACCTATATCCCTCCTTTGATTGCAATGTATAAATAGAAATGTAACCCGCCATTCTCTGGAGCATTATCTCAATTCGCTGAGGTTCTGCTTCCCGACATATGCCCACAGTTTGGCTCAAATAAACTCATAAAAAAAATTTTAACAGGTTTCAGTGTTTGTTTGTTTGTTTTTACATTAACATCTCCATATTTCTGTCTCCACATCTGTTATTTGAATTCGGACAGGTGAGCATTCTTCACACTTTCCACTAACCTTGGTGCCTTTCAAGTGTCTTAATTTTGGTCTAAGAAAGAGCACTTTCCAATAACCATTTTGAAAGAAAGAAGGGAGGGAGGCTTGGGAGCAAGGAATAAAGAAAAAGAAACGATGCCACCACTTTCTTAGTGGGTGCTCTGCCCAGATGACAAGGCAACTTCAGCAGAAGGGTTACTCGGAGCGGAAACATCTCTCTCTAGCTCTTACCTAACAGTTAACATTACAAATAATGCTCCCCTTTCCTCTCAGACAGCCCTTCCCACGGGACTTGGTTTCTGCTCTTTTGTGTGTGTCTGGTCCTGGAGACTGGAAGTAGGAGAAGCCCTTCATCACGCTGTTGCAAGCCTCTCACCCCCTTCCTTTCCCTTCCCTTCTCTCCAGTCAGGCCACCATTACCAAGACGCAGGGCTAGCTAAGAAAGCTTCTTTCTAGCCTAAAGCCTCCCCATTTTCACAACAATGAGAATATATGATAATGGCTGTCACTTTCATATCATGTGGATAAATAGTCTCATGGTATTCTAAGATTTTTATAAACAGTAATTATACCTGTTGGAAAGCACACCTGGAATTTGAAGTTACTAGGTGCAGTTACCTACATTCCTCACCAGGTGGCGCCATGACTTATGACCCAGGGCCTGGATCCCTTCCAAACCCAGGGATATATTTGGAGAAATAATACATTCATTTCTTAAAAGAGGTGGTTGGTATCTTCAAATGTGTATGTGTCGGTGTGTTTGCCTTGATAACATTAACTTTCTAACTAGAACTTGTATGGGGAAATTGCAGATGGCCCTAATGGAATCCTTTCATAAAGCACTTCTAAGCAAAATATAAAAGGAATCAAATGTATGCCCAATTAAGAGAGCTCATATTTATCAAGTACTTCTTTCATAAGACAACAGTGGAATATTACCTCCAGACCATGGGACCAGTAACTTAAAACTATAAGTGTGAGTTATGCCAATCTACATCCCAGTTCTCTCTAGAGATTAGTTTCCCAGAACTCCCAGCCTAGACCAGCAATAAAATTATACATTTTCCAAATAAACCGAGTTAGCCTAATCCGGAAGGCAAAGCCCTCTCCTCTCTCATACTAGCCCAACTGAAGTTGACTTTAAGACACGGCTGGTTTTCCGGTTTTTCTCTTCCTTCGGTCTAACCAGTAAACATTTTGACAAGGACCAAGCTAATGCTCTTCTCCCGGGGACCTGGTGTTTAACACTTGTCTCAACTTGTTCTCATTAAATTTCTGACGTGCCCAGTTTACTGAGCCGCATTTGTTCTCATCCTTTCTCTGCCTCCCTTCTGCCTGCCCAAGCTTTAGGGCAGCGTTTCAGTTTCTCAGGTTAGCCACGTTCACTTCTCAGCCAACCAAGAAAACAAGTTAAGGTAGAGACACAATGGTTTGGACACAAGACACTAGAGGTGGGGAGGAGGGGGAAGGTCAATAGGAGGGAAAAGGAGATATATGTACTACTATATGTAATACTTTAAACAATAAAAAATAAATTAAAAAAAAAAAACTAAAAAGGAAAGAGAAAAAAATACAATGGTTTCTGCTGAGACACACACATTAATATGAGACACACACATTAATATGAGAAAGTTTGAGTTCTGGTCCCTTCATATAACTGACACCCTTCATGTTTTCATGTCTCCACTCCCGAAGTCAAATGAAATCATAGGATTGTGAATCGGTTTTATTTTTAATTTAGAGTAAAATCAGTTAAGAATGGGGGTGCATGAGCCGTGTCCCCCAAAGGGGCCGGGTGGCCCGAGTGAGCCATGTGTCCCAGGGGGCCGGGTGTCCTGGGTGAGCTGTGTGTCCCAGGGGAAGCAGTGGGACCCGGGGGGAGGGGCGGTGAGAACCGGAGGAGGAGCAGACTCTATTCATATGTCCTGAGATAGACACCATAAAACAAGCAGACTGCCAAATGAGGAGCAGATTCTATTCATGTGGTCCTGAGATAGTCACCATAAAACAAGCAGATTGTCAAATGACAGCGGGGAGAGGAAGGAGACCTGGGGGGAGATAAGAGAACCACCGAAGGGCTGGTATGCATGAACATAAGTACAACCAATGAACACAGAACTCTGGGGAGGGAGGGCATGAATGGGGGGGGGGGGGCAATGGTAAGCTATGTACACATATAATACCTTAATAAAAAAAATAAAAAAAAGAAGAAGAAGAATGGGGGTGCAGAAGGTGTTGAGCTGCCTAAATACACACCTGGATGTAATGTGTAACCCCAAGCGAATTCCCCTGTCGCCCTCATAATCCCTCCCACCGGCACCAGGAACCACCCAACTCCTCCTTTGTGGCTACTTCTGTCCGTTCTTCAACCTGGGTCTCCCCTGCGCCGGAGCCCTCGCTGGAATGCAATGCAGGCTCGAGGCTCCTCCGCCGCCTCCTTGCCCCTAAAACAAACGGGATGTTTTGGAGGATTTTAATATGGCAACTATAGAGACATGCTTTCTAAAGAGCAAATGCAGGAAGAGTTGCAACACGTCCCGTGGTGTTGGAGTGGCATTTATCCCCGCAGCGCCGCGTCACCTATGTGAGATTTCTCTCAGCTCTGTCTTCGTCCTTCTTTTTCCTCTTCTGGAGATCCCCGCTTCAACCAAACATCTCTTTTAGTGCAGGGTCTGATGCTGCTCAGTCTCCTTCTTCAGCAAACACTTTTATTCTTCAGACCTAGTTCGCAAATAACCCTGTACAGGAGGACACAGATCGTATGGCAACACTAGGAATTTCTGCTTGAAACCGTCTCATATTTATAATGGCCTTATATGCTGTGAGGTAGGTATTTATCACCCTCTCCCCCATTTAGTAGATGAGGCTGAAGCATAAAAAAAGTTGGATGCACCGAAACCGGTTTGGCTCAGTGGATAGAGTGTCGGCCTGAGGACCGAAAGGTCCCAGGTTCGATTCCGGTCAAGGGCATGTACATTGGTTGCGGGCACATCTCTGGTAGGGGGTGTGCAGGAGGCAGCTGGTCAATGATTCTCTTTCATCGATGTTTCTAGCTATCTCTCTCTCTCCCTTCCTCTCTGTGAAAAATCAATAAAATATATATATATTTTTTAAGTTAGATGATTTGCCCAAGGATTGCATGGCTATGAAGTGACAACATTAGAACCTTTTGCTCTTGACATCCCAGAGAAAATTTCAAACTGCTTCTATCTCAAAAGAGTCCTATCTCTGCTATGAAGAGTTGCAGCTGACTAACAATATCAGCTGTTTTCCTCTTAGCAAAGGACCAGGCGGAGGAAGGGAGGGAGGTGGTGGGGGATCACAGCGACCCGGTGGCATTGCTCTCAGGCATCTCTGCATGTATTTAAGCAATTAAGGAGCCAGGGGGGGCTAACAAAAAAGTCTCCTTTAAAGACGGAAGTGCCTCCTGGGAAGATTAAGCCTCCTTCAGAGACGCCCAGACCAGCCGGAAAAACAAAGGGAGTTGCCCAGTGCAGCAGTTCAAGTGGAGAATGCCTCACCACAAGTCAAGAGGACTTTAAAAAATAAGGTGTTCTTTGTACAAAGGAAGAGCACCTAGCGATGAGAATGAATCAGCACCAACCACACGAATAAATCTCCCAAACATTAAGTAACTGCAAGAACGCAGACACCAAGGACACCGATCAGATGGCTGCCTTTTATCAAGTTCAAAAAATGGAGAAATCTAATCCATGGTGTTTTATTTGTATTTTATTTTTATTCTGTCCGTGGTGTTTTTTTGTTTGTTTGTTTGTTTTGTTTTTTGGTTTTTTTTAAATATATTTTATTGATTTTTCACAGAGAGGAAGGGAGAGGGATAGAAAGTCAGAAGCATCGATGAGAGAGAAACATTGATCAGCCGCCTCTTGCACACTCCCTACTGGGGATGTGCCCCAAACCAAGGCACACGCCCTTGACCGGAATCAAACCCAGGACCCTTGAGTCCGCAGGCCGACGCTCTATCCACTGAGACAAACCGGCCTCAGCCTGTCCGTGGTGTTGTAAAGCAAAATACGTGTTACCCTTGGGTGGGGGTGGGGTGGGGGAGGGGCAGAAACAGGAAGTGAGACAAAAGCGAGGCACTCACTGCCTTCTTGGGCTCTGGAGACCCTAAGCCGGGGCCACAGGCCTCGGAGTCAGACAGAACTGGGTTCACACCTTGGTTCTGCAACTGAGTGATTTTTGAACAAGTAGCTTCCACTCCTTGTTGCCTCGGGTTTTTCCATCTATAAAACGAGGCTAATGATACCTTCCCGAACGTGCTGGTGTGAGAAGTCAATGAAACAGGCATGCGAAGTGCCCGGCAGCCGGTGCAGGCGCTGTAATAAACGGCAGCTGGGAGCGTCCCTCCCTCCCCTGCTGCTCATGGCAGCGCAGGGCCAGAGCACGCAGAGGGAAAGAGTGAGGCAGAAGCCGACGGGAGGACCAGGCTAGCCTGGTGATCAGAGATATGCCAGTCCACCGGATGCTCTATGGAGAGGGCCGTTTCTCCCGCCCCACCGCCCACAGGGTCTCCTGAGTGCCTACAAGCGTGGGCCAACCCCTCCCTCCCCCCCCCCCCCCCCCCATGAAATCCAAACAAACTCGCTTGGGTCCCATTCATGCAGGCCCTTCAGTTTATCATGACACTCTCGTCTGATAAACTAATCTGTACTGAATCTCTCTTCCCGGTTGCCGGCCGCTTACTGTAAGGTGACCAGACTTCCTGCGATTTCTAACAATTTGTCCCGCGTCCTGGGGCGTTTTAAAAAAAAGTCCAAAAGATTTAAAAGAATCTTTCCAAAAATCGGGATTTTAAAAAATATATATATTGTATTGATTTTTTACAGAGAGGAAGAGAGAGGGACAGAGAGTTAGAAACATCGATGAGACAGAATCATCCATCAGTTGCCTCTTGCACACCCCTACCGGGGATGTGCCCGCAACCAAGGTACATGTCCTTGACCGGAATCGAACCCGGGGCCTTTCAGTCTGCAGGCCGGCGCTCTACCACTGAGCCAAACCGGTTTCGGCAAAAATCCGGATTTTTTTTTTAAAACGCCGCGGGACACGAGACAAATTGTTAAAAATCGGGACTGTCCCGCCAAAAGCGGGACGTCTGGTCACCTTAGATTTACCTCCTGATTACGCAGGGTTTTAACGAGAGCCTGTGGACATACAAGGCCTTGACCCAGGCAGGATGGAATCTACCTTAGCCCACGTCAGCAAGGAGCCATGGATGTCTAGGGCACCCCCAGAGGGAATACTGGTCAGCGAGCAGGGGGAGCGAACTGCTGATGATGCCACCACGTGGATGGGCCTTAGGGCTCATGCTGAAGGGACGACGTCAGACGAGTCTTGGAGCAGGAGAAGGTGTCTAGACTGACAGGAAGCCTGGGGCCAGAGGTGGGGGTGCCTGCAGAGAGTATGAGGGGACTTTTTGGGTGATGAAGGTGTTCTGTAACTTGATGGAGGTGGTGATGGCTCTCAGGGCACATCCATTTGTCAGAACCCATTGAACTGTACACTTGGAGTGGGTACGATTCATTTTATGCAAATTACCCTGTAATACAATTGCTTTTAAACGAAAAAAAAAATGATGGATGTCTTAGTCACAGAGGTTGTGTCACTTTGGGAGTGACCCGGGAGGCCTCCGGAAGGAGCAACTGAGTCAGTTGTCTGTGGTCTTGTGGGGGCACAAAAAACAACTCATTCTCCCGAGGTCTAGCTGGGCTAAAAATCAAATCACCGTGAGACAGAGTAACAGGAGAAAATGTCCAAAATTTATTACAGATGCGCATGGGGGGGGGGGGTGGAAGAGGGGACGGGGGTGGGGGGGGGAGGAGATAGTGCCATAAGATATGAGACTCAAAGACCCACTGGGCAGTTGAGGTTTACATGCAGCTGTGGACAAAGGTGGGAAGTGGCAGGGGTTTTAAAGGGTAGCAGGCAATTCACAGGTAGATGAGAAAGAGCAAACACGACAATAAAAAATCCTCACAGGACCACCCAAAATCAGAGGGTCACGGAGGGCTCAGCAAGCAGACTCTCTCTCGGCCAGACTTCCCCTGTCTGCCGGTCAGTTTGCACGGACTGTGAGGCTACGGCGATGCTCTCTTCCTTTGCGCAGGTTTTCTGTCTGAAGTCCTTGAGGTAGGTTAAGAAGGGAAGACCAAAGATACTTTCTTTTTTTGTTGTTAATATATTTTTATTGATTTCAGAGAGGAAGGGAGAGGGGAGAGATAGAAACATCAATGAAGAAAAAGCTGCCTCCTGCACACCCCCTACCTGGGATCAAGCCGGAAACCTGGGCACATGCCCTTGACTGGAATTGAACTCGGGACTCCTCAGTCCACAGGCTGATGCTCTACCCACTGGGCAAAACCAGCTAGGGCTCTAAGATACTTTCTGAGTCTTGTTTCTTTTCTTTTCTTTTTTTTTAAAAATATATTTTATTGATATTTTACAGAGAGGAAGGGAGAGAGATAGAGAGCTAGAAACATCGATGAGAGAGAAACATCGACCAGCTGCCTCCTGCACACCCCCCAACGGGGATGTGCCCGCAACCAATGGACATGCCCTTGACCGGAATTGAACCCGGGACCTTTCAATCTGCAGACCGATGCTCCACCACTGAGCCAAACCGGTTTTGGCTGAGTCTTGTTTCTTAATGACCAGCTTAAAGTCAAATTCCCAAAAGGCATGGTTTAGGGTGGTGAGACGCTGGTCCCCCTCAGCCCCATCATTCTCCCAGCGCATTAACATCTGCCCAGTGCTCACAGTTAGCAAAGCACTTTCTCCTCTTTGAATGGTCACACCCCTGGAGGAGGTGGACACAAGGAATCTCATTTCACAGCTAAGGAAGCAGAGGCACGGCCTGGCTGAAAGAGCCGGCCGGAGCCTTCTGACTCCGAATCCCACCATCTTTCCTGGACGTGGCCTCACAGATCATCATCACCCAGGTCTAAGGCAACTCAGGTCCAGCGCGTGCAAATAACTTGACAAAAGCCGCGCTGCTAGTCAAGGGCAGAGGCCACATGGAAGAAGGCGTGCCTCCTCCCACGGCAACCAGAATGAGTAATTGTCAGCTGGGATCTGGCTGAAAGCAGCTGGACGGTGGGCTTTCACCTTTCCCTCCCCTCCAGCAGTACTCCCTGACCGGGACAACGGAGAAGCAATCTTACACAAAAGCCCGGCTCCTCTGACTCCACCTCTGCCTGCCAGGAGCAGCCCCCCCACCCCACCCCCTCGCGTCCCCGGAGTCCTGTAACTAACAGCTACGGCAATGCACACATGCATTACCTCACCGCAGTCTGGCTGCTTTCCTAGCAGCAATTATCCAAAGCTTGCTCCATTTCCCCCTCCGGTTGGCCGCGCACCCTTCACCCATTCCTCTCCGCTGAAATCACAGAGCTCTGACGCCGCGGAGCCTGCAGGGGCCTCCGCCTCCTCCCGAAAGTCCTGGGTTAGGAGGCCTCTGGTGGAGAGCGTCGGATCACATGGCCTCGCCGTGTGTGTGTGTGTGTGTGTGTGTGTGTGTGTGTGTGTGTGTGTGTTTTGTGTGTGTGTGTGTGTGTGTGTGTAACATGATGGTGTGTATATAGGGGGGAATGATGTCCTGGGAGAATCAGAGAATCACAGGAACAGTTGATGGGAGTACACGTTGGGGACAGGAATTGGAGGATGGGAAGAGGGGGTATTGGACTTTCCCTTCTGTTTCTTTTCTGTTCCTCATAAATTTTCCAACCAATATACATGCATTACATTTAATTTTTTATTTTTTTAATAAATTTTATTGATATTTTACAGAGAGGAAGGGAGAGAGATAGAGAACTAGAAACGTCGATGAGAGAGAAACATCGACCAGCTGCCTCTTGCACACCCCCCACCGGGGATGTGCCTGCAACCAATGTACATGCCCTTGACCGGAATCGAACCCGGGACCCTTCAGTCCGCAGACCGACGCTCTACCGCTGAGCCAAACCGGTTTCGGCTACATTTAATTTTTTATGTCAGTGAGGATAGTCTGGGTTGGGCCATTATGAGCCCTTTTCTTCTTATATTTATCTCTATTTGAAATAAAAATTTAAAAGAATCTCTGAAAAGTATTAACTTTCTTTTTAAAAAAATATATTTTATTGATTTTTTTACAGAGAGGAAGAGAGAGGGATAGTTAGAAACATCGATGAGAATCATCGATCAGCTGCCTCTTGCACACCCCCTACCGGGGATGTGCCCGCAACCAATGTACATGCCCCTGACGGGAATCAAACCTGGGACCCTTCAGTCCGCAGGCTGACGCTCTATCCACTGAGCCGAACCGGTTTCGGCAAAAGTATTAACTTTCAAAAGTGAAATAAGCACTTAGAGTGCTCCTCCATTCCTGCACAGTGACCGAGACACGCAACACCTTAGATAATAGGAGGACTAGGAATGATTCACCCAAATAGACGGGGCCAGGGAGGGGTGCAGAAAGCAAGGGTCCCGAGAGCGGAGGCCACTGCCCATTCTCAGCGACTGCATCGCTCACCTTGGAGCCACCGTCACCCCCTGTTTTGCACCTCCACTGGGGTCCCCTCCTGCATGCCATTGTAATCCCCCAGTGTGCGTGCTTACTTACGCCCTGGCCCCCACCATCTCCTCAGACTAATTACTTGTTGAGGGCAAGGCAAGGACTACCTTACTCATCTTTGATGTTTTCAGGCTTAATGCATGGAACGTAGGAACTGAATAAGCAGCTATTAAATATAATATCAGGCTCTCTCTTTCCGTGGAGTTGGGAGGTCTGTGGGCCGACACCGCTAGGCAGGGCGAAAAGGCAGGCGCTCCTCTTTGTCTGCTCTGTGTGAAGCGCGTGGTTGAGTTCAGGCTCCTGGAACGTGTTTACCAAGACCTTCCTCCCCTGCTCGGGCCCACACCTGCCTTTCTTTCTGCCTGGCTCCCAAGGCAAATCCTGTGCCCCAGCAGTCAAACTGGTCCCTTCGCCACTCCCAGAGAACGCCCCTTGGGGCTCCCTGCCTCCGGGCCCTTGCTCATCACGCCTTTCCCAATCCCTGCCACGCAAAAAACCCCAAGTCACAACCCACCCCGCTTCCTGAAGGCTCGGGGACAGGGCCAGCAGGCTGAGTCGGTTCCCTCGTCCAAGGTTCCCTCGTCCAACCTCCCAGGTGCTCCTCGGAGGGCGGGCCCCGCTCCGCATTGGGGTTATCTCAGCCTTCCCTGCCTTCCCCGGGGTCCACTGCCCTGCAGGGCCCCAAGAAAGAAAAGGAGGAGAAGGCGTGCGGAAACCGGTTTGGCTCAGTGGTAGAGCGTCGGTCTGCGGACCTGAAAGGTCCCGGGTTCGATTCCCGTCAAGGGCATGTACACTGGTTGCGGGCACATCCCCGGTAGGGGGTGTGCAAGAGGCAGCTGGTCCATGTTTCTCTCTCATCGACGTTTCTGGCTCTCTATCTTTCTCCCTTCCTCTCTGTAAAATATCAATAAAATATATTTATATTTCAAGGCCCAGGTAGAACCAGGGTAAAGGCGGGGGTGAGAACTACCGGTAGGGTATGGGCTAGTCCATCCTAATCCCACCCACTAGGCGGCGCCGGCGGTCTCATTCCGGCGGAGACGCCTCCGGCTTCTCGAAGTGGATTACCTGCCTAACGAGTTTCCTTCCTGCCCCGCCGCCCCTTTAAGAAGGTGATCCAGGTGAGGCCGGGGCCCCGCCCCCCGCGCCGGCCCCGCCCCCTCCGGGCCCCGCCCCCTCCGGGCCTGCTGGGCTCGCTCAGTCCTCGCGCCCCGGGCCAGCCGTGCGGGCCACTGTCCCGGGTCCCGGCCCCGCGCCATGGAGTGGCGCTGGCCCCTGGGGGGGCTCGGGCCGCCGCCGCCGCTGCTGCTGCTGCTGCTGCTGCTCTGCACCCCGGGGGCGCGCGCCAAGGAAGGTACCAGCCCCCCGACCCCGACCCCCTCTCCCCTCTCCTCCCCTGGCCCGGCTGGCACCCGCCTCCTGCAGCCGGCATTCCTCAGGAGGCCCCTCCCCAGCGCCCCCGCTCCACCCGTCGCCAGGGCATCATCGACTGGCCGGGCCAATCTTTGGTCTTTGACCCCAAACAGCTGCTTGCACGGGCCAGCCATCCCCGCCCCTGCTGGGCAGCAGTTTACGCCTTGGGGGTGGGGTGCGAGCTGCAGCGTCCAGAGGCCCCCCCCCCCACCTCTGCAATGCAGGGGGGGGGGGGAAGGGGAGGAGGAGGTTGTGCCCAGGTAGACCCAGCCTCAGGTGCCCAACCCAGAGGTCGGAACACTCCGAAGTCCGAGGTGGGAAGTCGCCTCCTTGTCAACCTAAGCCGGGTGGCGAGACAGGCCAGGCCTGCCTCTGGGGGAAGGGCTGGAATTCGGGGTGTCGGAAGGCGCGTCTCCCAGCCCTGCCACCCCGACTCCCTAGACCCAGGGCTGGGCCTTGGACCCCACTCCACGACCCCGGTCACAAGCAGAGCAGACCCTTTGCCAGTGGGTGGGAACCTCCTCCCCAAGGAAGCACCTCTGAGGACCCCCAGGGGCTGAGCCACTGTCTCACCCATGGCAACCTTCCCTCGGCGGCAGCGGGTGGCTCCCCGCCTCAGTGAGGGGGTGCATGTCTTCTGTAGCAGTTCTTCCTAACAGCTTCCTGCCTTGGGTCAAAGATCCAGCCCTCCAACCCTTGTCCCACTTTGCCTTCCTCCCATCGTCATCACACTCTAGAGGACAACGGGGCCGTTCTCCCTGGGGCTCTTCACTGCCCCGGGCTCAGGAAGTCCAGACTGTTAGACGCAGGGTGTGGGAGCCCGAGGGGCTGGGGCCCCCCCCCCCCCCCCCGAATGAGGGCTGTGCGCTGCACCTGTGGGGCCTCCTCCCGCTGAGGTGACCGGCCTCTTTCCTCCCCACCCGCAGTCACTCTGATGGACACCAGCACCTCGCAGGGCGAGCTGGGCTGGCTGCTGGATCCCGAGGATGGGGTAAGTGCCGCACGGGAGAGGAGGCCTTAGGACGGCCCAAGGCCGAGGGCCAGTGGGAAGTGGCGTGGAGAGGTGGGTGGAGGAACTGAGAAAAAGAGCAGGAAAAACTGGAAGTGTCTCCTCTGGGAGTGGGAGGGGAGATGACTCAGAGAGCCTTTTGAATGGGACGTGGTGGGGTGGGGTGGGGGGGTCAGGCTTCACCCCATGGAGAATGGCTCCTCCCCTTTCTGCCCCAGTTGGGGGGGGGTGCCATGAGGGGACTGAATACCTCTGAGGACCATCTGGGGAAAGACGGGGCCATCCTGGGGATGGCTGAAGGTTAAGACAAAACAGAGAAGTATCCTCAATCTCAGGTCCATTCATCCCCATGGAGTTGCACAAATAGGTTCCAAGGGGTAAAGTTGTGTATGTGGGTGGATGTTTTTTTGTTTTGTTTTTTTTTTTTTCCTGGAGAGGAGAACCAGAGTTTTCATCAAATGCTTCAATGGGTCTGTGACTCCCCCAAATTAGAAGCTGCCTCAGTAGAAGTCCCAGAGCCCACGGTGCTTCCTCCAGCCCCCCCAGTGCGGGCACACCGGGCATTCCAGCTGTGTCAGTCTGCTCCAAGGCCCTTGGCTAGTCCTCAAACCCAGAGAGCAGAGGCAGGATCGCGTGAGTCCCACGGAACACGTTGGCGTCCCTGCGAGCCTGTCCAGGAACCGTGGGAAGCCAGCCCGGTTGCCTCAGCCTCCAGGACTCTCCCCTTAGATCTCTCTTCCCTCTGGCCCCGAGACCCTGCTCTCTGGGTGCCCCCTTTTCAAACCTTTTCTAGTCCAGCAGGAATCGGCCTCTATGTCTGGGGTTGGCGTGACTTGCATTCTCTCCCTCTGGGTCCCAGGGTCCTGGCTCAGTCTCGGCTCTCCCACGGAGTAGCCTGTAATTAGAATTAATAGTCTAAACCATAATGTATCCTACAGGAGGGGCTGCTTGGAAAATCCGGGATAAGGCCAGCCCTAATAGGCGCCTCGTCTCATAAACCAGCTAATCACGCGGCGATGAGGGCTGCAGGTCCACCTGCTGGCTGCCACCGGCCGTCCCGTCGCTGTGCCCTGCCGCCTCCACCCAAATAACTCTTCCCTAATTGGGCCAGGGTGGAAGCCAGGTGCCTCTCGGAGCTCGGGCTAAACAGCACTAGGAGGACAAGGAGACAGCAGCGGTTGCACAATCCCACTGTCTTGCCTGTCCTCTCTCCTCCTCCTCATGTTTTCAAAACACACACTCGGGTGCAGGCTCCCCAGGATGCACACACGGAGCAGCCAGCAGCGCCTGAGTGATAAGTGAAAGGATCCTCGCGGCTGATCCTGGGCAGCTGTTTCTCCCTCGTGCTCAGCCCGCCGCCGCCGGAGCTGGGAGAGGCAGGGAGGCGAGTCACAGCTGGGGACAGCTGCTCCTCCTGGCTCCAGCTGCAGGCGCGCTAATGAGCTGCACATTCACCCCCCGCCACCCTCCCACCTGCCCTCCACCGCATGCCTGCCTTGCACTTGGCTTCCTCACCGCAGCTGCCTCTCACAAACAGGCCCGGGGCGCCTTCTGTCCGCCCAGCTTCGGTGCTCCCACACCCCTCGCCCAATCCGTGAATTGCCTAGCTTAATGCAAAACTCTGCTCCTGCCCCACGCCATCCCAGATCCCCCTTTCCCAGAGCTGAGAGTAGCCATGGGTGCCCTCGCTTTAGGATGGAGCGAAGGCCCTTGGGACAGTGAGCTTTCTCAGGTGAGGGCCTCGTAGTCTCTTCTTTATAAAATGAGGGGGTTTCAACCAAAATATAGAGTTTTGGAGTTTCTTATGGGAAGATACTTACAAACAGCTAATATCTATTTTAAAGAAAGAATAATAAAATGGGAGGCTTGCCCAGACATCAGAACATACTATCCAGCAACTATAATGAAAGTGTGCGTCATTGCACAAGAGTACTCGGGTCAATGGAACAGAATAGAAAGTTCAAAACAAAAACAAGTCCACATCTATGAGATTTTAGTGTGTGATAACACTGGGATTGTAAATCAATGTGGAAAGCATAAAATCATCACTAAATTGACAATTGGATGCCTATAATTAAATAAAAAAGGCAACATCACATCTCCACACTATACAAAAAAATAGTAATAATAGATTCTAGGGAGATTAAAATCTAGACCTAAAAACCAACCCTACAAAAATATTAGGAGAAAATATAGAATATCTTTATAAGTTTGGGATGGGAGAGCTTCCCAAACAAAACACACAGCATCAACATAAAAAATATTAGCAAAATAAAGTGGCATGACAGGGAGAAAACATTTGAAACATTCATTTCAAGCAAATGACTAATGTCTATAATATTTTTTAAAATTCATCCGAATGAACGATCAAAAGATAACAGTAGATCATCTCAATTTATTCCATTATAAATAAATTTAAAAAATGGAATATCGGACAACAGATAATTGCTTAAAAATACAAATAGCCAGTGAATAAAAGAGAAATGTACAACCTCCTCTCAAAAAAATGTAAATTAAAATGGCAAGAAGCTATGTCCTGTCCATAAGACTGGCCAAAAATAAGAAAATTATTACTATCTAGTGTTGATGAGCTTTGGAGAAAATGAGGTCTCAGGCATTGTTGATGGAAGTATAAACTGATAAAGCCTTTATGGAGGACAATTTGGCACTATCTTATAGGACTGCTTTGGTACAGCAGTTCTATAGAGTTTTGATAGAAATCCGTACGTGGTTACTAAAAAAACAAAACAAACCCTAGAAGCTACTTAAATGTGCAATCATAGATGAATGATTAAATAAATTTTGCTACATCTATACAATGGACAAGTATTTTATGGATTGCTGAAAAGAATTAGGTAGATCTATATATACTCATGTGGACATCTTTCAAAAAATAAAAAGTAGCTTACAGAATAATACGTGTATGTTAAAAAAAAAACACTTATGTTGAACACATACACAAATTGAGATGCAAGCATTCAAACCTGCCGGCTAAGAGTTGGACATGCTTGCGAGGTACTGAAAATTGTAAAGTTTTACTCCAAACTGAGTGGCTTCCTCTGGCAGTGGAGTGGATGGATGGGAGAACTTTCACTTTTTAATATATGCAAATTTTATCCTTTGATTTATTATAATGATCACATAAAGACATAATAATAGCATAAACTCAGGAGCCTAGAGGGCCTGGGTCCACATCCCAGCTCTGCCTCATAACGAGTGCCTTGGGCAAGTCATTTAACTTGGCTGTGACTCAGTTTCCTCGTCGAAAGTGCTTATAACTGTGACCAGCCCATGGGAAGCATGATATTAGAACTAGCCATTATTAACAAAGTTTAACAATTCTTTTAATGTAAAAGAAATTAAGGGGGAAGCTGTCTTGGAGTTGCTGATTCCAATGGTGGCCATTCCTGGAACACATGTTAGAGAGGGTGAAGTTCCCTTATTGTTATTTTTTAAAAATATGTTGTTGCTTTTTTTTTTTTTTTCTTCAGAGAGAGAGAGGAAGGGGGAGAGAGAGATCGATGTGAGAGAGAAACAGATCAGCTGCCTCCTGCACATCCCCCAGCGGGGATCGAGGTGCAACCTGGGCATGTGCCCTGACTGGGGATTGAACTGGTGACTCTTCAGTACATTGGAGGGTGCTCCACCAACAGAGCCACACCAGCGAGGACAGAGATTCCCTTACACAGAAGAGTTCTTTGCTGCCTCTTGCTCTCCAAGAAGGCAGAAGGGCTTTGTGAATAAGCTTTTGCTATAAAAGTCTGTTCTTGCGGTACTTTATAGCTCCACTGATGATGTAGGTCAGCACTGGTGCTCAGACTCTTGCACCTGAGGTGGGCTAACAGAAGGGACGATGGCCAGCTAGGGAGGTGAAGCGGGCATTGTATTGCCTGTCCTATATCCAAATAAATCCCCGGCCCTAACACTTAACCTACTCTCCTGTGGGCTGAGGGGTGGAGAGCAGGCGAGACAAATAGTGTGACACCGACCTCCCCCACCGTCACATCTAGAAAATGGGGGTTTGGGGGGTAGGAGATAGATGGTGGCTGGGAATGTGACTTTGACTTTCCTCCGGCAGTGGAGCGGGACGCAGCAGATGCTGAACGGGACGCCCCTCTACATGTACCAAGACTGCGCCGTACAGGGAGGAGGAGACACTGACCACTGGCTTCGTTCCAACTGGATCTACCGGGGGGAGGAGGCCTCCCAAGTCTACGTGGAGCTTCAGTTCACCGTGCGGGACTGTAAGAGCTTCCCCGGGGGAGCCGGGCCTCTGGGCTGCAAGGAGACCTTCAACCTTCTGTTCATGGAGAGTGACCAGGACGTGGGCATCCAGCTCCGGCGGCCCATGTTCCAGAAGGTACGTCCACTCCTCGGTGCCATTTCGGTCCTAACCCTGATCCCTGACTCCCTCCTTCCCATGTGCCCACTCAGCTAAGAAAAAGAGACGGTGCCAGGGACAGGAAGAGGGCCTAGGTGTCAGATATTGAAAAGACAGTGGGACTACAGTTCAGAGGAGCTGGATGTGAGGGCCCTTTCCGCCGTGTCCCAGTTTTGGGTGCAGAACTCATCTTCTCTGAGCTTTGGTTTCCTTGTCTTTTTTTTTTTTTTTTAATTGATTTTTTTTAAAAAAACAAAGATTGGTAATCCTTTATTTATTTTTAAATTTATTTTATTGATATTTTACAGAGAGGAAGGGAGAGAGCTAGAGAGCTAGAAATGTCGATGAGAGAGAAACATCGACCAGCTGCCTCTTGCACACCCCCTACCGGGGATGTGCCCGCAACCAAGGTACATGCCCTTGACCGGAATCGAACCCGGGACCTTTTAGTCCGCAGACTGACGCTCTACCACTGAGCCAAACCGGTTTTGGCTTAATTGATTTTTTACAGAGAAAAAGGGAGAGGAATAGAGAGCTAGAAACATCAATGAAAGAGAAACATCGACCAGCTGCCTCCCTCACCTCCCCAAACTGGGGATGTGCCCGCAACCAAGGTACATGCCCTTGACCGGAATCAAACCCGGAACCCTTCAGTCCGCAGACCGACGCTCTATCTGCTGAGCCAAACGGGTTTCGGCTGGTTTCCTTGTCTCCATATAGTGATCATAGTGCCAGCCTCGTGGACTGCAGAGGCTTTGCAGGCACCCACTGAGATGATGGCATGGGGGAGGCCGGGGAGAGGCGTTTCAGCTTCTCCCGTTCGTCTCCGCGACGTCCTGCACGCCCCATCCCCAGGAGCATTGCTAGGGCTGTGTAGGAAGGTAGTCCTCTCTCTGCAAGAGGCTCTCTCCCGTATCACCCCTTCCTTTCCTACCCAAAAATTGTGCTGGCGACTGAGGAGCATACGATTATAGGAGGTGCTCACATTTGTTTCCCCAAGAGATGCTGCTGTAAAAGTTTGTCATTAGTACTACATTAATCATGACACACTTTGTCACGGAGCACCCCATCGCCACTGAGGCAGGACCGCAACGTCAAAGAGCAGAGGTTATATGAGCCGTAGCCCCACGGCCCGGGTTCCAGACCCAGCTGTGTGGTCTCAAGACAAGGTCGTGACCCTCTCCTAGCCTTGTCTCCTCAGCCGTTAGACGTGGATGGCCTTGGTAGCATCCCTCCTCAGAGCATCGCTGCCTGGACTCGGTCGCATAGGCACACAAAACGCTTAGCTCGGCAACCCACACGGAACAAGCGCCCGGTTCATGGCTGTATGATTGTCAAGTGCCGAGCAAGCGATCGCTTCCGCTGTGTGATGGCGCCCCTCTGCCCCCGCCCTCCCCGCAGGTCACCACGGTGGCCGCCGACGAGAGCTTCACCGTCCGGGACCTGGCGTCCGGCTTGGTGAAGATGAACACGGAGCGCTGCTCGCTGGGCCTGCTGACCCGCCGCGGCCTCTACCTCGCCTTCCACAACCCGGGGGCCTGCGTGGCCCTGGTGTCCGTGCGGGTGTTCTACCTGCGCTGCCCGGAGGCCGTGCATGGCTTGGCCCGGTTCCCCGACACCCTCCCCACACCCAACAGGTTGGTCGAAGTGGCGGGCGCCTGCCTGCCCCACGCCCAGGCCGGGCCCTCGGGAGCGCCCCGCATGCACTGCAGCTCCGAGGGCGAGTGGCTGGTGCCCGTGGGGCGGTGCCACTGCGAGCCTGGCTATGAGGAACGCGGGGAGAGATGCCACGGTAAGGAGGCTCGAGGAGGTGGTGACAACCTGCAGGGACCTGGGGGAGGGAGGGAGGGAGGGAGGGAGGGAGGGAGGGAGGGAGGGAGGGAGGGAGGGACAGAAGTTATTTAACTGGGGGAGTGTCTGAGGGCCCCAGAGAGACACATGCAGGGGCGTTTCCACTGCAGGGATGGGAGGAGGGGTGCCATTCTACCTGTAAAAGCATGGGACAGCCCCAGCTCCGTTCATTTCTCTCTCCAGCCTGCCCCAGCGGCTCCTACCGGGCAGATGCGGACTCACCCCATTGTCTCCAGTGCCCCCAACACAGCCTGGCCGAGTCTGAGGGGGCCACCCTCTGTGCCTGTGAGAGTGGCCATTACCGGGCCCCCGGGGAGGGCCCGCAGGCGGCGTGCACGCGTGAGTCAGGGCGCAGGGCCTGGCCATCCGCCAGGAGGGGGGACAACCTGCAGGGACCTGGGGGAGGGAGGCTGGCATTGCTCAGCCCGGGCTAGGCTGGCATTGCCCACAGCTGATCGGGTATTGGGCACTGAACCGGTCCCTTCAGGACTCTCCCCGGGCCCTTCTCCCCCTGGGAGAAAGCAGAGCCATCGTAAGATGTCCTCAGCAGCAGTAACATTTCCGGTGGCCTTTGGGGGACTTCAAGAATCGGGGCGGTGGGGAACCAGCAGCCTGGGCTCCTGCTGATGGCCCCTCTCCTCCCACAGGTCCCCCCTCGGTCCCTCAAAACCTGAGCTTCTCTGTCTCGGGGACTCAGCTCTCCCTGCGCTGGGCAGCCCCGGCGGATCCGGGGGGCCGCCAGGACGTGAGCTACAGCGTGGGGTGTTCTCAGTGCCGGGGGGCAGCGCCAGGGGAAGCCCCCTGCCAGCCCTGTGCGGGCAGCGTGCACTTCGCCCCCGGGGCCCGCGGGCTCACCGCGCCCGCTGTGCGCGTCCAGGGCCTCGAACCCTACGCCAACTACACCTTTCACGTGGAAGCCCACAACGGAGTGTCAGGCCTGGGCAGCTCCGAGCCCGCCCGCGCCTGGCTCAGCGTCCACATGGGGCCCACAGGTGAGGGGCCGGGGAGGGGCTGGCCCCGGAGGAAACCGCAGGAGCACACGGAGGGGCCGGAAGCCATCGAACGGCTCCTCAAGTTGTTTCCTCTTTCCTTCCAAATGTGCTGGCACCCTCCGCGCTGGCAGAGTCGCCATTGGGCCTGTCCCTGCGGCTGGTGAGGAAGGAGCCCCGGCAGCTGGAGCTGACCTGGGCGGGGTCCCGGCCCCGGAGCCCCGGCGGGAACCTGACCTATGAGCTGCACGTGCTGCACCAGGTGAGGCCACAGCCGAGCGTCTCCGTGTCCATGCCCCGCGCACCCCGACACTCTAGCCTGGGGCGCAGGATGGCTCTCTGGGGACAACAGCCTACACAGAGCCCTGCCATGACCATTGGCCAACCCTCCCCCTTCCCATGTGCTCCCAAGACCGCCCCTGACCTCCGCCAGGCCAGGCTCCACCCAGCCCACTCAACCTGAGTCCCCCCCCCCCCACCCACACAGGATGAAGAATGGCACCAGATGGTTCTAGAACCCAGGGTCCTGCTGACTGAACTGCAGCCAGACACCGCGTACATCGTCAGGGTCCGAATGTTGACCCCGCTGGGCCCCGGCCCCTTCTCCCCCGACCATGAGTTTCGGACCAGCCCACCAGGTGGGTGGCGCATCCTCCGTTCTGCCCCCAAACACACAGGCACCTGTCGTCCCAGGGAGGAGGCTTCCGAGACCCTGTTCCAGTCAGGGACCCTTCCTCTCTCTCTGGACACGCGCACGCATGCACACAAGCACCACACTCACACAGAAGCTGCTTCAGGGGAGAGTCACACCAGCCCCTCCCATGGTGATCTCACACACACCTTCCGGACACTGGATACTTCTGACACAGCGCCCTCAGGCCTCCTAAAGGCTCAGTGAGTGTCCAGACACAAGCCAGACCCCTGTGGCAGCCCTTTCCACATTCTCTCTCTCTCTCTCTCTCTCCCTCTCCATCTCTCTCTCTCTCTCTCTCTCTCTCTCTCTCTCTCTCTCTCTCTCTCTGGATACTTCTGACACAGCGCCCTCAGACCTCCTAAAGGCTCAGTGAGTGCCCAGCCGTAGGCAGCCCAAGCCAGACCCCCTGTGGCAGCTCTTTCCACATGCGCTCTCTCTTTCTCTCTCTCTCTCTCTCTTTCTCTCTCTCTCTCTCACACACACACACACACACACACACACACACACACACACACACCTGTCTCCCTGGGCTGGCCCTTCTGGTCTTCTTCATCTGACCACCCAACTTCCTCGCCTGTTGCCACAGTTTCCAAGGGCCTGACTGGAGGCGAGATCGTGGCCATCGTCTTCGGGGTGCTGCTGGGCACGGGGCTGCTGCTCGGGACCTTTGTCTTCCGTTCCAGGTGCGCCTCCTGCCCCTCCCCGGCCACCCACCGCCCTGGGCCCCTTGTCTGGTCAGAGGGCCCTGAAGGCAGCCCCGAGGACCCTCTCCCCCCACCCCTACCAAAGCTCCACTGTGCCCCCACCTTCACCCCGCACCCTGGGGAAAACTCAGCCCAGGCCATCGGGCCCCTGATGCGACCCTGAATCAACTGTCCGCCCCCCGCCCCCACCCCCACCCGCAGGAAACGTCGACAGCGACAGCAGCAGAGGCGGCTTGATTGTGTCACTAATGTGAACAGAGGTGAGCTGGGAGCAGCTGTGTGTGTGCGTGTGTGTGCGCGTGTGCGCGCGTGCGCGTGCGTGTGCGTGCGCGCACTTGCATATATGTTGGGAGGTGCCCCTGGGATAGAACCAAGGAACTCAGTTCTGAGGGCACAAGCGAGCTCTATTGTCTTTTAGTCTTCGCGTGTTTTGCTACCTAATTAACTTTGGTTAATTAACTTTCCGTTGATGGTGCCCCAGAGGCTCCGTGCAATTACCTGTTAGCTGTTGGTGCCACTGTACGAATACCCGGGCTATAGGCAGCCTCCCCCACCCCACCCCGGTCCGGGCCGAGGCTGGGCGGGAAGGGGGTCGCCTGGCAGGCTCCCTGACGTCCTCCACGGCATATGGGCTTCCTGCTGGTCACCTCATTACGTGTCCCCAAACAGGGGAGTCAGCAGCCCATCCAAGCGATGGGGCGGGAGCGGGGTCTGCCCGGGAATGTGAGCTGAGGCGTGAGTGACTGGAGGAGCCTGGCGAGCAGGGGCGAGGAGGAGGGAGGGCGTGGGAAGCCCGGGTCAGCGAGCCAGGGGGAGGCCGGGGCGCCTGAGGCCGCGGACACGCTCGGGTCTGGGCGCTGGCCCGCTGCTCTGGGCCTCGGAGGGCGAGGACCCAGGAGCTTTGCGCATAGACAGGAGGAAGAAAAGCTGGCCGTGGAGGCTTCATTGCTGAGGATAGAGACTTTCCCCCACTTCAGCCAAAACAGGACTCCTCAGGGGACAAGAAGAAGGAGAAGTTCGAGGTCTGCTGCCAGCCCCTCTCCCCTTGCTCCTGAGCCCGGCAGTGGGCGCTCCCGTGGCCACGCCTTCCCTGTTCTCCCCGCAGGGGACAAGCAGCGGCTGAAGCCGTACGTGGACCTCCTGGCGGAGCCCATGATGTATGAGGACCCTTCCCTGGGGGCTCTGGACTTCACCCAGGAGCTCGATCCGGCCTGGCTGATCGTGGACACGGTCATAGGGGAAGGTGAGCCCCGCTGCGTCCTCTGGGTGGCAGCACAGAGCCACTTCCTTCTGGCCGTCCCCGCGGAGCCCCGCTGGCCTCTCCTCTGGCCCCGGAGCTCCCAGATGAGTTCCTCTCTGCCCCACCCTGTCTCCTGGAACTGCCGTGGTCACGGCCCCCTCATTGAGTGTCCTGGAATAGCCCCCACCTCACACACAGCCTGCCTCTGTGGTTATGGAGCTTCTGATAAAGAGCATTAGACACATCATCCTTGTCAATGGGAGGCCCGGAGGAGGCGGGGGAAGAGGGGGAGTGTCACTGTATCCGGGATCAGGCTCTTCTCAGATGGTTCCCAAACGTGGGAGAGGTTCAGAGCCTCCCTCGCTCCGCATCCTACCCCACCGGGGCCCAGTGTCCTTGGGCTGCCCTGGTCCCCTGGGTCACCAGGGGAAACGGAACCGAGCAGAGAACAAAGCCTGGCAGTGTCCTTGCTGAGTGTGCGGCCACGCCAGCCAAGCTTGTCCAGCGGAACTCGTGGGAGAGAGTGGCAACGGTCAGCCTCTCTGGTCACTTGTGCTCTGCCCTTCGCGAACACAGCCCAGCGCGACAGCACAGCGCCCACTGACCCAGCATTTACTGAGCACCTGCTGTCCTCCAAGGAGACAGTGGGCTAGCGGAACAGGCCATGGAGCTGTACTTCTGTCCTGGACGCCCGCCTCCTTCCCCAGGAAGCGTAGCCTAGCCCTTGTCCCAGGAAGAGCACACCAGGTTTCTGGTCCAGAGAAGGAAAGAGAGCTGGGGGACTAGGGGATGTCATCCAGCCCCCCCTGATAGTGCAGTGGGCCACGATCCTGCTTCTTTCTCCCCCCAGGAGAGTTTGGGGAGGTGTATCAGGGGACCCTGAGGTTCCCCAGCCAGGACTGCAGGACTGTGGCCATCAAGACCTTGAAGGACGCGTCTCCCGACGGCCAGTGGTGGAACTTCCTTCGAGAGGCAACAATCATGGGCCAGTTTAACCACCCACACATCCTGCACCTCGAAGGCGTGGTGACAAAGAGTATGAGGATCGGCCTCCATGAGTGGGGGGAGGGGTGGGGGAGGGGCGGTGAGACCACGGGAAGGAAGCGGAGGGGAGCTGTTTTGCCAATGGTAGGAAACGCGGTATTGGTGGTTTTGGGGGGAGATGGGAATGAAGGTTTCCATGTTGACCTGCCTTGTGTCTCAGGAAAGCCCATCATGATCATCACGGAGTTTATGGAGCACGGAGCCCTGGATGCCTTCTTGCGGGTGAGAGGACCAGCTGGGAAGGGGGGGAGGGGGGCGCCATGAATCCCCGGTCCGGGAAGAGGCAGCCCTGCCCATTCCCTTACCCTCCCCTCCACCCCGTTGCAGGAGCGGGAGGACCAGCTGGTCCCTGCGCAGTTGGTGGCCATGCTGCTGGGCATTGCGTCTGGCATGACCTACCTCAGTGACCACAGTTACGTCCACCGGGACCTGGCGGCCAGGAACATCTTAGTGAGTCAGAACCTGTGCTGCAAGGTGTCTGACTTTGGCCTTACCCGCCTCCTGGACAACAAGGATGGGACCTACGAAACTCAGGTGAGAGGCCCTCTGTTCGCCATGTATACATTTGCACACACCGTTTCATGCCATGCCCACAGGCACAGCTCTCCAACACATACAGGACGTGTGCTCCTGTGGACACGATGGCCTCATGGTGGCCATCCCCCGTGCCCCGAAACACATCACCGTTCTGTCCCTATATGCCCTTTAATTTTTTTTAATATATATATATATATATATATATATATATATATATATATATATATTTTATTGATATTTTACAGAGAGGAAGGGAGAGAGATAGAGAGCTAGAAACGTCGATGAGAGAAACATCGACCAGCTGCCTCTTGCACACCCCCTACCGGGGATGTGCCAGCAACCAATGTACATGCCCTTGACCGGAATCGAACCCGGGATCTTTCAGTCCGCAGACCGACACTCTACCACTGAGCCAAACCGGTTTCGGCCCTATATGCCCTTTTAGGGAGGAAAGATCCCCATCCGTTGGACAGCGCCTGAGGCCATTGCCAATCGGATCTTCTCCACGGCCAGTGACGTGTGGAGCTTTGGGATTGTGACGTGGGAGGTGCTGAGCTTTGGGGACAAGCCCTACGGAGAGCTGAGCAATCAGGAGGTGAGCCGGGCACCTCCCACAGCGGCCTTCTCTCCAATCCCCCCCCCCCCCCATGGCTCTTCCTGCACCATGGCTTTTCTTCTGGCTTTTTCCTCACCCCGTTTTTCTGCACGCCTGTTCCCTCTGGTCCCCTTTGCCTCGCACCCTGCGCTTCTTCCTAAGTGCTCAGGAGTGAGGGTGAGGGCGGTTAGGGGCCCCTTTGCAATGACCTTGCACGAACAGCTATTTCTTAGGGGCCGCCAGGTTCGCTTGCGACCTCGGCTTTCCCTCGCCTCTCGCTTGCCGCAGGTGATGAAGAGCATTGAGGATGGGTACCGGCTGCCCCCTCCCGTGGACTGCCCTGCCGCTCTCTATGAGCTGATGAAGAACTGCTGGGCCTACAACCCTGACCACCGGCCCCACTTCCACCAGCTAAAGTCACAGTTGGAGCGATTGCTGAGCACCCCTCACACCCTGCGGACCATGGCCAACTTTGATCCCAAGTAACTACGCTTGGGGGGGGGGGGGAGACAATGGGATTCGGAGGACAGATCTAGAATGAAAGTGGGCATTCAGCCACACCCACCACGTGCTGGGCCCGCCAGCCTCCGGGCAGAGTCCAGCATAGGAGGCACAACCGCAGTGTGCAACCCGGGGGGGTGGCCACCTGGATGAAGATTTGGTCCCACCCTTGACAGCTGTGGTCTGGTAGAAGACAGGAAGCAAACAGTGGGATGGGAAGCAAGAATAAGCAGGGCTTACACCTGACACCTGCTCCAGGGAGCTGGGCCACTTACATCGGGGTGGGGGCGCAGACTCTGGTAAGTGAAGGACAGCAGACTGAGTTTCCTGACTGCGAAGGGCAGCCCTGTGGGGTCTGGGAAGGCTCCCAGATCGCGTGCCCAGCATGGGTTTGGGGAGCCGCGGGTGGGCCGATTGCAAATAAGGCAGGGTGACAGCAGCACCCAGTTCAGGAATAGCGGTCAGAGATGAAGGTGGGGATAGGAGGGTCAATACAAGGAGGGTCAGTACACGCTCTGCTGAGAAGTTTGGAATTTATCCTGAGCACAGAGAACTACTGACCAGTTGTTTTTTTTTGAAAAAAAAACTGCCCATGAGAGGAACATGGTCAGAACTGCATTTTACTGAAAACATTGGCAGGATGTAGAGAAGGAACTGGTGGGGCCAGGGAAGGTGGCGGGGAGACTGGCAATGCTGGGCTTCGCATGCTTTATCGGGTAAGCCAGCCCCGGCTTACTGGCCTCTGTATCCAACCACCAAATATAACCTTGTTTCTGGGAGAAAATGTGCTCCAAGTTCCAACTTTTTGCAACTATCTTTTGGAGCACGACTCCCTCGTGCGCACTGGAGCCGGCATGTGCTAATCTTTCTGGAATGTTGGATCTGTTTCCCCCCCAGTAGATTTACTTTGCTAATGGTTTTTGGCGCTGGCTGGCTCTCATACAGGAACGCTCATTGTATTGTGGGTGTCAGAGTGCAGGAGCAGCAGCCAAGGTTGGAGGTGGCCATGGGGGCTGCTCCCAGAACTCACGGGGCCACCCTGGAGGCAGGACCACACCCAGGTCCGGGCCGCTGCTTCTTCTCAGCTGGGAGAGTCGATACGAGCCCAGAACTGGCCCAGGCCAGCGGAGATGGGCTGATGGTAACCTCGCGCTGGGAACTTTTCAGGGCTGCCGCCTCCCCCGGCCCGGTCAGCCTGCCCTCGGCCGTGAGCGCGCCAGGAAACAGGCCAGGAAACGGGCCCGCAGACAATGGCCTGGCTAATCCGCAAAGTCTAGATAATCTCTGGGCCCAGACACCCGTGTGAATGCTGGCCCCGATGCTCGCAGGCCAGGCCCCGGTTTCAGGAAAGCGGAGGACCAGCCCCTGCCCCCTCCCCCTCCCCTGACTGAGCCAGTCCCCCTCCCACCCCGCAGGGTGACCCTCCGCCTGCCCAGCCTGAGCGGCTCCGACGGGATCCCCTATCGAAGCGTCCCCGAGTGGCTGGAGTCCATTCGCATGAAACGCTACATCCTGAACTTCCGCTCGGCGGGGCTGGACACCATGGAGTGTGTGCTGGACCTGACGGCCGAGTGAGGACCCGGGGGACCCGGCAGGGGAGGGAGGGGTGGCCGGGGTTTGAGCCCGCGCATTCACGAGCCCCTTTCCTTGACCGCAGGGACCTGGTGCAGATGGGGATCACGCTGCCAGGACACCAGAAGCGCATTCTTTGCAGTATTCAGGGATTCAAGGACTGAGCCCTCCCCCCGCCCCCATCCCCCATCCTGTCCTCAGGAAGTAAGGATGGGGGCCAGGGTCACCCGAGTCCTCTCCCTCAGCCCTACCAGGCCTTGGTGCTGTTCGGCCCCGCCTTCCCCGAGAAGCTTGCCTTTGGGGCCTGGGAGCCTCTTTGTTTTCAGAAGGGAGGCTGGGGGTCTAAGTAAAAATCACCGTGCTGGGAGGAGGGTTTAATATATATATAGTTATACACATATATATTTTTATAAGTAAACAGGAGCTGAGTTTTCACCTGGACCCCTGGTTTTTTTTTATCTTTCCGTCTCCTCCATCTGTATGTAGCACAAGAGTCCACTGCTAAGAATTCTGGAAAACAAGTTTTTTTTTTTTATTTGTAGCTGTAGCCACAACCTGGCAGCATGGGGGCAGGTAGGAGCGTCCAGGCCAGTGAGCCCAGCCCAGCCTCCCCGGGGCTCAGGGGACTCACCCTCAGCAGCCAGAGGAGAGGCTTGGGGGGTGTGTGTGGGGGGACAGGGGGGCGGCAGCTGAGGGCATTTGTGCAGCAGTGAAAGCAGCAGCGCTCAACCTGGCAACCCTCAGGTGGGGCACCCGAAGGGTGGTGAGAGGTCCCTGCAGGACGGGAGAGGGGGCTAGAAATCCAGAGCCCGGGGCTCTGCATCCAGGGTTCTGTGGGGACCCTGGATCAGGGACCTTGGGATACTGGGTGGGGTTTGGAATGGAGGGAGGGGTAGACAAAGAATAACCCAGGGGCGGGGCCGGCGGAGGAGCAGGGTGGTCTCGGTGTGGGTGGTCCGCGGAGGGAGCACGGACTCCCGGTGAAGAAGGGCCGGTGCTCACTGGGGTCTAGGCTCTGGCAGTGTGGCACTTCCGGCAGAGCACGTGGCCGTCCAGCGGGAAGCAGCCATTGTCGTCCGCCTCAATGGACAGAGCCTTCCCACAGTCCTAGGAGAAAGTGGAAGAACTCTCTGAGGGGAAGGACCCCTGGGCACCCCACATCGCCCCCCCCTACCCCCCCACACACAGTTTTACATTAGCAAGGCCAAGTGCTTAACAGCTCAGCGTTGATACCCTCCTTGTGTTGCACAACCCTACTCACCCCCCACGTTCACTTTTGCCCCTGGGCATCCAGTAGGAGGATGGGCAGTGGACAGAGCTGCACCCACCCCAATAAAGAACATAGGGCCATTCCCACATGTCTCCACTCCATTCTCACTCTCCTCTCTTCCAAGTCTCAGTGAGACCAGAGGCTGGTCAGCACAAAGCATAGTAGCCCCCTTCCCCGCCACTGCTCAGTCTCCTGTCTTGGCTTATCTGCAGCTCAGTGACCCCACAGACACCCCACTGCCCGCTTCCTGCAGTGACCAAAGCATCCGGGCTGGGTGGGCCTGGACACTGCCACTGACCACCCTCAAAACTGCAGGCCGGCACTGCTCCCCCCTGCCAGTGAAGAATGTCCCCCACCTCCCAGCCCCCGGCCCCCGGCCCCGGCCCCGGGGACACTGACCTCACACCGGTAGCACTTCATGTGGAAGTTCTTGTCCAGGGCAACCACGCGCACCGTCTCCTCCCGGCCGGGCTCGGGCATGATGGGCTCTGCACACACGGAGCACCTGGGCGCGTACTGCCTGCGGGGCAGCGAGGCGGCACGAGTTGGGGTGTGGGGAGGGGGCCCCATGCTTTCACCCGAGCACAGGGAGAGCAGACGGCGGTGCCACGGCAACGGGCGGAGTTCTCTGCCCACCTGTCCCACATCGCAAGGTAGAGGAAGCCCCAACAGAAAGGCCTAAGACCAGCCACCCGGCCAAACCCACTACCACCAGGTCCTCACCCCACCACGTCCATCCTGCAGAAAGCACACCCAGAGGAGCCCTGCTGGTCCCTTCCCTGGACCCCTGACCCTAGTCCAGCCGTGGGCAAACTACGGCCCGCGGGCCGCATCCGGCCCGTTCGGCCTGTTCTATCCGGCCCGCGGAGCCGAAAAAGCGGAGGGTTCTCTTGCTCTCCCCTCCGCTCCTTCACCAGCAGCCCAAGAGGAGAGTGCCAGCATGGTCAGGTTGCTTTTGTTCCGGCCCTCCGGTCCAGTTTAAGAACCCATTGAGGCCCTTGAGTCAAAAAGTTTGCCCACCCCTGCCCTAGTCCACCCTCCACCACGCAGGTGTCTCTGCCCGACTGCTGGGAGGGTCGGAGGGACACGAAGCCCTGGCCACCCAAGGTGGAATCCTAAAAAAACACGCCCCTCCAACACCAGATCCTGTGGGGTCCCTGCACCCCCCTCCAGATGCCTTACAGGACTTTGCTGCTGGCCTGAGAAAGTAGCCGCCGTATAAACACTCTAGGGGGAACCAGAGTTCCTAACGACCAGCCTCCACAGGAGCATCTACGACCTGGCCTGTGCGGAATGAAGTCACTCCAGCACCTGCCACCAAACCCCAGGCCCCAACCAGAAGCTTCAGGGAGCCGAGGGCCGGGGAGCTGGCTGGGAGCAAGACGTGCTACCTAGACCTCAGGCTCCTGGACACCTTCGTCCGCAGGAACTCGTCCCTGCCCTCTCTAACAGGACATACGGCCAGAAAACCAGACCAGGGGTTGGGCGCCGTCTTGGGCGTCAGAGGGGCACAGCCGGGCCCCCAGACAAACCGTGGCCGGCCCGCCCCGAAGGTAGTGGCGGGCCTCACTTGTGGTAGTCAGGGACGCAGTGGGGCCGGTTGGCCTGGTCCACGATGAAGGAGGTGCCCTCCAGGGGGCAGGCGCAGACCACGCAGGTGAAGCACTGGGGGTGGTAGGCCTGGCCCGTGGCCCTCAGCATGCGGTCCGTGATGGGCTGCCCACAGGTGTTGCACTTCTCCAGGGTGTCCTGAGGAGGGGGCGGCGGGAGGTTGGCAGGGAACGGTGCCTGACAGCCAGCTGCCACGGCCGGTCTCCACGGGTCCGCACGCACCCCCAACCCCTGGCTGAGCCCCCCTCCCCCCACCCCGGGTGGTCCTCGGCCCCAAACCAGACTCACCGTGTAGCAGGCCTCACAGTAGGGCGCCCCCTCCACGCTGTAGAACTGCTGTCCTTGCAGCTGCTGCTCGCACTGGCGGCAGGTAAAGCAGGCGATGTGGAAGAGCTGCCCCAGAGCGCGCACTGCGGGCTGCGCACGCGCCAGGGGCTGGTGACACCGGCCGCAGGATTCTGCGGAGGCCAAAGGAGATCCATAAACGGGGGCCAGCGGACCCCTCGGAGAGGGAGTGGAGGAGCCACAGGGATGGCCAGCACAGTGATGAAGGGGGAGGGGGGGGACAGACATCCCAGCAAGGGGGCGGTGGGCTCACCACTGACGGCCACGTTCTGCCTCTGAGGATGCTCCATGTCCTGCATGAGCTGCTGGGTCAGCTGCTCCAGCTCCTCCACCTCCTTCAGGGTCAGAGGCCCTGGGGCCCCGGGGGAGCGCACCTGAAACCCCAACACTCTCTTTATACCCTCCAAAAGGATCGTCGCCCCCTCCAAGAACATTTCCCCAAACCAGCTTTTACCCACTTTCGTCCAGGAAGGACTGACTCCCCTCCCATTCCCCAGATGCTCAGATTTGACCCTGAAAGCTCCTCTCTACCTCCCCGCCCCCCCCCCCCCCCAGACCCCAGCACCACACGGATAAGGGGGGGAGGGGATGACGACCTTCCACCCGCTTTGCTCAAACACCCCTGGGCAGCCACGGACAGGCCAGGACGACTGAGCGGACGGAGGCCACGCACACAGCAGCTCAGGTCACTGAAGCACCGAACACACCAAGCTACGCATCAACTCCACAGAGCATGCTGGGACATGGCCCCCCACAGAAGAGGTTCGGCGCCATGGGCTGCGCACCCAGGCGCACGCACACCTACCCGTCCCGCCTGCTGCTGAGCTGCTCTGTCGGCGTGAGGATACAACACAGGCAGGAAGCACAGGTTAAACCCCCGGAGCTGTCTGCGGCGGCCCAGCCCCTCAGCTCCAGGCTCCCTCCTGACCTCACTCCCTCCCCTGCAGGCCTCGGAGAAGGACCTATCTTAGGCCAGCCCACAACTGGGGATCCCCCTCTTTTAGGGGATCCTGACAGAGCTTGGGGGTGGGGGCGGGATGAGGTCGGGGGCCCTGCAGGACCCTGACAAGCACCAGGAGGAAGCACCACAGGCACCGACTCCACCAGTGCTACCATGAGACGCTCCGCTAGGAACGCTAGTTGGTCTTGCGTTACGGGAAAAATCCACGTAGGACGGTGGTCACTGAAGGTTCTGCCTGCCCACGCCTTCATTCCACCTACCTCCTCCCACAGCCACCTTCCCCTCCCCGCCCCCACTCCCTCACTGCAGCCTGGGCCTCTCCCTCACCCCTCCTGCATGCAGAGCTGTGCCCGCTGGAGACCCAGGCACACAGAAGGCCCAAGATCAACTTATGTCGATAAAAAACTCTCCCAGGCACTCTAGCCACCCTGGGCCACCCTCACTTATCTGGCCTAATCTCAGCCCGGCCACACCACCCGCTTCCTGTTCCTGCCCTCAGGCTACAGAAGCAGGCACAGAGGCTGCAGAGTGAGTTCACAGAACACAAAACACAGCAGGGCCCTCCCCCCTCCCGGTCATCCACAGCTCGCAGCTCGGCGGCTGTCTGGCTTTCGGCTCCTGCGGGCTCCCAGTGGCCTTCCTTCCCCACAGCAGTTGTTTCCAACATTTCCATCCCCTCAAGCCCCTCGCTCTCACCAATTACCTCACCGCCTGCATGACCGCGAAGATGGAAGCCGGCCAGCCAGCTCGCGCTCCCTCCGCGTTCCCCCTCTCCACAGAAACACTGCGGTGTTTCCCTCCTCGCTCTCTGGGATGCCACGGCGGGGGGCCGCCACCTTTCCTCCTCCAGATTCCATGGGGCAGCAGCCCCTACTCTCAGGCCCTCTAACCCCTCTCCCCCTGCGCCAGCTTCTTCCTCTTGGTTCTCACACATACCTGAGCCCCCGTCCCCTCACGTGAAAAACCACACACACACACACACACACACACACACACACGCCCTGCCCTGGTCCATCTCTGCCAACCCCCCAGAGCAGGCCACTCTGGAAACCCCGTTTCCTCACTGCCTGTGCAGTCCACAACTCCTTTCACTGCCCCCATCAAAGGGCACAAATGGACTGTCCCACCCATCGGGTGACTTCCAAATAGTCAAATCTGTGACCACCCTGTAGTCCTCATCCTCCTCAAAGCCCTACTGAAGGGCTCCTCAGCCATCACATCTGTCCCCCAAGATTCCATCCTGACTTGACGCTCCTCCTCCTTCTGCCACTGTCCCCCTCCCACCTGACCAGCGGGGGCATCACCCAGGTCCCTGCCAGGCCCAAGGCTCCTGCTGGGCAAGCACCCTGGGCTGCTTCAGCGCCACTGCCCTGATGACAACCTCGAATCCTGGGCCTCCTACAACCCCCCCATTTCTAACTGAGTGACAGTTCCAGCTGGAGGAAAGTCCTCCTGGAACCTGTTGCTCAACAGCCGGACCCCTCCTCTTCCCGTACGAAGCATTTCCCCTTCGGGACTTCTCTATTTAGTCAGCATGATGGTCACTCATTCCCCACACACACCCAGGCATTTTTTTTTACCCCTCCTCTTCCTCTCCCGACTGCTTATCGGCTACCAAGTCCTAGAGGCAGTTCCTTTGACAGCTCTTACCCCCTCAAATGTCACCAATCTCCAAACTCTAGGTCCCACCGCTGCTGCAAACACTATCCCAGGAGCTCCCAAAAGCATGGCTGTCACGGGCCCTCCAACCTGCTCACTCACACACCCACTCGAAAGCGATGAAGGATCTGCCAGAACCGACTGGCTCCCTCGAGCTCCCATCTACCTCTCGGGGGCTCTATAACTTCCCAGAGGAACCTTCTCCTTTCTAGTCTCCCGACACTCTGGTGCATTTGTGCCTTTGAGTTTTGCTCATGCAATTCCAATCCCAGAGTCCTTCCTTCTCTGGATTCTTCAGTCCGACCATCCCTCAGAGCACACGGCACCAGGGCGCCTTTCCTAACTGGCCAGCCCCACGCTGACTCCATTTGCAGCTTCTGTAACACAGAATTCTGCACAGCTCATGGGCACTTGGAGTCTCCTCCTGCCCCAGCCGTGCCTGCACACACAGAGACAGACTCTCCTGCAGTCCGGTTACTCTGTCGCTGGTTGGACTAGATGACCATTGGGGTCCCTTCAACTCAGAAGCTCTCGGCTCCTGAACTAAAAGGTGGGAATGAGAGTGTTTCAACCCGGGGCACCCATGTGCTGGATAAAGACCCTCAGCGCTCTCTAGACGTTAGCTCCCTTGCGCTGCACAACCACTGCAGGAGCTGGGCGATGTGATTTCCAGGGCGGAAACAGGCTCACAAAGTTCACCTCACTTGCCTAGGATGCGGTGAGCCGGGAGCCGGGAATTCTATCCCAGGTCCAGCTGATTCCCTCAGGCCTAACCTCTTTGAGAGATCTCTTCCCTCCGGAGCACAGAGCACAGTGCCTGGCGCTCGGCACATGCGGGCTCCGCCAGCGCAGCCGCTCTTATCACCCTCAGGCAGTGAGAGTGCTCGGGGAAGGAGAGATTAGCTCAAGAATCCAAGGAGGGGGAAGCACCAGGGTTGGACTGGTGGTGAGGTCATCCTCCCCTCCAACATAACTGGGAAAGGGCGGAAGGGACGGTCCACCAAACCCTCCGCCCAAGTCAGACCACGCCAAGCCCCGGACCCTGCCAGCCCCCGAGCCAGAGGATCCATCTTCACCATGTCCCACCAGTCCGAGCCTGATCGGCTGGAAACTCCGATCCCACCATCCCCACCCCCTCTCCTCTTAGCCCTCATTCTCCGGCTCCTCCTGGCTTATCCCCTGCCCCCGGCACCCACGTCTCCCTCATCCCGGTCCTCCCACCCGCCTCACCTGGTTTTGGTTTTGAGCCGGGGCGGGCACCGGGTGCTGCTTCTCCTGCACGCGGGGCTTCTCCCGCTGCTGGGCATAGGTGAAGCTGGGGGGCTGAGGGGAGCCGGCGCCGGTGGAAGCGGGAGCTTGAGGGGGCCCCGGCTTTTGATTGGGCTGCGGCCCGGGTCCGCCCGGGGCGCCGGGGCTGAACTTGGACGCCGCGGGAGTAAACTTGGGAGCCCCTGGAGAAAACTTGGGGGCTGGAGGTGGGGCGGGGGGACCTCGAGGCTGGCTGTTAGCCAAAGGCGCAGGCGGGGCCTGGGGCTGCGGCTGCGGCTGGACGTGGAGCTGGACCTGAGGCCTGGCCTGCGGCTGCGGCTGCGGCTGGGGCTGCACGTGGAACTGTGCCTGGCTCGGGGGCTGAGCCTGAGCCTGAGCCTGGGACGCGGGCTGGGAGCTGGATGGGGCCTTCCAAGGAGGCAGGGGCGCTGTGCCCGCAGCGGCGGGCTTGGTACTGGTCTTGGGAATGAACGGAGGAGTGGAGACGGGCGGGGGCACATAGCCAGAGGATACCTGCAGGGGGAGGGACGGGGGGAGAGAAGTGTGGTTGAAGGAGGGTGCAGCCCCCCCCCCAGTCCTGTCCCCACCCCTTTCCTCCCCTCCAGGTCCTCACCCGGGCTTTGAAGGGATCATTCCTGGTCATGTCGTCCAGCAGGGAGGACAAAGAGTCTATTTCCAGATCGATACTGCTCACCTTCTCCCTGGGCTAGAAGGTCAAGGGTCAGAACACCCATCCTAGTCCTCCATGCCCCCATGCGCGCACAGAGGTGCGGGGGGAGGTCAGAAAGGACCCTCCCCTCCTTCCCGGCAGGGTGTCCCGGCTTGGCCGCCCCTCCAGGCCCCCCCCCCGTACCTGCGGTGGGGGCGGGATGGGAGCTTCGGGGCCCCCCTCCTCCGCCAGGGGGGGCGGCGGGGTGGGGAAGATGTCCTCCTCCAGAGGTGCAGGGGGGAAGGACTCCTCAATCGGGGGCGGGGGAGGCGGGAAGGCACCTCCCAGGGCGTCCTCCGTGTCCTCGCCGTCCCCCAGGAGGGGGGGAGGTGGCAGGGGAAGGTCTGGGGTAGTAGGAAGGAGAAAGAGAGCGGGGTCAGCAGGCGCCCCTCGGCCCCATTCTCGAAGTTCCCCTCCTTCCACAGCGCCAACCCCTCCCTCCCCCCAGAACTCTCGGGGGTCCCGGGGCGTGCGGGAAGGAAACGGGGGGGAGCAGCACGGGGGGCTGCGCGCAGGAGTGGAGCCGCTCCCGTTACACTCCGGAAAGCGGACCCGGAGGCAAGAACCGTGCCCCGCATTCCCCCACCTCCCACCCCCAGGCGGGGACTTGGACCGGTCCCAGGAGCCCTGGCTCCCAGCCACCACGAGCTCCGCGATGAGGTAAGAACATCTGCTCGGGACGGGGTGGCTGCCTGCGCCCAGCCCCCCCTCCTCCCTCCCTCCCTCCGCGGCAACCTTTCCAAACACCCCCAAACCCCTGAGCCCGGGTGCAGCCCCGGCCCCGCGCATACCTTCCGGGGGCGGCGGCGGCGGCGGCTCGCCCACCCGGCCCATCTGCGCGCGCTGGGCCCCGGCGCCCGGCCCCGGCTCGCCGTCCCCGGGCCGGAACGGGTTCACTTTGGGCTTCGGAGCCACCACCGGCGCGAACTTCTTCTGCGGCGCGTAAAAGGCCGGGGCCGAGACGGAGATCGCGGGGGACGGGCGGGGGGCCGCCATGGCCGGGCCGGGCCGGGCTGCTGGGCGTGGGGGGCCGGGTGGTGCGGCGCCGAGCCCGGCGGAGGGCGCCCCGCGGCCGGCCGGCTCCCCGCGGCGGCGGCGGCGGCGGCGTCCCCCCCCCCGGCGTGCGCCCTCCCCGCGCGCGGCTCCCGGCTCCCGGCTGCTCCCCGCGGGCCGGAGGGGCGTGCGCGCCGCGTCTGGGTGGCCGCCTGGGCGCCGGGTGCGCGGACTCTGCGCCCCGGGTCCCCCGAGCCGCCGCCTCCGTCCGTCCGTCCGCCCGCCCCGGCGGGGGAGGGCCCGGCGCGGGGGGCGGGGCGCGGGGCGGGGCGAGCGCGGCGCCCGGACCGTACAAGGAGCGGCCCGCGAGGGGGGCGGGGAGAGCGGGAGGCGCCGACGCGGCAGGAAACTCCCCCAGGAAGGGGCCCCGGTCCGGCCCCCGGGCCGCCGCCTCCGTCAAGGTCCTCCCTCCCCTGCCCGGCCCCGGCCCGGGCCCCGGCCCCCGCCCCCGCCGCTCGGCCCGCCGAGGACCACCCCTCCCCGTGCGCACAAGCCTCTGATGTCATTTCCTGACTTGCCCCCCTCCCGGCCGGGCCCGCGGTGCCCGGGATCTGACTCACCGGCCCCGCTCCGGGAGGTGCCGGCGAGGTCAGCGGGTGCCGCCGCAGCCCCTTGGCGCCCCACGCCGACCCGGACCCCCGCCACCTCCCCCACACAGCTGCCAGCCCCGCACCCCAAATCCCCCCCCCCCCCCCACCAACTCCCCCGATCGCTCGGATCGGCAAGACTAAGATAAAACTGGGCTCCCGGGTGGACGGAGAGGGTGAGTGGGCGCTCTCCCTTCCCACGCCCTTCGGTGACCTGGGTGGGCGGGCGTGCACGTGTGTGTGTGTGTGTGTGTGTGTGCGCACGCACCTCTTGGAGCAGCCCCTTGAGGCTTCTAGGAATTTGCATCCCCCGCGTCCCCGCCTGCAGATCTCCCTGTGAAGATCTGCGGGGGGGAGAGGCGGGGACCCAGGACCCCGGGAACGGGTGCGGGAAGCGGAGGCGGGGGCGGGGGCGGCCCACGCGCTAGGGAGGAAGAGCGTGGACGCGGGCGAAAGGTCTGCACGGTGTTCAGCGCCCGCAGTGACCCCTCGAGGAGCCTTTGGGCAGTGGGGTGGCCCTCGGGAGATTCGGAGGCTGCGCTCGGTGGAGCCCCCCACTGGTCCGACCGGATTCCTCTGCCTTGGACTGAGCCCTAGGTTAGTGGGGGCGGGGGGAACAGACCTGGGTTCATTGAACACTGAAGTTAACCAATCCGCCGCTTGCATTCTTGCACACTCGCTACTTATTACAAACTATGGAGTCATCTGGCCGCTCAGCCTGAAAAATCCAATCTATCACCCTCGGGCGCTGCCTTTTCTCTGCCTTCTAAGGCAGTTCCCCTCGCGCAGGCCCTACTCTGTTTCCTTGGCCCTTCAAGTCGGCTGCAGCCTACCGTCACGGAGCATCTGGGCTCTGCTGGAGAGATCGTCCAGACCCAGCCCTGACATTCACCAGGAGAAATCAGGCTGGGAGCTTAAGAGAGGGGCCCGGGGTCGCATCCAGTCAGCCCCAAGGAAAGTCTAGGCTGGGACTGTAGTCTCGAGGGCTCTCATGCCAGCAGAGATCACTCCCCTACGCCCCGGTGTCAGCGGAGGCATCACCGGAGGCAGGAGTGCAGAGTGAGGTCAGGGTGCAGCTACTAGCTTGAGTGTCCAAACTTAAGCGGTTCTCTCCGCTTCGTTTCCTCCGTCCGTAGAAGAGTGGTGATATTTAATCTACTCACTTTATTGCATTAAATGGAGAAGTACATGAAATTCAAGATCTGAAGTGTTATATAATCCTTGATATTATTATTATTCAAGCCCCAGTTCTGCCCAGAATGGAAATTCTGACAGGTTAACCTAAGAGCGTTATTCCTTACGTTCCCTTCTGAGTTGCCAAGCCAATCTCTCCTGGGCCTGAGGGTATGCAATGCCTGCTTCTTCCTTCAGCCTTGTCAAATCCTTACTTATGCCTAACACTGCATCTCCATCTCCTTCTCAGCACCCACCGACCTGTCTTTTCTCTGGTGTCTCCCTGTCTTGGTCACGGGTCTTTCACACCGCCGTAAGCGTGTGTGGCCACGCACGATCTAAAGCCCGCCGTGCAGGTCTCCGCTGGTCCTGGGCTTGTCCTTACGAAAATAGGCTAGAGATTTGATGCCGGATTTCTGTGCCGATTGGAAATGGTGTCTTGGGCTTTCCAGACCAAAAGTCTCCTTGCCAATCCTTCAAAAATATACCCACTTGTTGGGGAAATGGTTAGGAAGATGGTGTCCAGATAGTGTCACAAGAGGAGAAGCCATTTACAGCCTAAATGTCTCCTTAAGGGATGTGCATGTACAAAAATATAGTATGCTTAATTGTTAGGCAGCTGAACCCACTTGTAAGTCAAGAATAGAAGAGTAGAAGAGGGAGTAGGCAGGCTCAGTTGTACTGACAATTAAAAGCGTTTGGGATGCAGAATATTAGAGCTGAGTTTCCAGCCGGCCATTCTAAATACGAGTAGAAACACACCGAGTGTCCCAGAACAGGTTTGCTCAGCCAGGCTGTCTCCAGCAGAGCGGCAGGGTCAGTGCTGTTAAAAGGCGCCTGGTCATCAGGGAGTGGCCCTAATGATTCTTAGGAATTTTTCTTGAGCAAACAATTCTAATCGATCTCAGGTAGAATGTGTAAAAGATAGCAAGTGCACAGTTGTTCCCACCTAATCATTTCCAACAGATTGGGCCAGGCAAGAAGAGGAAGTGAAAAAATGTGCAGGAAGCCAAAACCGGTTTGGTTCGGTGGATAGAGCGTCGGTCTGCGGACTGAGGGGTCCTGGGTTTGATTCCGGTCAAGGGCGTGTACCTTGGTTGCGGGCACATCCCCAGTAGGGACAGCTGGTCGATGTTTCTCTCTCACTGACGTTTCTAGCTCTCTCTCTCTCTCCCTTCCTCTCTGTAAAATATCAATAAAATATATATTTTTTTAAAAATGTGCAGGAACCCGTGCTACCTGAGAATTTGTGTCCACCAGGTACCAGAAAGTTTTCTTCAGGGTCATACAACATAAAGTAAGCAGTTAGAAGCAGCCAAGAAAAAAGAAAAAAAAAGGAAGGAACAAGGGGAAAAAAGAAGGATTTTCTGAAGTGAAGAGAGATGTGATCAGGTCCTTTCTGTATTCGGGCTGCAGATGGCCAGAGGGTCAGTTTTGTGCCAGGCACTGTGCTAGGCTCTCTGGCAGCAGCGACCGCCGTAACAACATCAGCAGTAACGTGCCCAGCTTTATCACAGGGAGTGAGTGCTGTTACGGTGAGAGGCACAATGCTAAACACCGTTAGCAGAAGCCCCCATTTAATCCTCACAGCAAGCCTGTAAGGAATGGACATTATGATCCCATTTTTCAGTTAAGGAATCTGAGGCCAATGAGCCATTGCATTTTTCACCGCTGAAACTGCAGAAGAAAACTTTGGGAATGCAAGTATTTTATTGAAGACGCCCCTGCTCCCCACTTACCTCCCTGCAGTCCTCACGCCTTCCCTGCAGGAGCCGCAGTCTGGAACATCAACAACCTCTTCAGGTCAGCTTCCAGTCCATTCCCCACTTTTAAGTCCTCCAACCACCATTTTCTTTTCCATCACATGGCAACATCAAGTTCTGTCTGTCTGTCTCTTTACATGTGTGTTGATAGAGAAAAGACAGAGTGGAAGGCGGGGGAGAGTTTGGGATAATAGAACTTTTCCAGAAGACTTCTCCAAGTATTGTTAAAAGTGGTTGGTGCTATGGCTGGTGTGTTCAATGGTTAGAGCATCAACACACACACACACACACACACACACACACACACACACACACCCCTAAGGGTCAAGGGTTCAATTCCTGGTAAAAGGTATGTACCTAGGTTGCAGATTAGATATACCACCCTGATAGGGGCATGTGTAGGAGGCAACCAATCCATATGTCTCTCAGGTAGATATTTCTCTCCTCCCTACCATTTCTGAAAAGCAATGGGGAAAAAAAATATCCCCAGTTGAGGATTAACAAACAAAAATTAAAAAATAAATAAAAGTGGCCATAGCTGGTTTGGCTCAGTGGATAGGGCATCAGCCTGTGGACTGAAGGGCTGCAGGTTCGATTCCAGTCAAGGGCACATGACCAGGTGGTGGGCTCGATCCCCAGTGTGGGGTGTACAAGAGGCAGCCAATCAATGATTCTCCCTCATCATTGATGTTTCTGTCTCTCTCTCCCTCTTCCTCTCTAAAATCAATAAAAATGTATTTTAAAAATAATAATAAATAAATAAAAGTGGTTGGTGTTAGGGTATAGAATTGGAGAAAGCAGAAAACTTTTATTTATAACTGTTGACTTTTCCCCATGAACATGTAAACTTTTATCATTTAAAAAATGGAAAAGAAAGAAAAATGACAGAGCCATCCTTTTCCTAATATCAGAGTGTTTTCTTTTCCACTTTCTCCCAAGTTGACTCCTCTCCTAGCCCCACTTGCATTGCTTGTCAGGGCAAAAGGCTCTCACGTAGTGGAGGGGTCGGTGGGAAGGGAGTGGGGGAGGGTGAACCATCCAGCAAGATGGCTGTGTGGCAGGCGCTGTGCTAGGCCTCCTGGGAGGGTGAACCAGCCATCCACTAGGAATCTTTGTGGCACAGCTTCCTGCTCTGCCCCCTGGGACACCCCAGCCCCAGCCCGGAGGAAAGGGATGGACTGACAACCACAAATGGCCCCCTTTTCCTCCTTTTTTCCAGGTGGGCTGACGTCAGCACATCATCTTCTGTGCCTTTTTCCACGCCACTCCCCAGCCTCGGTTCGACCAGGATTTACCAATAACTTCATATTTTAGGCACTCTGGGTATAATCACTATGCCTTCGAGAAACCTCCATCTAGAGTCAAAAAACACTTACATAGGTATTTTAATATAGTAAGATTTTAAGATTAGGAAAAAAACTTCCACCCCATCCAATAGTGCTGGCTCGGTGTGGCTACACCAATGACAATAGCCGGTGGCTTTCTCGCCACTTAGAAATCATGATTATGGTCCCACCAGGTCCATGTAGCAGTGCGCAGAGCCTGCACGGGGCATCAGGGGAGGGGTCCATCCTCCCAAGGTCTGAGCCAGATGGGCACCCAAAGGCACTGCAAGTGTCAGCAAGGTAGCAATGTGTGGTGGCAGCGGGGGGCAGAGCAAGGCAGATGGTCAGATGGCGGCGAGTCAGCAGCAGCGGGAGTGGGGAAGGGCAGACAGGAACAGAGACCCAGGGCACCAGCGGCAGCACAGGCAGGTTGCTGGCACCGAGGCAGCCACCACCAGAGCATCTGCTACCCTTTGCCTTCCTTCTCCTGCACCCAGGGGAAGCCAGAATTAGAGAGCGCCTGGCCTAGAAGCTCCGGTGTTTGTCACTGAAAATAGCCGAGTCACCAGGGGAAGTAAACATTTCAAGGAGGGAGGGTGGTGGTGGTAAAGATCTTCAGATACTACAGCTGCTTGAGATCAGAAGTCTGTTTCTCTAGTGGCTCCTGCCACTTCCACTCCCTTTGATGAGAATCACCTAACACAGGAAGTGGGTGCTCAGAACCCAGGCACCCCTTCCTGCCACCCAGAGGTGTGATGGATGTGGCAGATGGGCACCGGGTCTCAGAAAGAGTGACGAGGATCTACCCAGAAGACCACACGTCTTTCTGCTTAACTTCTCAACATGTTTGAGCAGCTGGGAGACAGGCCTTTATACCCAGGTGGGATGCTACCAGAGGCGGTTAATGCCACAGAGCCTCCCACCCGGTCCCAACAGAGTTACCATTGTGTGCTCAGTGGTAGCAGCGCGCAGGAGGCCGAGCACAGCGCCTGCCACACAGCCAGGGCCTGTGCACATTGACTGAGTGCAGCTGAGTCCCAGAATCATTGAACTCTCCTACTAGATCAACCATGGGCAAACTACGGCCCTCGGGCCGGATCCAGCCCGTTCGGCTGTTCTATCCGGCCCGCGGAGCCGAAAGAGCAGAGGGTTCTCTTGCTCTCCCCTCCACTCCTTCACCAGCAGCCCAAGATGAGAGTGCCAGCATGGTCAGGTTGCTTTTGTTCCGGCCCTCCGGTCCAGTTTAAGAACCCATGGTGGCCCTCGAGTCAAAAAGTTTGCCCACCCCTGGACTAGATCAAGGGAGGCCCTGTGTTCTGTAAAGTTAAGTGGCGTTTGAGTCAGCTCGCATCGTTTGTTTATTCACTAAGCATTTATGGAGTTCCTACTATGTGCAGGATACTTTTTCTGGGGCTAGGGAAATAATATTGAGGAAAAACAGACACGATCCCAGCCCTCGGGGAGGGTCTATGACCTTGGGGAGCCTACGAAGGGACATGAATATTAATCAATCATGGACAAATGTAAAACTGCCTGTTACAAGCACCTCAGGAGGAGGTACGCAACGCATGTGGTGAAGTGCATGTTGGGATGGGACCTGGTTGTGGAGCCCAAGGAAGGAATCGGAAAGCTACACAGGCACTCACCGGGCAAAGTGGGAGGGGAAAGCATTCCATGCAGAGAGAGCAGCACGTGCAAAGCCATGTGCTGGCTGTGAGCACAGCCATGATCACATCATAAGCAAAGAGGAAGGCAGGCATGGCCTGGGTGGCTGAGAGGGAGGTGCAAGCCCAGGCTGCCAGCGAGCTGGGGAGGGGGCTGTGCAGAGATGCCGACCATGTGTAAGAGTCCTGACTGTGTTCTGAGAGCAGTGGGGAGCCACAGCAGAGATTTAGGTCGAAAAGGGTGGCATGAAAACACTTGGGAATTTTGAAAAGTCTCACCATAGGGGCAATGTGGAGAATGACGGTAGGGTTGAGTGCAGATGCAGACAGACCTATTAAGAGGCTGTTGTAGGGCTGTGGATGCAAGGGGGAAGAAGGGGAAGGTGATGGACATGGACGAAAGTGGATAGATTTGAGGGCTGGTTAGGACATGAAATCATCAACAGAATCCAGCGATGGGTTGAATTGGAGTGGGAGTTGGGGCTGTAGGGGAGGCAGCAGGCACTGAGCCCAGCTCCCAGCTGGTACCTACCTACCTGGAGTGCAGTGCTCTAGCTGAGAGGGTGCAGGTGTGGGAGTAAGACGGTGCTCTGTTGTGAACATGCCAAGAATGAGAGAGTGTATGGTGGATAGTGAGATATCTGGGTTTGAAGCGGAGAAGAACTGTGCCGAAGATCTGCATGTGTGAGTTATCTGCCTTGGAGTATGAATTTGAATCTGTTATTGGCTGAAAAAAAATCACCTATCCAGTATTGCATGGGGGGTAAAAACAGCCATGATGGGCTTTAATGGTTTACAGCATTTGATGGACAGGTGGAAGAGGGAGGCGGGACTCTTGGAATAAGGAGACCCCAGGCCCCCATGTCTCCTCCCAACAGGAATGAAGCAAGGGCACCTCCTTCCTGCAAACCTCCTGCGCTCACCATCCTGCCTCCATGTGCTCTGCCTGCGGGCCACCAGCACAGATTGCATGCAGCCCTCTAACCCCACGTGTCTGTCACCTTCAGAAGCCTCAGATTCCCAGCTCCCGCCATATCTTGTCCAACGCCTGAAACCAGTGCAGGGTGTTTGTTCTCCGGAGCTCACAGAACACTGTCAGCAAACGTTCCTCTGCCTCCAGCGTCTCTCTTCTGCTGCTCTCACCTGGATTACCTCTGAAGACTCACACCTCCTCATAGTCTTCTCAAGTGGCAGTACATTTTCCTCCCACAGCCCTGGAGGTGGATCAGATACTCTTTTTAATCTGCGTGACTTCCACGCTAGTCTCCTCTCCTCCCTAAAATCTCCAGCTTTGAGCATCCTTGTCATCAAACTAAACCAGCTGCTGCCTGTCCATGTATCACCATCTAGTGCCCTGGGTCATCCACCCTCATTTCCAGAACTTTGTATGTCCTAGATCAGTGTTTCCCAAACTTTGTACCCCTTCTATAATTTTCATAACGCTGAGTACCCCTCGTCAAAAAAAAGATGTATTTTAATAACAATCAAAATATATTTATTTTTTTCTTTTTTTGGGTACATACACAGAATAATAATAAACGAAAAATAAAATTATTCATAATAAAATATAAATAAAAGTTATATTATAAATAACATTTATTTGCATACCGGACCATCTCACACCTCACAAGACTGGCTTGACTTGACTCATGAGAAGGTAGAATTAGGCACAGCTAAGCACGATGCAGTGCATATCCCCACCAAACTCCGGTGCAACGCGTACCCCCACCAAACTCTTCCCGTACCCCTGGGGGTACGCGTACCACACTTTGGGAAACACTGTCCTAGATCATCAATACCATATAGATGATCTTTCCTCCCCTCCCCCCACCTCTCTGTTCCTTGAACTTCTCACTTCCCATGATTTTGCTTGACTTCAACCACTATCTCCACGATGATGCCCTACACCCACATTGACAGAGGAGATATGATGTAAGCCACTTATATAATTTTAAAAGAAACTAAAAAAGAAATAGGTGCCATTAATTTCAATAATATACGTTAACCCACCATATCCAAAATGTTATCATTGCAACATGCAATCAGTATTTTGAAAGATCAAATGTTAAATTCTAGCCCCCATCGGAGAATGCCGAAATTGCCTCTTTCAACACAGCTTTCCCCCATCAGTAATAAAATTCAGCTCTGCTACCTGTGGCCATCGCATCATAGATATCTGAATTTTTTATTGTCTGCATTTTTAAATGTGTCAGGCTTCTTAAGGTAACTGATAAACCATCAATGAAGAGAGATAGAACCATCAATGATGAGAGAGAATCATGAATCAGCTGCCTCCTGTACACCCCCTACTGGGGATGGAGCCTGCAACCCAGCCATGTGCCCTGACAGGGAATCGAACCTGTGACCTCGTTTCCTAGATCAATGCTCAACCGCTGAACCACACCAGCAGAGCTAAAATGAGTTTTATTACTTGAGAGCAGCACAATAAAATTTTGACCACCTGAAGGTCAAAATTTCCAGTTTCTTTGGGGCTTTGCCATCTGGGTGGGTCCACTGCCCACTGGCAGAACAAACAACCCTCGAGTGGTTGGATGACCAGCACCCAGGAGCATAAAAGCTTTGTCCCTGCCGGCTTATCACCGTGAAAATACCTTCACCAAAGAATGACCTGAACATATACATGATGACTAGCATTGCACATTCACCCATCCTTAAACACAAAGAGCAAATGAACAGTTAGAATGCCTAAGTTGCATAATGGTCCTTTCTTGTTCGTTTTATTGCTGTGACAACAGCTAGCATGCAATGTACCCACTTAGAACAAAGTTCTTTTTGCCTCATTTTATCCAAAAGGAACTGATTCATCTCAAGCTAGTCAAGCACTGCATGCCTCATTTATTTAAACGAGGCAAGCGGCCCGAGAGTTTGACATGCTTGGTGATGAGCATATTTCAACAGGATTTAGTATTATAATAAAACTCAGACAAATAACGCAACATAGATTTAGGGAAGCCTCCTGGGGTAGGGAAAGAATGCTAGAAAAGAGAAGACCTGAATATGGGTTGCAGTAAAGCCATTTACTTGCTGTGTAGCTAACTGTAAAAGTCTGAGAGACGAATAATGTTCCTTGTCTGTGGAGGCACAGCAATCGTCTCAGCTTCTAAGTTTTCCTCCAGTTCTAATACTCGGTGATCTACACTTAGTGCCCTGTATACCCTTTGCCCTTTCATTGTCAGGAAAATGCCTCTGCTGCCCTCGCTGGACTTGGTTGGCTTGTTGCATGACAGCAGACTGGCAAAGGGCTGAAACCTGGAGCTCCACCGACCCAGTATGCATTGAACACTACTTCGGATAGGACCAGTTGCAGGAAAGCAGAAAAGACTTTTCAGCAAAAACAGATCCTCACCCAAGAAGGCATTTGTAAGAGGAATCCTAGCGAGGAAAGACACAGGGATGGGGACCCAAACATTGGGATATATTCAAGAATTTGAGAGGGAGGCTGTCAGCTAGCACCTGGTGACAGGAAAGTCTGGCAGGTAGTAACCAAGCATCAGCCACCAGGCTGTGATGCCGAAGCAAGACCAAGGGAGGATGCCTTATAAGCACGAGGCGGGGTCTCTCTCTTGGAGGAACTGGGCATAAAGATGGAAGGGAAGAAGACTCCAGAGCCCTTACTGGTATGGCTCAGTGGATAGAGTGTTAGCCTGCAGACTGAAGAGTCCCGGGTTTGATTCTGGTCAGGAGCACATGCCCGGGTTGCAGGCTCAATCCCCAGTGGGGGGCATGCAGAGAGCAGCCGATCAATGATTCTTTCTCACCATTGATGTTTCCATCTCTTTCTTCCTCTCTGAAATCAATTAAATTTTTTTTGTTGTTTTTAAAAGAAGACTCCAGAACCATGTCATCAGCTGCTCCTCAAGCCTGAGTTCATAAACACTAGCCAGGCAGCTGTCTGGATGCTCAGGGACAAGCCTTCCAAGTCCATGTTGTCACTGGTCTCCTGGCAAGCACAAAATTGACAGGGTCATTGAGTCTGGAAGAAAGCAATTGCCTGATATTACACATTTGATTCTTCCCTTTCTCCACCCGTGGCTCTGGGATTTGTGAGCGCTGAGTGCTCGCTTGACCTCTGCTGATCCCATCTGCTCCTGCTCTCCGGGATTGATGAACTCCGTTTTTATTGCTCACCTGGCCTCCGACTCATGGTTGCCACGGCCTGCTTCTTGGTCCTGGCATCCTGCCTGGTCCGCTGCTGCCTGTGACCTGCTGATGGCACCGCGAGGCCCTGACTCTGCTTTGGGCCCTGACAAGGACATTGTTCCAGGCCCTCCGGACCCAACTGGCCCCTCCTCCGAGAAGGACGTGGGATCCCATTAGCCCAGAACCCCTGGCCCGGACTTCTGCATCAGCTGTTTGGGTGGCACCCCCACATCTGAAGTGACTCTCTTCCAGCCTTGCCCACAGACCTGCTTTTCAAAGAAAAGACAAATGCATTCCCTTCATAAATCTAAACAATAGACTCTATTAGAGCCACCGGCAAACGTTTATGTGCACACTCTCCTCTGCTGAATGGAGCCACAGGATCCTGGGAAGTATGCATTCAGTGATGCTGACCTGCCTGTGTGTCTCTGGGGACGGCGCCGCAGGCGTTGGGTGGAGGAGAGGAGCCGCCACTATTGCCCATGCTGCCACGCTTCTTTAATCTCACTACACATGGCAATGAGCTCACCTTAGATCCCTAATATTTTGCAAAGGTTTCAAACTTCATCTAAAAGTCAAATGAGCATTGACCTATGTTGGTCTAAAAATGGTTATCTTCCACAGAGCCCAACAGATGAGAGATGGATCAAATAAGGCCTTTTTGTCCTCACCACCGACCCTGGAACCAGAGAACGTCTGCTATGGAACGTGTCTTCCTTTACAACTAGCTGCCCTGAGATGTCCTTTCTTCCTCAGCAAACTTGCTGAGCCCAGGAAAGGCCCTGCCTCAGCACAATGGCTAGGACCCCCATCTATTGATTACGGGGGGGATCCAGCTAAAGGTGGGGGTGAGGGGGGCAGAATGAGGAAGCGAACTCCATAGACCTGCACAGATTCTGTGGTCACTTCCTCTGAGGAAATACAATTCACACAATACCAACACCCAGCCCATCCATGACTTAGCTCTTGGTCTGCCCCCACGTATCAACAAGCCAGGCCCCCAAGCTCCGTTCTTTGTCTTCTTGTTTACTGACTGTTAAGGAAAGTATCCCACTGAAGGAATACAGACTTCCATGACTACTTGTTCTCAGACGCTTCTGATTTCTGCCCAGACCCCATGCTATATTCCATGTGCTAGTAGGCCTCCAAACCTTTCCCAAGGTTCTCCAGTATCAGCATACAGATTTTTGGCTGTGTATGCAAATAGTGCCTCCTTGAACTCCGGAGAGCTGCCCTCAAGCTGATAGAACTTGGGAGTAGTAGCCGGAGCCACCTCCCTGTCACCCCAGACACACATAGATGCTGATGCAGTGCTTGGACTTTGACAAGGAGGAACTGAGACACTTCCGTCACCAGTACTTTATGACAGCACCAAAGACCTACAGCGGGGCTAGAAGTCATCCTGAGGAAAAGCCATCGCTTTTCCATTTCAAAATTTAAGAATGTAGATAGAGTTATCCCTCTCTTCAGCTTATGGCCCCACCCTAAAGGAAAGGCAAGAGTGGAAGAATGTGTATCCAATTAAACTTCCTAAACCAAATCACCCTAATACTTAAAAACAAATAAACAAACACATAAATAATGCATCTTCCTACAGCAAGATGAACTTTCCATTTGAGGGACTGAGTTGAAGTTCTAGCTTCTTCTGTCTCCAGCTGGGTCATTTGGAAGGGAGGAAAGTTAACTGGCCTCAAACCCAGGTTTTATCAACTGTAATGCAAAGATAATGACTTCCTTATTGGGTTGCTGTAAGAAGAGACTAAGAACTCTTTGCCAGCTGTAAAGTGATATCGGCATATTATTTACTATTATTTTTATTCTCTATGTTCCCTAGTCCCAGACTCTTGGATGATCTCACCTCCTACTTCTCAAAGAAAATAGATACCATCAGACAGGAACCCCATCTTCTTGACACCAAATGTGCAACCTACTGGCATCTGCTTCATCCTTCTTTCTGCTAGAAGAACATGTGTGTGTGTGTGTGTGTGTGTGTGTGTGTGTGTGTGTGTGTGTGAGAGAGAGAGAGAGAGAGAGAGAGAGAGTGATTTTTGAACAAAAAGTTGATCTACTATAATTCTTATATTATAACATGCTTTTAAAGTAAATATGTCACGGTACACCATGAATACATTTCTGCCAACAAATAACAGTTATAAAATACTATTAATGGCCCCAAAGAATTCTATTATAGACATGTACCATAATTTATTTAATTAATCCCCAGGTTTAATGTGGCTTGTAAACAATCTTTCCTTATTATGCAATTAGTGCTCTGATGGATGCTGTAGATGAAATCTTTGCCCACATTATTTTTGCTCCCTTAGAATATTTCTATAAATGGAACAGCTGTGTCACAACTTAGTCACAACAACAACAATGATGCATATTTTAAAGATTTTTCCCATCACTACTGTCAAATTGTCCTCCGGAAAGGTTATCCCTGTTCATGTCAGAACTGAAATCTTTGACCTTGACTCAGAAAATGGCAAGGAGACCGGAAGAATGCCTCCAAATGGGGAGAAGTAAGGGGATCCTACACAAGAAGCAGGAAGGAAGCTGGCCAAGGTTGTGCCTATGATATTCTACTTTTCTATGGGGCAAAAATATATCGTAAGACAGAAAGAATGTGGGTTGGGACTGAGGCCTCAGACCTGAGTCCCTTGTGTTGACCTTAATTTAAATCATTTGGATAAATCCAGCCTCAGGGGACTGTGGGAGGGGTTTACATCAGATGTTTGGACCAGAGTAACAGCGGAATCAGAGCCCCACCAGGGTTAGGTGGGAAGACTTGAGCAGAACTGGACATTTGGCCTATTACCCTCGACCTGGAAACTCCCAGGCGGTGCTTTCTCTGCTCCAACCATAAGGGTTTGGGTGGTGCTGTTGTAGTAACAGAGACTGTTTATTTTATTTTATATTTTATTTTTTTTTACCATTTTTCCTTTGCAGCTACACAATATAGGATGCCGGAATCCTGATACTTCTTTTGTATAACCAACAATAGTACATATGGGGAAATACTTTCTAATTCTCTCCACTGTCAAAAGAGGGTGTCAGATCCTGCCACAAATTATACTAGACAACTAACATCTAAGCAGATCTACAACAAATTATTCTATCTTCTCTCTCATGGTTTTATAAATGTAGATTTGACTAAGTGTGTGTGTGTGTGTGTGTGTGTGTGTGTGTGAGAAAGAGGAAGGGAGAGGGAGAGAGACATAGAAACATCAATGGTGAGAGAGAATCAACGATTGGCTGCCTCCTGCATGCCCCTTCCTAGGGAGCGAGCCCACAACCTGGGCATGAAATCAAACCCACAGGCCAATGCTCTATCCACTGAGCCAAATCAGCTTAGGCAGATTTGGCTAATTTCTTATTAGTTTTTTCTCCATAATCCCCTCTCCCAGATCTGAGATTAGATTATTAGCATCATCTCTCATATCTCTCAGGTGGCGGTTCCACTACTAGTTATCCCCCGAAAGCTTAGCTCTCCACCAGTAAGCTAAAGGTTAAAAGTTACATTCATAAGACCTGGTCTCTCGCCCTGTTACATGCCCACACCAGGGACCCCTAGCCCACTGCCCTACTCCCTTTTCAACCTGAGGAGGGGCATGACAGAAGGTGGGGAGCAAATAGACCCCAGGGTAGGTCATTGGTGCCAAAACTCTGCCTTTTCGCACTTTGGGTTGTCTGGGCACTGCTTAGACAAGTCTGGATGCCCTTTCTCAAGTGATTTTTCTGGACTCCACTTCTTGCCCGCTGTAAATACATATCTGCCCACTTGACCCTTGCCACTTAGATGGCAATCTCTTGTTCCTACCCGACCCTCCCTACTAGCCAGAGGGTAAAGGTTCCTCTCTTGATTTTGGCTGCTTCCTGACATCCATTTGTCAGAGAAGACCACGGCTCCGAAAAGTTAAACTGGATTTCCGTCTATGCCGTCTAGCCAGCCTCGGGTCCTGGCATTTTTATTTCACTCCGGGTGGGGGGGTTGAATTAGCTTCGTTCCGTTCCCCCCATCCCCAATCAGGCCTGGAGTTAGATGATCTGCACCACACATACATCCCCACACCCATGCCCGGATTTCTGGCGAGCGCCGAGCCCAGGGAAGCCTAACGCACGATCCACTTGCAAATATTTCGCGATCTGTTTGGATGGGCAAACCATGCCCAGGGAACGCAGAGAGAGAGCATCCTACACTGGATCCAATCACGCCGCCCCGGGAAGACAGCAAGTGTTTGCTGAATTGGGCGTCCAAGGCCCTTCATCCAGGCTTTATTCTCACCCTCAACCCCCCAACCCCCACCCCACTTTCTCTCTGAGCATCCCCGGACCCTGGACATGAATCCGCCGGAACCTAACGGTGGGACCGGGGCGCTTTACCCGGTTCCTGGGACCCCGAGCGGGCATTCTTGGGGACTCCACCGGCCCCCGGGGCGCGAGCTCAGCCGGGACCCGTGGGAGCCCCAGGCGGGGCAGGGGGAGAGCAGGAGCGGGGAGGGCAGGAGGGGGGGGCAGCCCGGCCCCCGAGGGAGCGCTGCGGGGTGCTCGGGGAGCGCCGCGGCGGGTTCGGGGCCGGGGGAGGCGCCCGGCGCAGCCAATCCCGGGGCCACCCCCTCCGCGGCCGCCGGCGGAGCAGAGCCGGGGCGGGGGAGCCAGGCGGCGGCGGCGGCGGCGGCCGCGGGGAGGGATGGAGAGGGGCGGGGGGAGCGGAGCCGAGCGGAGACAGCCGCGGCGCTGCAGAGAGGCTGGGGCGGCGGCGCGGCTGCCGGCACTCCCCCCGCGCGCGCCCCGCGTCGGCGAGGGTCCGGCCCCGGAGGCCCCGCGCCATGGGCTGCATCGGCTCCCGGACCGTGGGTGGGTACCGCGGCGGGGCGAGCGCGGGCGAGGGTGGGGCTCTCCGCGCCGGTCCCCCGGCCCCTCCCCTCCCCCACCCTCCCCGCGCCCCTCGCTCCGGGCGCCCAGCCCGGCCTGGCCACCCCACTCTCCCTCCGCTCCTCTCCTCCCCGCCCCGCGCGCGCGCCCCCGGGGCTAGCATCCATCCCTCCGGGCTCTCGGCGTTCTCCTCTCCGGCTCCCTCCGGCTCCCCTTCCATAGCCTCCCCAGGCGCGGTCCCTCTCCATCATCTCTCCCTCGGCCTCTCCGCGCTCGCCTCCGTCGCGCTCCCCTCCTCTCCGGTCCCTCACCCGCCACCTCCAGGCCATCCTCCCGCGCCCCCCGCGCCCCCGTCTCCATTTGCGGAGCGGAGCAGCCCTCTTCTAAGAATCCTCAGCAGCCTCGGCCCCCGGCTTTCCCCGCACGCACCCCCCTCCCTCCACCCCCCGCACCCCCGCCTCCATCTGGCTTGGGTGTTTTGCACCCATCTCTTTCCCTCTCCTTTGCCTTTTTCTGTCGTTCGTGCCTCCCACGGTTTGCTTTGTTCACGTGCGTTTTCCCCTCCGGGGCGGGGGCGGGCTGCGCCTCGTCGGGGAGGGAATGGGTTCCTCGCCTTGGAGGGAATGGGGACGGGGTCGGCTCTGGAAGGGTGGGGCGTCAGAGCCGGTGGGCGCGGGGAGGAGGAGGTGGGGGTCTAAAGGGATCCAGAGGGGTCAGGAGCCAGCTCCCGGCTGGGTGGGGCCGGCGCCGGGAGGATCCCCGGGACTGGACAGCACCTGTCAGCTGGGGGTGGGTGGGGGCGGGGCTCGCGCTTTATTTACCTTTGACTGGGGGAAGCGCCTCCTAATTTGTTTACACACCCCCCCTCAAGCTTTGCCCTGCTACCACCCCCCTGCCCCCCACCCCCTGCACACTCCACTTACCTCTCCCTCACCCCCCCCAATTTTTCACATTTCAACTCCCCATTTCTCCCGCCTACACGCCCCAGTGACCTCAGGCTGAGAGAATAATTTGTATTATTATTAAAAACAAACTCACCCTCCAGAAAGCCTGATTTCTCAGAGACCTGGTTTATTTCCATGGATACCCCCCTCCTCCTCTGCTTTCACCTCTTCTCCGGGTTCCCTCCCTCCCCCTCCTTGCCCCCCACGCTCTGACTCAGCTCTCCCTCTTGCACAAAGGCCACCTCTCCCCTCCCCTCTCTCCCACTTTGCCTCCCCCACCTCCCTCCTCGGAGGATTGTTTTCTGTCTGCCCCATTCTGGCTCTCTCCACTCAGAAGTCCATATTTCCTCTCCCCTCCCCTAAGCCACAACCTCTGGTCTGACCCATCTCACCACTCCCCTGCAGCCTCAAGGAAGAGCGGCACACTTTTTTTTTGGGGGGGGGGGTCCTACCGCCCTTGGACCCCTTAACCAGGAGCCTTACCTTTTGGCATCAGCTATGTCGTTGCATGCTAAATGCCTCCTCAGCCCCAAGACCCCATTCAGTTGACCCCTTCTCAAGAGTGCACCCCTAACCCGGAATTCAGAATCATAACACTTCCTGTATAGCCGGGATCTATACGGTCAGATGGTTCACAGCCATTGACTTTAGTCTACCACCATTCAAGTGGGTCTTCCCCAAGCCTTCCAGGAGGCACCTACCTCCCTGCCCTCGATCTCAATCTCCCTTCACCACGAGCTCTGGCCTCGTTTTAGCAATTACCATTCTTCTCCCCACAAACCCTCGACCCCCCTCCCAGCATCTTCTGCCTTCTCTTTTAGTTCCTATTTTTAAAAGACCCCTTCGCTCCTCTGGTGGTCCCCTCCACTCCTCTTTAACCCATCACTTACCTCCCAACAGTCAGGTCACATTATTCCATCCCATGCTCTGCTTTCTTTGCTCTCAGTGTTTCTGGGTGAACACACCCAACTGCCTCCTCTATCCTCTCCAATTCCTTCCTGTGGGGCAAGTTCACCAACTCCTACGGAGGGTCCCCTACATTCCTAACACCTCACACACAATAAGGCCCACACACAGAGAAGCTAACCCCTAGGAAAGCCCCGCCCTTGTTTGTAGAACCATTATAGGTGAAAAGCGCAGCTCCCAGTGCTCCTGCATAGAAACCCTCAACGATCCCTCGGGGCAGGATGGACACCAGTTTTCCTCTTAAAACCCAACCACTGACCCTTCCTTCCTTTTAAACAACAGTAAGGGAGGCCACACACCTCACTTATTTTCTGAGTTTGCTATTCTTGGTTGAGTTCAAACTGAATATTTTTGGCTCAGTATCATGATTTCGTCTATCAAAAACGTGGGTAGAGTAGGGATGTAAAAGGGATGGGCAAGGGGAAGAAGTGGTAGCTAAGGGCGGGGAAGGGTCTAGAAGGGCAGCTTCAATGTGTGGCCTCAGCATCTGAGACCAGGAGGGGCTTTTGGGTTGGGCGCAGAGGAGTGGGGTGGAGCAACTAACCCTCTGGCCACTTCAGGGAATGAGGTGATTGCAGTGGATTGGAAGGGTCTGAAGGATGTGGACCAAATCAACATGGACAGCAACAGCTCGCTGCAGGGAAGCAGCCTCCACCGGCCATCTACGGAGGTGAGGCCCGTGCCCAGCTGCCCCTCACCCAAAGGACCTCTAGCGGGCCCAGAACCCTCCCCAACAAAGCCTCCCAGTTGCCTGACCCTTGACATCCACTCTTAAAGTCCGAGTGAACATTCCAAACACTCCTTCAAACTGACACTTGGGGAGAACATTTCTCCTACATTCCTCAAAATACAAGCCAAATGTTCCACACCAACACCCTAATTTCCTATGCTAATCTCAGAAAAGCCCTCCCTTCTTCACACCCTTCTCCAGGAAAGGGGTGGGGTTCCTTGCACCCCTGGAAGTGTTTGGGATACCCATTCCCTTTTCTCTCTCCTCACAGCAAACCCGAACTGATTTCTCCTGGGATGGCATCAATGTGAGTGCAGCGCCCCTCAGCCCAACCTAACTCGTCTTCCTTCTATTCTCCCATAACACAGGGCTCCCTCACTCCAGCAAGCCCTCCCATGCTCTACCTACACCCCACATTTTCAAGGGTGGTAGGTGCCTCCTTGGGACTCCTGGGTCTAATGGTTTTTTCCCCAATCACCTGCTCTAGCTCAGATCCTTCATCCGGGAAATCATGAACTTACCCCCACACATAGAGCACCCCCATGCCCTCTCATTCCTCTGTCCCTCCTCCCACATTCTCCATTCCAGCTCTCCATGGAGGACACCACTTCCATTCTTCCGAAGCTTAAGCGAAACTCTAACGCCTATGGCATTGGAGCCCTGGCCAAGTCATCATTCTCAGGTGAGATTCCCTACCTAGGGATGCATCTAGATAGGAGATACTTACAGGCTCCTGGTCTCAGTCTCCCTGTTCCTTCTAGCCTGCTGGGGACCTTCATGCTCCTCCCTCCCCCCCCCCCTGACCTATTTGTCCTTTCTGTCAAACCTCTCCTATCCTTCAGGCTGCCCTCATATATGGGGATCATCCCCCATGGGATGGAGCCCCCTGAGAGTGGGGTGGGGGTAATGAGGAGGACCTGTGATGGGTATTGTGTGATAATCTGGAGGATGGGGGGAATGTCTGGCCCCTTAGGGATTTCAAGAAGCATGAAGGACCACGTGACGAAGCCCACAGCCATGGGGCAAGGCCGGGTGGCCCACATGATTGAGTGGCAGGGCTGGGGGAAGGCACCAGTCATTCAGCCCCAACACAGCCACGAGGCGGTGCGCAGGGACACCGATGCCTACTCCGACCTCAGTGATGGCGAGAAGGAGGCACGTTTCCTTGCAGGTACTTGTTCCCCCAAACCCTCTTGGGACACATCTTGGGATGGCCAGAGACTGACCCTTCTACCCCACCCTGTGACAAGATTGACTCTATCCATAGGAAGAAGACCATTAGACTTAATTTCAAGTACTTTGACTTGTTAATTCTGATAAGTGCCCTCAATCTTATTTTTATTATCATCTCAGAAGTTGAGGAGAATTAATGTGGGGTTGTGGGTTCTGATGCCATCTCTCCTACATGGTGGGATTATCCAACCCCTGGACTTCCCAAGTACAGGGCAAAAACAGAAAGAAAAAGAAAGAAAGCCTTTGAGATCTTTATTAGCCTTAGCCCATCAGCACATTGCAGTCATGGAGTCACATAAGTGGCTCATTACTGGTGGCAACCACTAGAAGGTCAAGGGGACCTGGGTGAGGAGAGAGTGGTGTACAGAGGTTTCCTTCCTGGAAAGCAATGTAGGCATGAGACAAGCCTATAGTGCACCTACAATGGTGGCCGAGCCCTAGTGGCAGGTCTCAATAAGATCCCTAGGGAGAAGGACAGATCTGGAAGAGAAGGGAGGTATCTTTGTATTGGTGTGGGTGTGATGGAACAAATATCAGTGCGGGGGAAGGCAAACTTGTAAGGGGCAGGGCATGGTGTAGAGCAGCTAGCAATGTAGGCTTCAACTTATGCATGGCTTTGGCTAGAATGGGGACCCCCCCCCCCCAGTCTATTCATCTTCACTATTCTATCCTCACTTCTTATTCTAATTCCTTGAACTATCAACATGGTGGTCCTATAATTCCATGGTGCTCTCTTGGGGATTTTCTCTTAATCTTGAGGCACCATTCTCCTGCTCTCTCCTCCCCGCCCCATCCCCTTTCTAGATATCTAGATTCCTCTGTCATTGACTGCCTCATACCAGCTACCACTTCTAAAAGCATCCACAAAATAAACTTTTGGAAATCCCAAATTTCAATCCCTTAGGATATCTCACCAGAAGACCCCCAACTCTTTCCCTTAGGAATCTTAAAGCTGACCTTTTGGGAAATCCCCCATGATATTGCTTTGTTTCAGGGCACGTACAGAGGCTGTGCTGTCCAATATAGTAGCCACTGGCCAAATGTGGCTACTGAGTACTCGAAATGTGGCTAGTCTGAGTGGACAATGCTGGAAGTGTAAAATATCAACTGGATTTCAAAGACTTTCTATGAATAAAAAAATGTAAAATATCTCACTACTTTTTATATGGGTTCGATCTTGAAATGGTCATCTTTCATATATATTAGGTTAAGTAAGATATAGTTAGTAAAATTAATTTCACCTGTTTCTTTTACTATAGAAAATTTCAAATCATGCAAATGGCTTGCATTATATTTCTGTTGAGCAGTACTGCTCATGCATGTGTCTAAGGGCATGTTCTAATACCTTGTGCTAACCACATTTCTTCTCCCAGGCGTCATGGAACAGTTTGCCATTTCTGAGGCCACACTCATGGCCTGGTCTTCCATGGATGGTGAGGACTTGAGTGTCAACTCTGCCCAGGAGCCATTGGGCTGCAACTACAGTGACAACTACCAGGAGTTGATGGAGAGTCAAGGTATGGGATGGTTCCAGAATCCAACCCCTGAGGCTTGAGGGGCCTCCCCAGCTATCTATGCTACTTCTGTACATCTCTGTGCTTCTAAGACTTTCTGTTTATCCTAGCTTTCTATTCACCTCCTTCCCCAATGTCTCACCCTCAATTGGCTGTGCTGATGTTACTGCCTTTGATAGTCTATGCCCCCACCAACCTCTATGATTCTCTTTACAGATGCCCTCACTCAAGCCCCCATGGATGGATGGCCTCACTCCTATGTGTCCCAGGGCATGTACTGTCTGGGATCATCAGATGCCTGGGAAGCAAGTGACCAGTCCCTCATTGCCTCTCCAGCCACAGGATCTTATCTTGGCCCTGCATTTGATGACTCACAGCCAAGCTTACATGAAATGGGACCTTCCCAACCTGCTTCCGGATACTCTGCTCAGGAGCCTCCACCTTTGCTGGGGGGAGACACTGACTGGGCTCCAGGAATGGGTGGAGTGGACCTGGCAAGGGGTTCTGCAGAGGAGGAGAAGAGGCCCTTGGCCCCCGAGGAGGAGGAAGATGCGGGATGTAGGGACCTGGAATCACTTTCCCCACGAGAAGACCCCGAGGTGGCCACTGCTCTCAGCCGGAAGGTATCTGACGTCACATCCTCAGGTGTGCAGTCCTTTGATGAGGAGGAGGGTGAGGCCAACAACTAGCTTCTACCCACTCTACATCCTATCTTCCACTCCCACCTGAGGGGCCTGGCTGCAACAATACCCTCCCTTCCCCCAGCAGTACAGCTGAAACCCGGGCAGAAGACCACGAGGAACCCAGGAGCTGCCAGTTCTCGCCAAGAAAATGGAGGGCCAGGATGGGGTTCCATCCAGGCCTGTGCTGTAGAAACCACAGGTCCGGAGACTGAGCCCCAGGCACCTAGATGGCTGTGAACTTGGCTTGCCTGTGGGCTTCTGGGTCTGTGATGATGAAGCCCCAGTTTGTATCCTGGGGACAGGAGCCATCAACTAGATCTCTGTTTTTCACTCCTGACTTCGTCTTTCAGGAGCCTTGACAATGGCTGTCTGAATGCCTCCTTTCTCATGTCACTTTTGCTTTTTCCGACTCTGTGTTTTCTCTGCCTGTGGTCCCAGCTTGACCCTACTGTGAAGAACAGATCTTCTGGACGTGACTCAATGAATGTAGGGGAAGCCACGTCTCCTTAGAGAATGGAGAGGCTGCCCTCAGGGGGTAGCTTGGCTTCCAAGATCAGGAGTCACGGGGGGAGGTGGACATGGCAGCTGGGGTGCACAGGGCACCAACAGGATTCCTTATATAAGGCCCACCCAGAGACCAGAGAGTCATTGATGGGACCAACAACAAACATGGCCACCTGTTCTGGGATTTTGAATATCCTGTGACTTAAAGGTGGGTCCGGGCTGGCTGCTCCAGCTCTTGCTTCCTTTGTCTGCCTTCTTCCATCCCTTGCTCCAGGGGCCCTTCCCAGAGAGGGTGACAGAATGCAGGTGTCCTGCCAGGTAGGGAAGCATGAGGGCTGTGCCTCCTTCCCTCCACCCCCAAGTTCTCTGGAGCTGTTTACACTTTTCTCTTTGCCTTTTCTACATTTTTATAACTTCTTGGGGACTCAGGTTGAGTGGGGTGGAGGGAGGAGTCTGGTGCTGTCAGGCCCCTGCCCAGCTTGTTGTTGGCTGAGAATCAGTGTGGGCACTCGGCTTCTTTTTCTCCTTCTTCAGCTCCTCCCAGGTGGCCTCCCAGGCCTCCTGCGGAGAGCTGAATCAGAGTCTTCTTCCTTTTAGGAGGGGTTTATAGTGAGGCAGAAGCCCCTGAACAGGCTAGTCCTTCCCCACCCAGTTCCCATTCCGGTGGGGACTTCTGTCAACAGCACACAAAGCCCCACACTTCTGTATGTGATCCTGACAGCAGGGCCAGGCTGGAGCAAAGGCATGGCAGCTGAGGAACACACCATGGGACCCCATTCCCTAGCCCTGGCAGAGGGAAAAGCTAAGGTGGCCATTGCCTGCTTTCTGTCTCCTCTTCTAAGACTCCAGCTCCAAGGCCTCGTGTCCTACTTTGTCAGGGGTCCTATTGCTTCTGTCCTCTACTAGGAAGGGGGCGCTGTCACTCTCACAGACCCTGGGCACAAATGAGCCCACTCCCCACCCCCAGGTGTCTATTTCTTTGGAATGAGGAGGCTACGAGTTTGTGTCCATCTATGACCCCGACCCCCATCAAGTTCACACTTTCATAGGCATGTGGTCCTGCAATGCAACCAAGGCCGGGGTCCCATGTCTTCAGGGTAGGCGAGGTCAATTCTTGGAGGAAACATGAGTAGGCCTGGTGAGCAGAGATGAGTGAACAATTATTTACCTCATCTAAAGCTGTGGCTTGTGTCTGATCATGTGACCTGACTCCGGGGGCACCAGGACCTCTTGTCTGGGAGCTTTGGGCAGTGATATTGTGGCCTCACCCTGCACTCCTGTCACAGATCTTGGGGTTTGCATGCTCAAGGCTTCCTCCTTTCAGGGGGTCCTTGTTACCTCACTTTGTGCAACCTGCTCTCTAGATGAATCATCTTTTCCTTTTAGTCTCATCCTCTTCCTGCCCCCTGTTCTGCCCCCAGACCACAGTGGACATCCACTCCAGTGAGTGGGGTTATTTATTACAGTTCCTTTTCGCTCAGGGCCCTGGGGAGTTAGGGAAGGTAGAGGAAAGCAGTGTTCTTTCCTCCCTCCCTACCGTAGGAAGCCTTCTTATGGTCCCTGCTGAAAGATGACTGAATGGTGGAGGAATTAGCCTATTTGACTCCAGCAGGGCTCCACATCCCTGGTGCTGGCAGCTGGCACATGCGCAAGGCAGACCAGGGGTCAGCTGGAGGATCAGCATTTGCAAGGAGCTTCCTTACCACTTTGAAGAGGGAGAAGACCCGGGGAGCTGGCCTTGGACCCTCTTAGGACTCTTCTGGAAGGAGGAACTGCCTCTTTGGTGCTGGGGGCAGGGTGCATGGGGTTTGCTTATAGCCTATTTGGGGGGTGGGAAGGGGCATGTGCTGGAAGAGGCTATTGGGGGTGAGGGAGGGTTGCTTTTCCTCCACGGTTCAAGGCTGTGCAGCACGATTTACAACAGTTCCAGAACAGGGCTGTTTTTATATTATTGTGAATGAAACTGCTCTTGCTAAATGATTTTCTTTAGGTGGGGGTGCACTTTTATTTTGTTTCATTTTATTAAAGGGAAACCCACATCTTCCATTCCTCCCCTTCTGCCTCCCCCCTCCTCCCCTTCCTTCTTATCCTTGTGTTAAGGAGGGGATCTTGGTGAATGTGTTTATATTTTCCCTGTCCCCACCTATACAGCCCATGCTTGTCTTCCAGGTCTGGGGAGTATCCATTTTTGTGGTAGTCTTAGCATGTTTTCTTAATGTGACCCCCTCCCCCACCAGGCCTAAGAGAGATTCTATGACATATATTACAGAGAGAATTATATATAAATATATATATATAAATATTATAGATTATATACACATGGGCATTGGGCTCCAAGGCCCAATGCCAGCCCCCTTCCCAGGCTACACTACAGACTCTCTCTCTTGGCCTGGGGAGGGGGCGGGGATGTAACGCTGGAGAGGGCTCCAGACTGTGTTCAACGGCACTAAACAGAACGTGGTGGCATCCTCTGACTATGAGTGTCTTATTTGGGGGATGAAGGAGACTGGGCCCAGGGGGAGGCGAAGGAGGAGAATGTTACATTGGAGCGGGGATACAACTAAAGGGTATAAAAGGGGGAAGGGGAAAGCTTGGAGTGTGGGTGCAAGGGCTTTTGGATGCTCAGAGCCCCTGGGAAAAGGCGGGCTCATGGCAGGCTCCCTGTTGACGATCTGGGGAGGATATGGTTCTGACCTCCCAAGTGTGGAAGCACTGAAGAGGTCAGCCGTCTTGACGTTGAAACCCCAGCTCTCCACCTCAAGAAGAACACAGAGAACTCGCCTAAGGGCTGGTGTGTCTGAGTGACCAACTGAAGTGTCCTTGGAAGGAGAGGTCCCAGCCAGAGCAGCTCGAGGGCAGAGCTAACCTTTGGGAAGGACAGATCAAAGACCACAGTGGGAAGAAAGGGGATGGACTTTTCTAGGAAGTGACCTGGAGATGAGGTAAGGAAGCTGTGATGTGAGATAGGGAGGGTTTCGGATGGAGGGTGTTTGATGGGGCAGCATGATATGTGGTTCAAGGTGCCTGCCTTTCCCACATAGAGCCTTTTGTGGCATTTTCTCTTCCAGGCTTCTCCCCCTGAAGGTCTTTTTATCCACATTTCACTGTGTAAATCTGGGGCAAAGAAGGGGAAACAGGATTGGCCTTTCACTGCCTGAGTAATGGCCTGCTTGGGGACAGAGAGTGGGAGTCATATGGGGTCTGGAGGCAAATCTCAAGGAATGGGGAGACCATGGGGTAGGGAACTTGAGAGAAGGAGCTGAATGCTAGTCACTGTCCAAATTCTTACTCCTCCTCTGAGACTATCATTGTCACATTTTAAAATTCCCAGGAGGGTCAGGACATTGGCCTGATCCCCATAACTTAAGGACATATGATCTCCCACACAAATCCACCCTCAGGCCTGGGCCTCCTGAAGGACAGGCTGATGAGGCAGTCCTGGGTGTGGTCAAATGATCAGTTCATCCTCATCCTCCTCATCGGTGGATCGCAGGCTGGGGCCCTGCAAGATGTCAGCCAGCTCTTCTTCCAGCCCCGGACTGTCCACCAGCTCCAGCTCCTCCAGCTCACCTTCCGCCTTGGCTGGAGCCAGGGAACGTGGGGGTTCTGGGGTGGGAGACAGCTCAGGGGTGTCTGGGGAGGCAGGGACCACATCCTTTGTCTCAGTGGCACCAGTTCCATCCTCAGGCAGGTTCCAGGCCTCCAAGGGAGGGAGCGGGCCCCCAGGAGTCATTCGATTTGAAGTTGTGCTCCGGAAGCTGGCCAGGGGCGGGCGGAGATGCACCCCCGACTTGGTGTGCCCCTCAATGGCCTTCTGCAGCTGGGAAGCAGAGAGAGGGGGGAAGAGGGTACAGAATTGGGAACAGAAAGAAGATGGGGCAATGTGAGTGGAACAGACACAAGCGAAGAATAGATACGATAAAAGGAAGAAGTAATGGGAAAGTGGTAGAGCAGCAAGAAAGAAAGACCACGTGGAAAGATCAAAGAAGACAGAAAAAAGGAAGAGAAAGTGGTGTGGCCAGCAGACAGCAGACCCCTGTGGAACAGTGAGTCTCAAGCCCCCTAACCCAGATGTCCTTTGACTCCTTCCTAGTGACTGACCTTCAGGCCCCCTTCAGCCACATCCTATCTCCTCCTTCTTTCCATGGCCCTCCTCATAGAGCACCCCTATGAAACCATGTCTTGTGCCCTGAACCCCAATCCCAAACCCATGCCAGCTATGGAAGATCACAGGGGCTATCTATATCTAAGGTCAAGAACTCTGTCCCCTTCAGATCTTTGTAGTCATCTCCACCTGTACCCCTTGATTGCTGAACCCTCTCTCCCTCCTCCAATCTCTGCATGAGAAATAGAGAGGGAAATTGGGGGGTTAAAATAATCCCTCCTCCACCCTTACATCCTGCGCCTGCCCATTTCTCCTGCTGCTCAAATAGGACGCGCTGCTGTTACCTCTTCCAATGCCAGCACACCGCGGAGCTTCCCCATACTGGTCACATAGGCAAGGTGGAGACCAAGGAGTGAGAACAGTGTGTGAATCTGCATAGAAAAAGCAGCAGGTCAGTACACAGTGAGCTCCACACCTCCCAGCAGCCCTGGGTGGTGGGCAAGGACTAGCCTTGTGCAGGGACGTCTGTTCCACCAGCTGGAAAGGGGACTGGTCAATACAGCAGCAATCAAAGCAGACAGGCTGGCTCAACTGCTCCTGCTCCCAGGCCTCAATCTGTGGGGTAGAGCAGAGTAGTCACCCCATATCTCAGGGACAAGGCTTAGACCCCAAGCAGCCCTACTAGCTGAGAATCCTGAAATATGCAATGAACGAGCACCGACCTTCCATATCACTAAACGCCTCCTTTTTTCCCCAGGGTACGACGCCAGGTTCCAAATCAACCTTCAGCCTCAGGCACTAGCACCCCGTTCTCTCCTTCACCACCACCACCCAAGTGCCCCAAACACCTGTTATTTTCAAGCTCTCTTTTCAGTGTTTCCCTTCCTGCTGTCGTACCCCATGCTCCCATGAAACCTGACTGCCTGTCATTCCTCACACAGGTCTTCTGGCTTCTGCGCTGGTTGAAGCTGCGTTTCCCTTGCCTGCCTACCCTGCACCCACTCTGTACTCTTGCCACTCCCAGGCCAATGTGTTTTGCCCCTTTTTCAATTCCCGCAGCACTCTGCTGTTCTCTCCTTTTCGGAAAAGGCATGGACTGTGCTCACTCTTTTATTGGCATTTGTTTCACTTCTGCCCACTGAACACGGACTCCTGGAGAATGTTACTAGTATGGATGGGTGCCTGTTGTGCAGACACGAGCACATTTTCCTTTTAGACAGTGTAGTGTGCCAAATATTTGTTGGGTTTGAAATGCTGTGCTGGGTCACATGGTGCTTAGTGGACTTGAGCAAAACCATCTTTTTTGTTTGTTTTGTTTATGACAGAAGCGTTACAACAGGAAGGCCAACTCTCTTGATTTAGACACGATACTCAAACCCTCAAGCTTCCAAAGAATCCAGGATGGCTCTGGCTTTCATAAGCAAATCTAAAATTTTCTGAAACTCTCCTCTTCTCTTACTGAAGGTTCACATGGGGACTGACCGGCTCTCACAGCACAAGATGGTGACCACTTAGTAGGTATGTCATAGGGATGATCTACTCAGGACAGGCAGCCATCTTGTCAACCCTGAACCTTTCCATGATCATTTCTGGCCTTCTCTAGTTCCATTTCTGCCTTCCTTTAAGGAACAACAATAACAGAACCCGTATCAAGCACGATCTCTGTTCTGGACATTATTCCAACTGCACAGAGGTGAAGCTAGGCTTCTGACCTTGACTGCTAATAGTGTTCCAGGAACCCCCAGCTCTTGTCCAAGGGGAGGAGTATGTCTGTTCTTGAGTCTGAACTTGAAAAAGCTAAGCCCCAGTTGCAAACAGGAGCTCTAACTGTGTGTACTAACAGTGTAGCAGAATCAAGTCATAGCATGGGCTTCTGGAGACCTATAATTGAATTCTTTCAATATTCCCATAGGTATCATCTTGATATTGCCAAGGGTGTCACCTTGATCTAGTCTGAAAACCATGTTCAAAATAATCTGAATTCTGACTCCAATTGGATCTTATTTCTCCAAAATGTCAACGAGCCGCATGGGAGCTGGGAGCTGCTTAAAGTCTCCCTTGGGAAAGATATAAACTAAAAAGGTATACCTGTCATCTTTTTGTCCCTGGCAGCACTTTATTTTCAGCAGTTATTAAGTAGCCTCATTAATCAAATAGCTGGCATTCTCTCTTTGGTGTGTTAACAACACAAAAAAGCATTACTATTGGGTTTAGCACCCTACTTTTTAATTGCAGATATGACACATCTGATCCCTGCTTATGGACCGAGGAATGATTTTTCTTTTTCCTTTGTGATCACCTGGTTGACTTTTCCATAAGCCATTTATCAGAAATGTCTGTGCTTTGAGGGGTGGCAAGGGGAGAAGGAGGTTTCCTTTCTCTCTTGTCACTCCTCACCCCTTCCTCCAACCCTGAAGTGCTTTTCATTTCCAGCACTTATTTGTTCCGGAGGTCCAATAAGATATTTATTCTAAAATAATATGCATTATGGTTTTATCAGCTACAAAGCATGAGCCCGCATTCTCATTTACTAAATGGGTGGCCACTGATGGACTTTGTTGTGTCTGCACACCCTTTAGGGTGTGTCCCTATTAGTACTGCTCCCAATCACTGCTCTACATTCAAACACTGCTCAGTGGTTGGAAAGGAGGCATAACCATGGAGACAGGTCAAGGCCATTCAGTATGCTCGACTTTCTTGCTCATGAACTTGACAGCTAGCTTTCTTGGGAAATAGGCATTTGTCCCAAGAGGCAGCACTGTGAATACTTGTCCTCAGGTTGTGGTTCTTCCCAGTCCTGCTTCCTGGCAGTCCCTAGTTGTCCACTGTCTCAGGGCCCTGGTGGATCAGCAGAGTAACCTCTACCAGGTGCTGATATCACCTGTATAGCTTCAGTGCTGTTTCTCCACACTGGGATGTGTAAGTGCTGGTGCCCGGTGCTCAGCCTTCCTGCAGAGCCTCCGCCTGTCCAGAATGTCCCTCCTGCCCACAAGATCCGAGGCTCATCTTAGCAGCCTGGGCCCATCAACACACGGAGACTCAAAACATCCCTCTTTTCAAATGACGGTGGTTCTTAGAATACTACCAGGTCTTCCCATCTCTGCGCCATGTGCCCACCACCATCGTCATAGCCATGCCTCCTTTCCAATCTTTCAAAATGCTTTCCTGCCTAGACTCACATTTTAGTCTTACAACAGCGCAAAGAAGAAGACAGAAAAAGATGAGCAATACCTTCATTTGACAGAACAGTCCACCCCCGGTTGCTGTTTTCCTTACTTACCTCTTCAGGTGACATGTAATCCACTAAATTGGTTGAATCCTAGAGAAGAAAGATACAGGTCCAAGTTCTTTCCTATGAAATTATAGCCATGACTCCCTGGCCAGGGCCACAGACGCCTGCTTTCAACTCATCGTCCCTCCCATACAATGAAGGTTCTCCTTGGTGGGACCCCTTCCCTCCTGATCTAAGGACCAGGCAAGTTCCCTTTCCCCTGTCATGCCCCCATCCCCATCCCCATCCCTACCCCCATCCATCTCTCACCTGGGTTGTTTCCTTCTTTGTGGGGCGAGTTTTGCCCAGCAAGCAGCACAGCAGAGATTGAAAGATGGAGCGCCTTTGACCTGAGGAGTGGGGAGCAGATGGAAATGGAAACAAAGCAATTCCTACCGGACCTAGGAGGAAATGGCCAGGGGTCCCCAAGTGGTCCCCTGACACCATGCCGCCACCAAAGACACCTTCCTTTCTACCCTCCTAAATACTGGTGAGCCTTTGCCCCTCTCCTTGGGGCAGCATATGGAGACTCAATGAATAGGAACCCCCTCCCATCACCCTAGCCTCCCCCTCCCCAGAGTAGCGGCCCTTAGGCTGAGTGAACAGTACATGATGGGAGAATCTTCACCTGCAGGCTCCGGTGCTTCTGGCTGCTGTTTGAGGCCTGGCAGGGGCCCATTGGGCTCTTCAGGGGGCAGTGGAACAGTAGGAACGGGGTGAGGAGGAGGAAGTGGAGGCGGCTGTAAGGAGCAGTAAAAATCCTCAGTCCCAGAGAAGAGGCTGCCTAGTGCTTTCCTGCCTTTACCGGCAGGCGTCCTGGGAAACCCACCTCATTCCACTCTTCCTCCCCATTTCAGAAGTCCTATATCCCTCTGCATTCTCTTCCGTACCACCATCCACAACCTTATCTCCTTCAGTCCTAGGGATGGACGGAGGGGCTCTGCTCTCTTTGGCTTTCTAAATGACCAGCATCTCCATTCCCTCTTCCTACTTTCCCTTTGTCTCACTCTCTCCTGCCCCGCGGGCCCTTTCCCAGCCCGGTCACCTCGGATTTCCCAGAGAGATCTTCATCTTCATCCTCGTCCACAAAGGCGAAGGACTCCGGGCGGCCCTGGGGCGAGGAGCCCTGTCGCCCCTCCCCAGCCGGCCGCGCCTTCCCGTCAAAAGGCAGCTCGGACAGCTTCCTGGCCAGGTCCCAGGCTTCCCGCAGCCTCCGCTCAGGACACAGGTGGCGCTGCAAGAGGGCCTGCAGCTCCGACCGCTCCACGGAGCCCAGCAGGATCATCGACTCTGGGGGCGAGCCAAGCTTAGCCCAGGGCATGCCCATTACCAGCCCCCTCCCCGCACCTCCACCCGCTCAGCACGGACAGAGAACCGGCGCCCGTGCCTCCATTTTTCTTCTCTTCAGTCTTCACCTTCTCTCCCTAAACACTCATTTCACAAACCTTGCATGGCCGGCCTGACTCGATCCTTTTGATTTCATCATCTAGTACTTAGAGACCCAACTGATAGTACACTAATTGGTGCTAATTGGTGCTTATTTTTGATATAGCGTGTTTGCAAATAGGTGAACTTGGTATTAAAATAGGCTAAAGCAACCCTGTCTCCAAGAAAGAAGCATTAAAGGGCACCCATGTAGGCTGAGGTGTGAATATACTTTGAAAGAAGTCTACAAGGTTATTTAATTGTGTAGAGTCTGGGTCCTTCTAGGATATAAACAACAAGTCTACTTTTTTTTCTGGGAATGTTGAAATTCTGCGACTGTAAGTACATGTTCATTAAGTTTTAAGGCCATAAAATTGCAGCAGTGTTATTGAGATAAATCTTCCCATTAAGTCTTAGTCATTATCAGAGTGGCTGAACTACTGCTCCAATGAAGAGCCCCCCAGGATACAAGGCACTTTGAGGTATTGGGGTTTGGGAAAATATTAAAACTGACCTAACTCAAGCAACTTGAATACTCTATCTGAAATCAGAATGATTTTTAATGGCTCCAGATGGCCTGCCACAATTCTTCTGTTACAGTAATTCAAACATCAGGCAAGTATTTAGTCAACATTTAGTAAATATCTACAAGGAGGCAGTCTGATGGAGATGGAAGTTATAGTTCTCCACCCTCAAGGAATACCCAATCTCGTGAGGAAGATCAGATATAGACTTGTAAACCACAGTCAGAAATAACACAGGGCAGGATTAAGTGTCCATGGTGGGCGGAAAGGATGGTGAATGAAGGAAGGGAAGTTTGAAGACCCAGCTTACAAAAATCGTTCACTCCTTCAAATGAAAGTTTTATCTCCTCTTCCAGTGAGACATTAAAGAACAGGGATTATTTAGCTCAGTAGCAAAGAGAACTGTAGAAGGAGCTGCAAGACTTACAACTGGGCCTCATTATTCATGGACTCCCTATTTGTGAATTCACCCATTTGTAATGCCAAATCAATACTCATGATGCTTCCTGTCATTCACAGGTGTGCACAGAGCAGCAAAAAAACATGGATTGCCCCATGCACACATTCTTAGCTGAGGTTGAACAAAGTGATGCTATACCTTTTCCCCTCCCAGCCCTTACATTGCAAGAAACAAGTGTTCTTTTTGTGGTCCATTTACTGCCACGTTTTTCACATATTTTGTGTTTTTCTTTTGCTGTTTCAAATTGCCCTCAAGCATAAGGGCTATCATGTGCCTTATGGAGAAAATAAGTGGGTTATGTAAGCTTTGTCAAGGCATGAGCTATCATGCTGCTGGCTGTAAATTCAATCTGAATGAATCAACAACATGTACTAGTACTCAATAAGGTGTCTTTAAAGAGGAACATTCACAAGACAAGTTTATACATTGATTAGTGGAAGAGAGTGGTATGACCAGGGGCTTGCAGGAACCTAACCCTGTATGTCTTCTAGGAGCAATGGCTCAGTGTAGTACCCCTAATTCAGTGTCCATGGTGACTTTCTAGAACATAACTACAATGAATAAGAGAATTGACTGTATTTCTTTAGTTGGTTTTTAACTGTGTTGTTGTGCCTGTGTTACGGGTGTATTTAACTTCCTCAGGATGATGTGCCCTAAGGAGTATAGGCTGGGTCTCCTGTAGCAGACTGAGTGGCCTCTACAGACAAACCCCACACTACAATGCCTCCTCCCTGACCTCTATGGAGCCCAAGTTCAGGGGTTGTCTTCCTTCCTTCCCACTGACCTTTTGAATCAACCAGTGGTAAAGTCTTGATTGTGGTGGTCTGAAGCAGGGTTTGCAACTCCCCATACGTGCAAGAAGCTGAAACAAACTTCACATCACGTACCATGATGTCTTCAACAAAGATTGTAAATTTGCTATAGAAGGAGAAAGCATGGGGGGTTAGCCCCACCATATGCCCATCCCTTTGCTGGCCTTTCCGCTCCTCCTCTGAGGTTTGCCATTTCATCATTCAAAATATTTATTGAATACCCAGGGATATAAAAATAAGTAAAAAAGCAGTGCTTGCAAACATTGTCCCTATCTGCAATCTCAACCTCAGCGTCTCCCACCCCCACCGCATCAAGGCTGAACTAATTCCAGCTGGTGCCCCTGACCTGAGCTGGTTCCAACCAAGGTCAGGCAAGTAGGGTAGCTTCTTGACCTGGATGATGCTGTCATAGAGGGAGGGCTGCAGGCTCTGAGCCACCATGTTGGCCAAGATAACAGCCACCATCATGGGAAGGATGTGGGCAATCTGACCCGTTAATTCGAAGCAAATCACAGCTGTGGAGACGGTGTGGGACACTGCACCTGTCAGTGCTGCTGCTCCTAGAATGAGACACAGGAATGTATTGGTGGATTAGAACTGCAGTTCTTGGCATGCAGGGCACATGGGGATGTGACGAGAATGACACAGAGATGGTCAGTGCCAACACTCTAATATAACCATTTGTCAATAGTAGGAGCTTCAAAAAGGGAGAAATTTTGTCTAATCTCTTTTCTGATATGTTTGCTAGCGCCTAGAACAGTTTGACACATTGCCACTCACTCGACAAATAAGTGGGGGGAAAGAGTGTAGGTGATAAAATGCTGGGCTGTTAAAAAAATCATCATTTTGATCTCATTCCATAACCTTTGACACATTATGAAATCATTTTGTGTGCCCACATTGTCATTCCTAAAATGAAGATAGTGATAGCCTATCCATTCCTGGTTTTTTGAAAGTTTATATCATTCTCTTCAATATATTTTTTTAATTATTAATTTCAGAGAGGGGAAGGGGTAGAGACAGAAACATCAATGATGAGAAAGAATCATTGATTGGCTGCCTCCTGCAAGCTCCCCACCTGCCCACAACCCAGGCATATGCTCTGACCAGGAATTGAACCATGATTTCCTGGTTCGTGGGTTGATGCTAAACCACTAGTCAAACCGGCCAGGCAAAAGTTTGCATCATTCTTAACTGACGATTTTAAAACTCAGTTATGGCATTCTACTTTGGACCTCAGGTTTTGAGTCAACAATTTATGGGAGAGTAAGGTCACCATATGGCAATAAAACTGGTTAGTGCTCCTATATCTAGGGGAGCATAGACTTATTTGTTATGGGATTTAAGTAAAAAGAATAAGGAGGGAGGAGGTGTAGTAATTCTGGGGATTTGTATTGGTCATTGTGTTGGACATAGGTTTTGGTTGGATGGGCTAATAGAGTTAATGAAAAACATAAGAGATTCATAGAGTGTTAGGGGTGTAAAATATCTCAGAAGTCACTTCTGAAGAAACTAAGGCTCAGAAAGGAAGCTAACTTGTCCATGACCATCCAGGTGACACAGGCCAGGAATGGGTCCAGAGCCCATGTTCCTTAGCACGTAGTCATGTGCTTTTATGTCCATCAATACTGGCCTATCTGCAAGGTGAAAGTAATTGAGCCAGTCACCTGCATTCTTGTTTCCATGATTCTTTGGAAGAAAACAAAACAAAACAAAAAAAGCCCTTACCAAACATTCAGACACAATCCTAGGTGCTTTTATCCCTATTGCTTTATTTAATCCCTATAATCTCTCTTTTACATGAAGAAACTAAGTCTCATAGACATTCAATAAATGTTAATGAGAGTCAGAATCCAGGGTTGATTATTTGAATACAAGTTGAATCAATAGCATTAAGTTAAAACCATATTTTATAGCCTGGAATGAAGATGTCATGGGAGAGTTGGAGTGTGGGCAGTTGAGGGACTGGTTTGAAGAGGGGGAAATGTGTCTCACCAATTACTGCATAGCCCCCAGGTAGGATCTTGTAGATGATGCCATCAAATAAGATACCATCAGGAAATATCAGGGCCATGATCTCTCCTACCAGCCTTCCAAAGGCAGCTCCTAGACCAGAGACAAAAGGAAAGTGCTGAGAGGTCCGAGTTGCTTATCCTCTGTAGTCCCTCCTCGGGCACTAAGACCAAATAAAGTCCCCCAGAATTCCAGGCCTTTCCTTATTTTCCCAGTGCCCTAGATTGTAGCTATCAGTACAACCCCAGGCTCCCCATCAGAACTCACCTAGCACAAACACAGGCATGAAGCCTCCGCAGGGTATGGGCATAGTGGTGGCCACGATGGACATCCAGAACTGGGGTAAAAAGAGGCATCAGGACACCCTCTCAACTCCGCCCAACACACCAACACACACACACACACACACACACACACACACACACACACACAGACTCAACCCCTTTTCTGCTATCCCCTTCCTTCCTGCTTTAAGAGCCTCAGAAATGCTAGGATGGCTCATCCTTCTGAAAGCTATCCTGTCTTCCCCCCCTTCCTCCAGAATTAAGAAATATGGAGTTTTCAGGCTAAGAGATCACAACACTATAAGGAAGTTCCTCCAGATGGTTAACCCCAAACCCTCCTACTTCGAGTTTGCCTTTATGCAATCCAGAAAAGAAGTGAGACCTCAGAGGTTCTCTGTCACTAGCCCACTGCAGCCTATTTGATTGGAACAGTCACCTCAACGGAAGAGCTTGGAACTCTTGAAGCTGAAAGATATTTTTTTTCCCGAGTCAGACTATGTTTCTGAAAAAGACCCCTAGTTGGAAGTGGCAGACACCTTAAAGTTTTAGTGACTTACTGTGTGACTAATTGAGCTTTAATGCAGTTATTTACAAAGGCATTTATATGGTGAACCTCAGGGGAAACTGGAGCAACTGTCCTGTCTGAGCCATTTCCTGTGACATCAATTGATTTTAAACAAAGGATCAAAAAAAATCTGATCCCGCCCTAGCCATACAGGAAGGGCACCTTGAAAAAGCCAGGTGAGTCAGCCAGTGTAATTAGCAAGGATTGTCAAGGCCCACTTTGTCAGGTAGTATGCCAATGGGAACTGGGAAATTTTTAGAAAAAGCAATATGTGCATTTTGTGGCAAAGAATACAAAGAATTGAGAAATAGAGTGGGAAAGGAGAAGTGCTTGAACTTTAATGAGACCTAGATTTACATATTACTTCAAAATAAGCAAGCCAACGTTGGAAAAAGGATCTCAAACTAACTTGGTGAAAGATGGTAGTAGCTAAAGATCAGAACAAATTTCCAGGATCAAAATATTCACAATTTAAAAACCAATTGCATTTTATACTAATGAGAAGTAAAATTCTCAATTTCCCGAACCTTAGAAAGAATTCCCTTGAGCCAGAGCTGACCTCAAGAGAACGGGACAAAGGCTCTGAGAAGGTTTCACCCCAGAAACTCTGGAATGAGGCAAAACACATTGTTCTTCACGTCAGACTATCTGTTTTTAAACAGCTGAAACGGAAAAGTTGAATACACAAAGAGAATATAGACCTAGAAGGCCTGGCGTGTATCGTTATCTCTGCTTTCTCTCTGTACTGGCAGAACGCTCAGGAAATGTAGGTAGGATGTAGATAGGTAGGTGAGTAGGTCAGTAGGAAGGAAGGAAAGAAAGAAAGAAGAGATCTTGGTCAACTAGTATTCATGCAAAACAGAAAACACTTCTGACAGCTAATATTTGCTAAAATACCCAACAGTAATATTCACGGGGAATGTGAGGTTAAACTACAGGGGATCAGATATAATGGAGGTTACCATTTCTGACTTTCTGGAGACAGAGTTCTAGGCAATTTGTAGTTTACGCTTCTTAAGTGCCTCTGACCTATGCTAGTTTCAGACCCCTTGAACTATTCTGTACCATATCTTTGGGATAAGTACATAAGGGATTTTGCAAAGCCATAGGGATTTGTAGGCTCAGGGCATTCTGAAAGCTGCATTACTACAGATAACAGGTGGCTGGCAGGTCTGGTTTCAGAGTATGAACTTTAGATTAGCCTCCAAGATATGAGGAAGAACACAGAGGACACGGGAGTATCAACTGCTATAGCATGAAGAAAGCACATGAGACTAGCCAAAATTTTGAGCTTTTAGCACATGAAAGGGAAGATCAGGATGCAATGCAAGTGATTGGAACACAATTGACTCCCAAGATTTTAAATTCTCGGGAGATGGGAAACTAGAGAGCCAAGATCACAGATTCTACTTTATTTAGGCCCTTCACAAGAAGAATCGATCTGAAGATCAGGCAAAAAAGAATTCTGCGGAGCCTCAGGCTGTGCTAAGAACTCCGTGACACTCGGTAATCATGTTAGTCTTATTGAAAGGGAAATGAGAAGTTGTAATTATATTTCACACTCATTGTGAAACCTCCTGACTTACAACATAATGATATTTTCCATGTCTTAAGATTGAGGAAGATGGAGGTTCCCTTCCTCAACATTATAAAAGATCTGAACGGAGACTTTTATCAGCCTGCACTTAATGCAGCCAGAAGACCACATGAATTTTAAATCAGACGGTGGGAAAACAGGTCTAGTCACTGTCATATTTTGATTCTGCTCTGTAGCTGATTGCCCACACGCTGGAAAAAATAAAGGTATGTTTATGAGTCCAATGATAGGACAATGATAACTAATATGGATTTATAGCCATGATGATTTTATGTTTACAAATATGATAGAAAATAATAGGCCTAATGCAAACTGTGGGGCTTGAAATATAGCCCAGAGAGTGTGTGAATTCCTTTTCCTGATATACTAATGATATGAACATTTTCAAATGTAATTCAGTGAAAAATTAATAGCAGTGACATACAGTTGAGTTTTTCTATATCATCTTGTAAATTTCTCAGAATAAATTTTAATTGGTGAAGTGGTAGGTTTCCAGATATATACTTGGGAATCCTGAGAGGTGAGGTGAGCTGTGGGGAAAATGCTGAAAAATATACATTATTTTGTTTCTCTAAAATATTTCAAAAGCTTGACACTTTAAAAGCACAGATGTCCCCAACTTTACCATATAGTTCAGTCTATAGGAATACCAGAAAACACAATTATTATTATTGAATGATAAATTCTGAAATGCCATCAAAACTTGGACTTGGTTATAGCAGATGGGTTTGTATACTCAACAACAATTACAGGAAGTTGAGATTTATAAATTAGAGAAGATGAAGTCTATAAAGAAAGCCCTCTCCCCTCCCCCCAAAAAATCCTTAACAAGACATTGTGAACTGCTTTATGATGAAAATATCAAATATTTTGAAGGAACAAAAATTTAATAAAGCAGGTATGCAAAACATGGAAGCTATAGACCCAAGTGGAGAGAAATAGGGAAAAACATACATAATCACAGCTTCTAGAAACCCACAGCAAATCCTGAGAATATAAGTTACAAAGGTGGAACCTGGTGTGTCAAAGTGCCTGGTATCTCTAAATCATTGACAAATACATCAAATAAGCAGCAACAAACAAAGAAAAAAATTAAGAAAATATTTTTAATCATAAGCATAAGATTTGCCAAAGATCAGCAATCAAGTACTTGGCACATAGAAGGTATATAATATTTATTGAATAAATGATTAAGTGAACCCACTATAGCTATTGTAATAAAAAATTATTTAGTGACTCATATTCTGATGAAATACAGATTCATAAAAAGTATCATAAATAAGTTAATAGCAGAATATTAAAAAACATGAAAGTTCAGTGTGGACAGACTTTTAAATGAGAGCCCTAATATATATGTCTTGCCTGGATTATTCAGGCAAGACATGCTATTTAGTAATAAGACAATAATAAAAAAAATGCAATTGGTAATAGTAACAAATGTCACAACCAGGGGTGGAAATTAAAATATCTCTGTATAAGGTAATAATTTGAGAAGTCTATAAATACATCATCCTTGACAGGCAGATGTGAAAAAGAATTGACATTAAAAGAGATCAGCTTTTGTTTCCTAAATGGAGTTAGAAGAAAGTGGCAAGACCCTCACAGCCTCACTACCTAACCGAGAATAATAAAATTTATAAAAATTGCTTATAGTCACTAATATCATTGATTAAAATATCTTATCTCTTTTGCAAGTCTAGAAAAATGATTACCCACTAAACTAGGGGGAAATGGACATGTAAATCAGCTAGAAATGGAAAATCAGATACATGGAGAATGAAGTGCCTAATTATCTAATATGTGTGTGTGTGGGGGCCTTGGTTAATTTACATGAGCTTTTTACAGTTATCTATTTTGCTGACATGTATCTTGCCCTTGTTTATTTGGCTGCTGTGATATCTTAATAATTTAGTGAGTGGAACCTTTGGAAAGGTTATCATAATTTTGGCAACATCACCAAATTGACATGAATGGAACAATTATTGTTCTAGGTTCACCTACAAAAATGAGCAATTTGTGTTATGGTTTCCAAGCTAATTCTTTTTAAGTTGGATGAACACCAGCTGCAGTTTCACCTTTTCTTACCCTATGCAAACCCTGGATTCCTAGGTTAAAAACAAATGAAGCTTAGGGAGTCAGGAGTGTAGGGAGAGAGAGGTACCTTCATGATAAAGAAGAGGAAAACAATGATGACAACGTTGACCTGTGGGTGGATCCACACAGCTGACCGGCCCAGGCTTTCAGGGTCACCCACGTGTTTTACCCACGTATTGTTGTCAAACAGGGTGCTGATTGCTTCACGAGGCATCAACTGTAAGAGGGGAAGCAAAAGGGGGTAGTTCTCCAGGGATGTTCGGTCCTTCCTCTTTTTAGGGACCTGACTCCCAGTCTTACTTTTCACAGGTCCCTTCTGCTCTTCTCTCACGGATAGATTTTATCCTTGACCAAAAGTCCATATGCTCAGAAGGGACATCTGTGTTGTTTCCCTTTTGTGTTGTTTCCCTTTTTCCACATGGCCCAGTCCTGGCTTAGTCCCTATCATAAACTCAGTGACCTGACTCCACCCTCAGACTCCCTTGCAGCTGACCTCTCCAGCCATGAATTGACCCATTCCGGGTGGAAAGGTGCACGAGGCGATGACAAAGGTGACAATTCCAGGATACAGCAGGCGGCTGAAAAAGAAACAGAATGAATGGCCCCTGAATTCAGTCAACCCATAGTGAATGCCACATTGAATTCTGGGAAGCTGAAGTTTCCTGTGGTCTCCTGTAGTCTCAGTTCTTTAAACAGAGTATCCTTCCACCAAAATACCATCTTTAAAGGGGGAAATCACACCACTCACCTCCTATATATAGTATCAGGGCTTCTGTATTTTATCACAAGCCACCGAAAGGCATTTAACACCTTCCTCATAAATTTCAAAAGAGGAACTCATGGAGAAACCAGAAAGTAAGTGGGGAGGACTGAGTAAGGGCAGTGACTCACTGCTTAGCAAGAAACTGGCTGAGGGCCTTGTGCTTTCGGACACCGAGCATGACTTGGCGATGCAGATACACAAATACAGCTCCCAGGAACCCACAGCAAATCCTGAGGGTGTAAATTATACAGAAATGAATCCCCCATCCCTCAGTTCTACCCATGGGGAACAAATACCAGGCATCTGCCTTCCCTTTCTACCCACCTCTACTCAGCAATTTATGCTTCTCCCATGTGTACCCCACCTTCTTCCCAGCTTGGGTCCCTTCTAATCCTAAAATACACCCACCCCTATCTCACCACTCCCTGAGGAGGTGACCCCACTGACCCAATGACGGCAAAAGCTGGCAGTTCCTGCAGGTCAAAGGGGAAATCCATTCGGAAATTGGTTCTGAAGAGAGCCGTGATGGTATCTAAAGGATAGAAAGGCCAATAATTATGGTGGGAGTGTCACAAAAACCCGCTGAGAGGGAACCAGAAGTCACCAGATTTAAGGATCAAGTCCTTTTTCCTTCAAGCCCAACATCTACTCTTATATTTAATTTCTTTTTTTTTAAATAAATCTTTATTGCTCAGATTGTTACAATTGTCCCCCCCCCCCCAATAGCTCCCTTCCACCTGGTTCCTGCCCCACCCTCTGCCCTTACCGCTCCTCCCTCACCCACCATTGTCCTCATCCATAGGTATACGATTTTAATCCAGTCTCTTTCTGCACTCCCACACCCCTTTCCCCTTAATAATTATCAATCCACTTCCTTTCTTTGCCCCTGATTCTATTATATTCATCAGTTTATTCTGTTCCTCAGATTTTTAATTCACTTGATTTTTAGATTCACTTGTTGATATATATGTATTTGTTGATGATAATTTCTATCTTTTTTTCTTCTTCTTCCATTTCTTAAATAATACCTTTCAGCATTTCATATAATACTGGTTTGGTGATGATGAACTCCTTTAGCTTTTTCTTATCTGTGAAGCTCTTTATCTTCAGCTGCACTTCCTCTCTGCATGAGAGTGTCTCCCTACCTCAGTGCTTTGTGGCTCCCAATCTGATCCATGAGTCTCTCTCCTTCTTTCTAGTTGCAGATTTCCCACTCCGCCAGCTTTCCTGTGTTTTTGGATGAAGTCCATTCTGATTTTAGTTGTTGTTTTGAAATTGTTGTGCGAGGCGGCAGCTTAGGTGCTTACCTAGGCCGCCATCTTGGTTCTCTCTGATCTTAATTTCTTTTTTCTATGCACAACTAGTATTCCTTGTCTTATAGCATTGGGTCTTGGTCCCACTTCCCAAATAAAAGCCATCCACTCCTTTTCTGCACTGCCTCATGGAGCTTCCCTCCACACCCTATCACAAGCCTCCCTATTCAGGTGCCTCTACCCCAGGGCCCCATACCAGCATCCTTGTTCCACACGGCCAGCACACGGAAAACAAAGGCACTGAACGTGGCTGCAAAGAACCCTCGCCAGTAGTTGTGCACAGCAAAGTAGGTAGAAGTGACCTCGATGCTGAACAGTACTCCTGTAGGGGCAGGAATGTAGGGTCAGGTGCAGGCAATTGTGAAAGGCTCTCTCCCTCACTCCCACCCTGTGGACCTGTTGGAGTCTGTGCTTAATCATTTTTCTCTTGGTGTCCATGCTCTAAACCATATACCTAGTCATGGTAGCAGCATTGTGTAGGCCAGGGATGTGGGTTCAACAAGATACAGAGAGGACAACATATGAGTGTCAGGTAGGCATGCTCTCTTCATCTCTTAGAAAGCAGGGTTGGGTGAGAGTCACTAAGTCAGATACCCACAAGGATTTAAGAGTCACTAAATTTTTTCTGCAGAAAAGTCATGAGAGAGAAGGAAGGAAGAAAGAGAACAGAAGAGAATAGGATGGGTGGAATTTCAGAAAACTGAGTGAGGGAATGGGGAATCTGGGGCAGACAGAGCTTTGCCAACCACCCTTCTGCCCCTGCTCCTCAAATCACACCAGGCAAGGCAGCTGCCTTCTTTCCCTAAAAGGAGGATTCGACACAGTAGAGAATCAGGTGGAGAAAGTCTCTCTCCTTTACCAGTAACAGAACCGCAGTCAGCTTTGATTTGCCTGGGTATAAACTATCCAACTTATGAATATTTTACAACCCTTTCTTGAAATCCTAGGCTAGATTTTCTTTCCCACGATGAAGTTCTGGGACACTTCCCCTAACCGTCTGTCACTTTATACTCAGGAATGAGAACTAATTTTAATATTAGCCTGAGCCAAACAGAAAATGTGCTAGGAAACAAGGCAGTAAAAACATAAACAGCCTCTGGAAGTGCTCTGATATCTTAAGCTCCGTAACATTGCTCTCTTCTCCCACCCTGGATGCTCTTCTTGTTTCTCCTCTGCCTCCCTTGCCTCTATCCAACCCAAGACCTTAGTTTTGGTCTCCTATTCTTGTTACGCACAGATACACTTTGTCTCTCAAGTTCATTTTGCCTATAGATTCAACCAGTACTGATTAACAAAACTATGGTTTTAGCCCAGTTCGTGAACTTCAGACTTACCAACCCAGCTGTCTATTTGATATCACTTGGATATGCCACAGGAACTTTAAAGTCCACATATACAAAGTAAAAATTATCAACTTCCCACACCTGTTTACTTCCTATATTCCCTAGGTTGGTCACTACCACTAGCCACCCAACTTTCCTCACTATGAACTTGAGAGTTAGCCTAGATTCCTCCTTCTGTCTTATCCTTCATATCCTCACATAAAATCGATCACCAGGTTGCATCAATTTTACTTTCTATTGCCCATATATATCATCCTCATTTCTGTCTTTTCTGCCTCTGCCCAGTTCAGTCTCTTGTCATCTGGTATCATGACAATCACAGTAGTTTTCTTGTTGATCTTGGATTAAATCTGTTAGTCCACAAGCCAGTTTTATCCTGCACACACCTGCCAAAGGGATTGGATCACCCTGCAAAGTTGGCCATAGCACTTCCTTATTCAAAGTTCTTCAAGGGCTCCCCTTCACTATGACAGCATTTCCCAAAGTCAGGTCCATGAGATGCTATGAGGCCCTTGAGAAGGTCCTTGCAAAACGAATTCTGTGTGGTTGCGAGGTGGGAGTGGGGGTCAGTAACAATGAAGTCATATGGTATTTTATTCAACAAAAGTGTACTGCCCAGCCAGCATAGCTCAGTGGTTGAGCATAGACCTAGGAACCAGGAGGTCACAGTTCGATTCCTGGTCAGGGTACATGCCTGGGTTGTGGGCTTGATCCCCAATGAGGGCATGCAGGAGGCAGCCGATTAATGATTCTCTCTCATTGTTGATGTTTCCTCTCTGAAATCAATAAAAAAATATTTTAAAAAAGAAAAAAGTTTTTAAAAAGTAAAAATTTTTAAAAAAGGATTTTGTGGGAAATGCTGAACTTGAGCCACATTTTGCATGTCAGCATATCAAACATTCTGATAATCTTTCCAGTTTAAAAAACACAGGATTTTCCAACTTATTTGACCTCAGAATCCCTTTTGCACATTCCATCTATTAACACCATGAATACTGTGTTCTGTAAAGACACATTGGTGACAGAAGAAGGTTTGACTTTGGGTGGTGGGCAGACAGTGCAATATGCAAATTCTAGCCTAGAGAATGAATAAAATCCACTTTCTTGTGCAAGGCCTACAAGGACCTTCATGAGTTAGCCCCCATTTATCTGCCCCCATTCTTTTCCTGTTACTCCTCGCCTGTATCTTCTAGCAATACTCTTCGACTATCATTATAGCCCCCAGTGTTTGAATGTTGTTTCTTCTGCCCAGAATACCCTGTTCTGGCTGTCTTCCCTAAGTGAAGGATCAAGCACCATCTCTTATAAAGCTCCACTGACAAGCCCCCACCTCCCCACCCCCATCCAGGCAGCTTAGCAGAAGGTTCCCATTGCACTTGTCCAGGCTGCCATGGAGACACTTCTGTGAGTGATGGTCTCCTTGCCTGCCTGTCTACCCTTCTAAGGTGAGCTCTTTGAGAGCACAGGGTCTAGCACAGTACCCAGAGGGTAGCACAGAGCATGCGTAATGGAAACAAAAAGATGTTTGTCATTTTGGTAGAATGCTGAAGTCTATTTCTTTCATCAGTGTAAGCCTTCAAGGAATTAACAGTTGACTAGATAGTCAATAAGTGATCTTAATAGTAACTTTTTTTTCTTTCAGTGTTAGTCTATGTTCATAAAATGAAACCAGTTAAGTAATGTTACCTGAATAATATCTGCCACTTAGTACAAACATTCTATAAATGACATCTTCATGGGGCTGGGAAGCCACATGCAAACAAATGAAACTGGGTTACAGTTTGTCCCCATGTACAAAAATAAAATAATTCAAAGTTGATTCAAGCCCTAAATATAAGACCCGAAACAATAAATCACATTGAAGAAAGTATAGCTACCAAGCTTATAGACCTTGGTCATAGAGAATATTTTATGAACTTGACCCTAAAGGCAAGTAAAGTAAAAAATAAATACATGGAACTATATCAAACTAAACATCCCTATACAGCAAAAGAAACTGACAACAAAACAAAATGATAGCCAACCAGATGGGAGATGATATTTGCAAAGGTTTAATTTCCAAAATATATAAAGGACTCATAAAACTCAATACCAAATAAACAAACAACCCAATCAAAAATGGGCAGAGAACCTGAAAATACACCTCTTCCAAGAAGACATATGAAGAGCCAATAGATATATGAAAAGATGTTCAACCTCACTGGCAATTAGGAAAGTGCCAATCAAAACTACAATGAGATACCACCTCAGGCCATTATCAACAAAATGAGAAATAACAAGCGTTGAAGAGATTGTTGAAAAAAGGGAACCCTCTGCTGGTGGGAATGTAGACTGGTTCAACCACTATGAAAAGTAGTCTGGAGATTCCTCAAGAAATTGAGAATAGAGCTACCACTGACCCAGCAATTCCTCTCCTGTGTATATATCTGAAATGATACATCAAAATGATGTATTCATAAAGATACATGCAAGTGGGTTGCCCCTATGTTCATTGCAGCATTATTTACAGTGGCCAAGACATGGAAACAACCAAGTGTCCCACAATAGAGGACTGGGTTAAGGTGATGTGGTACATATACACAATGGAATACTACTCAGCCGTGAGAAAGGATAAAATATTGACATTTGCAACAACATGTATAGATCTTGAGAACATTATGCTAAGTGAAATAGATCAGTCAGAAAAAGCTAAGAACCACATGATTTCACTCCTAGGTGGGGTATTAAACTGAAACTCATTAACACAAACAGAATTGGGATAGTTGCCAGAGGGAAGGGGGTAGGGGGTGAAGGAGCTCTCAACATATGGTGACAGAAGAAGATTTGACTTTGGATGGTGGGCAGACAGTGCAATATACAGATCTTATAACATACAAGCCCATACCTGAAACCTATATGTTCATGTTGACCAATGTCACCTCAATCAATTTAATAAAAAAAATAAAAAATAAAAAAGGCATCTTCACTTTTCAATGCTTATCATTTTCTTGTGACAAGAGCCACATTTGTTTGTTTCTGCAGGCCATGCTTTATCTGTAACTTCCCTATGGTCTTTCCCATACTCTACACCAGGCCAAGACAAACCTTCCTCCGTCATCCCAGAAATTCCAATTTTTATGCAGAAAATGCAAGTTCTTTTCACTTGAAAAGAATCTAATTCAAAAAATGGTTTTACCTGTCTAAAAAGGTTTCTTAGATCTTTAGGATTTGTGAGGTGAAAGAGAAAATAAAAGTGAAAGTGGGTATAAACATTAAGTGTGAAATTTAACATGCCTAGAAATTCCAGCACACTACCCTTCATGGATAGGGACCAGTGACTCTAAGGTCAAGGGCTGACAACAGAAGGGCAAGTGGGTTGCCAGCCGAAGCATTTGTTGACCTCACCTCCTTACGCAGCGCACACTGGCACAGTGTCAGGACAAGGGAACCTGATACATTTTCATTAACTCTGAGCGCTTATCCATATATCATCCCCAGGCCAAGACACTTTAGCTGCCTCCTCCACAAAAGGACTGATCACATTCTCATAATCGAAAAGATACCTCTAACAGCTGGCGCATTTAGGAAGCATATGCTATTCCTATAATTTTGTTGGTGTCCTTTCTGTCATTCGATGAATCCAATGACTGGCCGAAATAATAATCCCTGTCCTGTGGGTCTGGTTACAACAAACATTGAGGAGTAAATAAACACATACAACTGCTTTCTCCGACCAGGCCTGCGTGTTAGTCATCCAGGACAAGGAAAGTAACATGTTCTCTCCTCTCTAATCTCAGTCTCGTGCAGCTTTTGGCAGGAATACATATCAAGTGCTTAGAACGTTGCCTGCACGCAGTACTAGTGAATGCTCACTGGAAGTTGGCTGTTCTTGTTATACCCTGGTTTTAACTGGTGGTACTCATACGTGGGGATGCTGACAGCTGCTTGGGGCCAAGGTCAGACAAGTGGGCTGGGGTAGGAGGGGTACATCACTTGCCTCCAAGTGGGGTCCCAAAGCAACAGCCGACTCCCACAGCACAGCCCACCGTCAGCATATCAGTATAATAGTACGGCTGCTACTAGGGAGAGACAGACCAAGAGAGAGAAGGGAGGGGTGAGGAAGAAGGGCAGCGAGAGGAATGGAGAACGAGCAAGGGTGGGGAAGAAGGCAAAAGGAAAGGCTTAAGTCACAGGGAATCATAGTAGACCCATTGCCCCCGCAATTCCCAAGCCAAGACAGGAAGTGACCTCATAGTGCCAGGCCAAGCATAGAAAATGAAATAAACGTTAGGTAAATATATGGTGGGCAGGTAAGCCCATCAATGATCACCAGAGTGGGGCAGGAGGTGGGGACAATCAGGGAGAGGAGTGTCAGTAGCAAGAGAGAGAGAGAGAGGAAAGGACTTCAGACAAACTGCACTACCGACCAAGCCTGCATGAAATAGCCGTCAGCCTCAAAAGAGCACGCAGTTCTTTGGCAGAAAAGTGTGGGTGTCTGGAGACCAGGGGCTGAAGGCCCACCCACCACTCCCTTCAGTGGGCACCCCCTTCCACCCTAAAGCTGTGGCAGCCACCCAGACCCCCCTCCCAAGTCATGCTCAGGAAACGGGTGGGGAGGAAGTGGGACTTGCCTCCGACAGGGGCTGCAAAGCAGCATCCCACGCCCACTGCGCAGGCCGACACCACGAGGTCAAGCTGCCCAGGCACGGTCTGCAACAGAGAAGCGCGCGGGACCGGGAGGGCAGGGGGCTGAGGTAAGGGGGCAGTGTGAGAGAGATGGGGTGGCATGAGGAAGGGACAGGGTAGCACAGGAGGGAATCAGGGAGGGGAACTGACACAGGGCAGAGGTGTGGACTGGAAGGTTAACAGAGGAGCGAGCCGTGTGCAGGCTCCAATGCAGGGGTGCAGAGCAAGAAGGGCGGGGGGGGGGGAGAGGGAAAGGACATTACTGGACAGACACAGGCTGAACAGAGGTGTCAGGTGGCGAGGACAGGCGGCGTATGTGTGTGTGGAGAACAGGGGAGCATGGGAGAGCGCCATGCCCCGTTTTAGCATCCAGCCCAGCCCGGAGCGAAGGCAGCCCTCCTGACACCCTGCACACACACGGCCCCTCTTCGTTGGACTTTCTCCCCGTTACCTCATACACCCCGGAGAACACGGACATAAACTTGCTGAGGACAGCGGCACAGATGCTGGCAATGTGGACAAAAGGGCCCTGGGGGAGAGACGAGGGGAGAGGTCAGGAGCAGGGGTCCAGGTGGGAGGCTTTGTGGCATTCCATCACTAACATTTATTGCTCCAGGCCCGTACTGTCTGCTGGAGGCACAGACGTGAGCAACGCAGGAGCTCTGCCCTCGTGGAGCTCCATCCCAGAGAGGAAGGGAGGTGACACACTGCATTTTATCATTTCAGAAACTTCTAAGGTCCAGGAAGAAATTGAGGGAGGGCAAGGGGACAGAAAGAAATTGAGGGAGGGCAAATTGAGGGGAAAGAGAGAGACAGGGCAGCTGAGGTGGGATCGGGGGTGTCTGGAGAAGGTGTTCAGGGATGGTCACCGATGAGTAGTGCCTTATTGAAAGGAGGGTGTGTGTCACGTGGGTTCCAGTCCCAGGGCACAGCAAGCGCGGGAGCACTGAGCGGGGAACAAGGTTGAAGGACAGGAAGATGGCATTGTTACTCCAAGATAGCATGCGAGGAGCAGCCTGGGAGGACCGAAGGAAGAGGGACAGCAAGGAGCTGGGTCACCATGGGCTTTCGAGGCCCAGTGAGAGCGTTGGGTTTTATTTTGAGAATGGAAAGGCACTAGAAGCTCTTGAGCGGAGGTCAGACGACCCTGATTCCACTCTGCAAAGCTGACTCTGGCTGTGGTGTAGGTTATGGGCTGCAGCAGGGCAAGCATGCCATGAGCATACCCTTGGCAAAAGCACAGCCACTCTCTAGGTCTTCGTTTTCACGTATTAAAACAAGGGCTCTAAGGCAGTGGTCTGCAACTGGGGAAGACCCCCCCACAAGAGGACATTTGGCAGTCTGGAGACATTCTGGTTGTCACAACAGGGGGCAAGGGGGTGCTATTGGTACCGAGGGGGTGGAGGTCATGGATGCTGTTAAACATCCTATCACGACCCCCAGGACCACTATCACCCAGCTCCAAATGTCAACAGAGCCCAGGCTGGGAGACTGCTCGGAGGCCCTTCCAGCTCTGACGCTTCTGTTATTCTGCCCCAGGAGGAGGACCTTCCCATAATTCCCTCCACTTCCCCCCGTCCCCCCGTCCCCTTGGCTCTGACTCTTGTCCCCATGCCCATGCCCATGTCTGTTCCCAGAGCCACCATCTGCCCAGCTCACGCTTCAGGGCCTGCCACCTACCTCCTTCCCCACAGGAATGCCACTGCCCAGGCCTGCAGTCAGGGCCACAACCTTGGCCACGAAGGCCTTGAGGGTGAGATATTCCTTCAGGATAACCCCACGAAGTATTGTTTTCATCTCAGGGATCCCAGAGCCTAAAAGGAATATGATTGTGTGCAGGTTCAAGCTGGAGGTTCAAAAGGAGATGACCATCCAGACAGTGGACATGGAGATGAGGGTGGGGAAGGGAGAGGGCTGTGCTGGGGAGGACAGGGACAAAGCAGGGGCAAGGGCTGTCAATAGGGCCTGGTGAAGGAGGGAGGGGCTGGAAGGGTCAGCGGGACAATGCAATTATACTGATGACCGGACGTGGGGAGGTCCAAGGGGGAAGTTCTCACCAACAGCCTGGGGAGAGATGAGGTGGCAGAAGTGGGCGCTGAAGAGGATGAGGGTAAGTGGGAAGGACACCCACACCAGGAACTGCAGAGGCAGGCTGGGCTGCACCTTGGAATAGGTCCACTTGTAGACTGTGAAGACACGCGCTGGGCTCAGTCCCCTGTGGACAGGAGGTCACTGCTCCCCACGCCCCTCCGCTCCACCTCACAGGTCAGCGTGCTAGGAGCATCAATCATCTCACCGGGACTATCCCACTGAATCTCGCGAGATGGTACTATTCTCGTTGGACGTGTGAGTGGGAGGCCTGAGTTGCTGGAGTGCCCTGTCCCTTGCAGTTCCCACTACTAGTAGGAGGTGGAGCCCTTGCTGCAAACAAAGTTGGAGCTGGGACTGTGGCCACGATGTTAGAGGCCACTGGGTTGGCCAGCCAGCCGGGCTTGCCAGGAACTGAGGTGCTCCTGGGTCCTAGGATGTTTGGTGCTCAAACCAGGGAAAGACCTGGGAAAACTGGGGTGAGTATTAGAGAGACATCCACAGCTTGGCTGGTGGCAGGTGGCAGGGGCAGGAGAAATGGATCTGGGTTTGGTCTGGTCTTGTTCTGAGCCTGATCTCCTCTGGGCAGTGTCCCCCTCCCAAAACACACCCAGCTTATCCTCGGTGGAAACTCTAGAGTCTAGAGCAGGGGTGGGCAAACTTTTTGACTCTAGGGCCACAATGGGTTCTTACACTGGACCGGAGGGCTGCAACAAAAGCATGGATGGAGTGTTTGTGTGAACTAATATAAATTCAAAGTAAACATCATTACATAAAAGGGTACGATCTTTTTGGTTTTTTTAAATTCAATAGTTTTACTCACCGGATCCGGCCCGCGGGCCATAGTTTGCCCACCCCTGGTCTAGAGTCTACAGGTATGGGGAGAGGCGGAGGGGAGGGGCCAGGGCCAGGTGAAACCTACCCTGGAGGGTTTTGGCACTAACATAATCCATGCCCCAGCTGACCAGAGCCATAAGCAGTCCCAGAAGCACCAGAAAGATCCAGTCTTCCCCTAGCTTCCTTCTCACCACACGTCCCAGGCGGTAGATACAACCTGTGAGGGAAAGGGGTAAAGAGCGGTAACCAGTCACTGCTCAGACCTGTGACTGAGGGCTGGAGGGGATGTCTCATCTCACCAAGTTTCTCTTCACTTCTCTGCCCTGACCCTTCCAAAGGCACTAAAGTTCAGTTCTCTACTGGATTCTTGAATTTCTCTCTAAAACTCATTTCTTGGGGGTGGAGCAGGAGGGAAAGTGGGGAACAAGGTGAGTGAGAAGGAAGTGACAAGAGCTGCCTCTCCTTAATACTGGGAGGAGGGCTGCGGGGTCTATGCGGGGAGTGGGAGGGTGGGACACATGCAATAGGATGTCCAAGTGATTCTCCTAAGCCCTGCCCCTCCCCTATCCCGGATCACTTTATTCTGCAGTCCCCATCACCTTGGCATTTAGAATAGTGGTCCTCCTCTGTGCTGTCCAGGGTGGCACTGGAGCCCATCTTCCTGGGCATCCCCATGCCCTGCTCCCTGTCTGAGAATTGCTCCTTTTGATGGCCATAGATCTGGACAGAGGGAGAATGGAAATGTCTGTTTTGCAGAAAAGTCAAAGGGAATAGACAGAGGGAAGCACATAGACCCGCAAAAAATGCACAGATAGACAACCTTGTAAAATCCTGGGTGTTGAGGGCCGCAGGTAGTGCCATCTTGTGGTCCCCCTGCCCTCAGTTCCCCTCTCTCCATTCATACATGTCCCTCTCTCCATCAGTACTCATCTTGGTCCATGGCAACCTTCATCAAGGAGGCCAATTTCTACTCTAGGGAGAGTTAGAACCGTGCAGCGGTGTCCATTAAAAGTTTTCCGTGTCACTCAGCTTGTCTCTCTAATATTCCCCAGACCCCCACCCCCACCCCGACCTCTCTCCTGGAATCCTGACACGATGGGATGAGGGCAGACCAGCAGGCGACTCTTGGCTGCACGGTGCCTTGGTGTGTCCAGCCATCCTGGAGGCCTCTGAGATGCCCGGCCAAGCGGAGAGAAAGCCCACCCCTCACTCCCTGGACTGTGCGCCAACAGGACCGAGTCCTGAGAAGGCAGGTCAACTCACTTCTTGTCAGGGCAGGGTAATTAGATGCTCCCCCCAAATGTGAAGAGGACGGAGGAGCGTCCCTCAGATCTGGAACCCCCCACCCTTTCATCCGCAGGTAGCCTGGCCTGCCCCACTGCACTAACTCCCTCCTCGGGCCAGGGTCAGGCCAGGCCGTGTTGCTGGTTCTGGGAGAGCCTGAGTGGAGGAGATCCGATTTCACAATATGAGCAGCGGAGTCGGAGCTGGAGTAGTGGGCAGGCACACCGCTCCCCCTGCTCATGGCTGTTCCGTCTTCTGGAAGGAGGTTAGTGATGAGGGAGGCGGTGTTTCTGTCCACACCCCACCCAGGACACAGCAAGAAGACACTACCTACCAATGGCGCTCAGTGCACGCCCTCCCCCAGGCTGGTGGAGGTGAGGAAGAGGGGTGCTCTCTACCAGAACTGGGGAACACTGAAGGAGCAGGTCAGTGCTGGCTGGTTCAGGGCTAAGTACCACAGCAGAGAGGGCTGGGGAGGGAAGGAAGGCATCCGATCTGAAAGGGGGGGGGGGCAGGGTGGTGGCATCTAAGCTTGGTTAGCAAGAATGCCTGTGTTTGTGTGTGTGTGTGTGTGTGTGTGTGTGTGTGTGTGTTTGGGGGGTGGGACAGAGGAGGATACTGCATGTGGGTGAGGGTACGAGAGAGCTCACACACGCAGTGGCGTGGACTCCTCGGCCAGTCACTGGGGTAGCTTATGTAAGCAAGATCTCCTCGTGCATGTGTGGCTTTGCCGTCCCCATAGGATTCATGAGATGGCCGGGAAAGGTCACATAAAAGGACTTGTGTCTACTGAGCTAGGTCCGGCCCTCGGCAGGATCGTCACATTTTGCATACACTACCATGAACTTTTTAAGTTCAAAAAAAAGAAAAGTAACACTGCTCCTTCTTTTCACCCAATCCCCAATTTCCCTCAGTCCATCCAGCCCACCGCCCCTCCCTTTTACCTGTGTGGGGTGGGCGTTGGGACGGGAGCCTGCATCCCTCCGGGGCCTGTGCTGGAGACCCCCATTCTCTGAGGGCAGCCCGTAGCTGGTGCAGTGTTCGAAGGGCATGTACTGGTACTGGGGGGCACTACCCCACCAGCTCTGCTCGCGCCCACGCAGCTGGGACTCAGATCGCTTCATGCTCCCTCCCCCCCGCCAGGCCTGGGCCTGCTTGCCCCCGGCCAACCCCCAGCACCGCTCCTTAAACCTGTCCTCTTGCCTGTCCCCAAGGCGTCTGGGGCAGCATGCCCACCCCCGGCTATTTATAGCCATCTCTCCATCACATGACCTCTCTCCCCCTTCCCCCTCCACTGCCACATCTGATCTGCTTGGGGTCGAAGAAGCAGGTGTGAGAGCCGAGCGGGGGAGGGGCCGGGGTGAGAACCTGCGGGACAGCCCCGCAGGGAATTCCCTGAGCAGGGCAGCAGCCCTGTCCCCCTCCTTGGTCACTAGCAGGCTGCCAGCCCCCAGCCACTGGTCCCTCTATAAATATCGCCCGGACCAGGATGGAAAACGGGCTCAGCGTGCTCTCCAACCTGTGTGCCTCCGGAGCGCGTGAAAGCCACACCGTCCAGTGTCGCCCGGCTCTTCTCCAGCATGTGGAAGACCAGGCTGCGGGGCTGGACATGGGCGGAGTGATCTCAAGGTCTGGAGACACTGGAGAGTAACTCACCTCGGGGAGTAACTGATGCTTCTCTCCCATCTTTCCCCGTGGAAGTGTTCCCTGTTCTGTATCTTCCCAAGGTTTGGTCCTCATCTGCCAGACCACCTCCTCTCCAGGTTTTCAGTTTCCTCCTCCAGCTCTGCCCTTCTGTCTGCCAGGGGCTGCTAATAATGCTTTGGTGCCATCCCTCGACCTCACCTTATCTGTCACTGGGCGTGGGGTGCTGTGGGAAGCAGATTGAATAGCCTTGGCTTCTGGCATTTCTACCACTTCCCAGCCTGAGAAGTGTCAGTGCACGAGCATCATGGATTTATGGGAGGCACGCGGCTTCCGTATGGACTGAGGGGTTCCCGCCTGTCTAACCGGTGGGTTAGCTAACAGGGAGGAGTGGACCAGGGGCAGAGGGATGCAGAGGAGGGAAGGGACTGTTTATGATGAGAACCCGCAAACATAAATGATGATGGGGAAGTACTCTAACTATTCTTCCCTTTTTCAGGACAATAAATCATTTTTGGCGAAGGACAAACTATTTTATCTGGCATCACTCTTTTGTTGTTGTTGCCAATTTTCCTAGGACATTCTTTCTCCTGTGAACGCCTTCCTATAGAAGAAAAGTTGTATACAGGAGCCACTGTGTAGTGTAAGATCCGTCCCAGGACAGTCCAAGTTCAGACCTGATAGGGAGGGGCACTAAACATCTGGTCTACAATTGGATTTGGACCTAGGCTCAATGGATCTGTCCAAGCCACGTGGGATGATGGATACCATCAAACGTACCTTTTCCAACAAATCTTCCGAGCTCGAAGGTGAATACTCTTATCCACCCACACAGGTAAACACGTGCCCATTTGAGGGACTGAATATCTGCAGGCAGAAAATAAGGAAGATGTTCCAAAGAGTTGGTGTGAGGTGAAAGGAAATACTGTCTTAAAGAAAATACAGTGCCCAAGTAAAACACGTTGTGAAGCATGGCTCTCCTGAAGGTGGCCAGTTCTGTAGGATCTTGATAATTCCAACAAACCAATATCTTAAGACAATTCCTATTTCTTCCCTGTTCTGGAGAAAGTCAGGGTCTGGTTATGGATCCTGAGATTTGGAGGCAGAGATTGGTGGGACTGGGGAAGCCCTCACACTTGACCAAGCCAAGCAGAAGCACCTGCTGCAATTCTGGAACCCAGGTTCTGAAATGAGAAGGGCCAAGGAACCGTACAGCTGCTAGTGCAGAATGTGAGTGGAGTCCCTTGAGTTTGAGGTTATAAAACGTTCCGGTCTCATGGGTTATCATCTGCAAGAGAATAAAATGTAGACCGTGCCCATCCCCCAACCCCCTCCTCATGGGTTCTTGTTTGGACGGCTAAAGATGGACTTCTAGGGAGTTCTGTGAAAAGCTCTTAATTTGGAAACAAATTCATAGGCATGTATGTTTGCTCTAGGATATGCATACTGGCCCGGCCGGTATTGCTCAGTGGCTGAGCATCAACCCATGCACTAGGACAGTGGTTGGCAAACTCATTAGTCAAAAGAGCCAAATACCAACAGTACAACGATTGACATTTCTTTTGAGACCCCAAAACTGACTTCTGCGCATGGGCCACAAAGTTTCAATTGCACTGTACATGTGCGCCCGCATGTGGTATTTTGTGGAAGAGCCACACTCAAGGGGCCAAAGAGCCGCATGTGGCTTCCGAGCCGCAATTTGCTGACCACTGCACCAGGAGGTTGCTGGTTTGATTGCCAGTTAGGGTACGTGCCCGGTTTGAGACTCCATCCCCAGTGGGGCGTACAAGAGTGTGTTGATGTTTTTCTCTCATCAGTGTTCCTATCTCTCTTTCCTTCTCCCTTCTTCTCTCTCTAAAATTAATAAAAACATTTAAAAAATTTATTTAAAAAAGATATGTATACTGTGTAAGATATATATTCTTCTGAAGTTTTAAGTAGATTTTCTTTTTTTAATATATATTTTATTGATTTTTTACAGAGAGAGGGATAGAGTTAGAAACATCGATGAGGGAGAATCATCGATCAGCTGCCTCCTGCACACCCCCCACTGGGGATGTGCCCGCAACCAAGGTACATGCCCTTGACCGGAATCGAACCCGGGACCTTTCAGTCTGCAGGCTGACGCTCTATCCACTGAGCCAAACCGGTTTCAGTTTAAGTAGATTTTCTTAAGGTCCATGATACTAAAAGATTAAAACCTAGTATAGGTTTATGGAATTGCTATTTGAAGAAAGATTGTCAGAAGTGACCAAATAGTAGTAATTTCTCCTATACTCCTTGGACCTTGCCTCCGAGACCCTTTAAAAATCCTTGGTTCCTTCCCTTGCGCTCCACGAGGCCCTCCGGATAGCACTGGACAGACAGGTCTCTTCCTCCCTCTTCTGGTTTTTCAAGTACGATACACTTTCCCCCTATTCTCTACCTAACGAGGGCTGAGATGGAATAAGACCGTCGCCATTAGTCTCAGGTGGGAAAAAATCCAGAGCCCCCTTAAAGTGAGGAGGGAGAAAATCTATGCTAGGAAAACAGTCACAGATGCAATATTGTTAAAGGTGCACACACACAAGGGGACCTTATTTCACATGCTCGCTTCAGCGTCCTCAGAAAGGCAGTGACTTAGAGGGTTAAGGATATAAAAGAATGCATGGGAAGTTACCATTGTGGCCCTGCTGTGGTGGTTCAGTTGGTTGGAGCCTCGTCCCATGCACCAAAAGGTTGGTGGTTCAATTCCTGGTTGGGGCACATAGCTATGTTTTAGGTTTGATCCCTGGCCAGGATGCATATGGGAGGCAACCAATCAATGTTTCTCTCTCTCTCTCTAAAACCAATAAAAACATATCCATGGGTGAGAATTTTTTCTTAAAGTTACCATAGTGCTTGCTCCCTGGTAAGCACTGAATGTGAACTCTCATTATTAAACTGAAGCTTTGTGAGTTAATGCGTTAACACCATATGATTTTCCCTACATTATCACATTTAATCCTCACAGAGACCTTGGAAGGTAGAAATAATTTTTCTCATTTTTAGAGATGGGAGACTGATGTTCTGTGAGATCAGGTACCCTAGCCAAGGTCTCTGGCATCGTAAAAGACTGAGCCAGCATTCAAATCTATTTGATTCCAAGCCCATGCCTTTCAGGTTCCCTTACTTGCTTTTTTTTTTTTTTTTTGTATAGTTGAAGTCTCTGAGCCTCACTTCCTCTTCTGTGAAATGGGAAAGTGACTGCCTCACGGGACTGTGGAGGATGGAAAGGCTCCAAGCAGTGCCTGCGACACACTGTCAGTTGTAGCGATTATTAATGACTTCCCCGATGAGAGGCCTTCCCCATGTTTCATTTCTTCCTGTTCCCTTCCCACTGGAGGAAACGGGCTGGAGGGCAGCCCCAGCTCGGAGATAATTTTAGAAGAGAATCCCCTGGCAAAGGTTAGCATGGGGAAGGGAATAGGCTGAACTTCAACCTGATACCCTTATTCAAGGGCGGGGCTGGGGAGGACCTGGAACCGGGCTGAGACAGATGCTATTCTGTAATCCCAATGTGTCACTCCTCCTAAAAGCCTTCCTATCCAGAGAACAGGGACTGTTAGCTGCACTCTTCCAGTACTTTCTTAACCTCTCCTAGACTTTCCTTCCCTCCCTTGAGAATGTCCCACTGCTGTATCTTACAGTACAGCCAACCAGCTGCAGTCCACTCCCCATGCCCTTTGCCCCAGTGGTCTTCTTAGCCGCTTCCCCTCCCTCCACCTGCTATGCTTCCCTTTCACTCAGTTCCTTTCTGCTTTCTCCTCTACATTCCATTCCCAGCTGCTTCCACCACCTGCTCCAGCAGAATGCCTCCTCTCGCTGAGCCTCCATAGCCCGCCTGCACTTGCCTCTCCAGGTCTGCTTCATACACATTGCACCCCGAGAACCCAATTACACACAGCCCACCGCTTACATCTTACCCTGGCTGCTCCGGGATTCTCTTACAACCTATGCTCACCCTAGGAAACCCGAAATCCAAATTGAACCATGAGCTAAGGAATTCTTCACGCCTCATCCTCCAGTTCCAGCCCAGTCTGTTTCTCCAGCCTTCACAACCATACTTGAAATAATTCAGAAGGAACACTGCTTGCTAACAACCCTACCATCTCCTCTGTGAAATGCCAGTGCTGGCCATATTATGGGCAGCTGCTGGTAGTCATGACAACTAAGATGAGCTTACCTCAGGTGTGAACCTGGACATCTAAAATATATATATATATATATATATATATATATATATATATATATATATATATATATATGGCAGAGCCTGGCCGGTTTGGCTCAGTGTTTGAGCACTGACTTAACAAGGTCAGTTTGATTCCTGGTCAGGGCACATTCCTGGGTTGCGGGCTTGATCCCCAGTAGGGGGCGTGCAGGGGCAGCTGAGCATTCTCTCAATGTTTCTATCTCTCACTCCCTCTCCATTCCTCTCTGAAATAAAAACATTTTTTTAAAAAAATTGGCAGAGCCTGGTCAGTGTGGCTCAGTGGTTGAGCATTGAGCTATGAAGTCAGGAGACCCCAATCAGGGCACATGCCTGGGTTTCAGGGGGAATCCCCAGTAGGGGGAGGGTGGGTAACAGGGAGCAGCCGAGCAATGATTTTCATTAATGTTTCTACCTCTCTTAAATCAATTATAAAAAAATATATTGAAAAACTTAAAAATTAAAAAAAAAAAAATTGGCGCCGAAACTGGTTTGGCTCAGTGGTAGAGCATCGGTCTGCGGACTGAAAGGTCCCGGGTTCGATTCCGGTCAAGGGCATGTACATTGGTTGCAGGCACATCCTCAGCAGGGGGTGTGCAAGAGGCAGCTGGTCGATGTTTCTCTCTCATCGACTTTTCTAGCTCTCTATCTCTCTCCCTTCCTCTCTGTAAAATATCAATAAAATATATATTTTAAAAAATTTAAAAAATAAAATAAAATAAATTGGCAGCAAAGTAAGAAGGGGTGTGCCTTGTGAGGTGGTGAGGGATGCTGTAAGGGGCTAAGAAAAATGTGTGGGCATCATAAGATTGTCTGCAGACACAGAAACGTAAGACACATATCAGTAATAAATATAAGCATTTATTTGGCACCTGATGGCAATGCAACATGTGGCAGTGGGAAGTGAAAGGTTTATCACCCAAATCTGTCCATACAATACCGACCCAGGGGTAGGGAGGGCTTGCGACAGTTCTCCGAACCACCTGGCTCACAGAGCGAGCATTTATTGAGCACCGGATCTATGGTACAGGCCGAGCACTGTGCCCGGCCCCATGGGAGATGTAGAGGAAGTTGTCTCAATGCGACGAGTCTTCACAGGATAATACCAGTGAATAAAACAAAACACACCAAACTGTGTATATTGTCAAAAAGTAGGATTCTAGCTAGGGTTGCTGCCTTCAACATTTACTGAAGCCCTAACACGTGCCAGGCACTGCGCACATAGTGATGAACAGAAAAGTTTTTGCCCTCATGGAGCTTCCAGTAGAGACAGAACGAACAAGGGAAGCCAGTAAATATCATAGGTTATGGAAAGTGCAATGAGGAATTAAACAGGCACAGGAATAAACACAGAAGATCATTTAGAGACAGAATGGCCTGAGAAGGCCTCCACCAGAAAGTGGGACTTAAGCTGACGCTTGAAATAAACCACCCAACCAAGTGATGAGGAATGGCACTCAGTAGACCCCCACAGTGTCTGCGACGACTCATGACAGGAAAGAGCTCAGGATGTTTGAAACTGAGGAAGCCATTGGGTTGCTGCTTAGAGAAAAAGCAGCCCTTAATAAGGCTCAAGGGGAAGGTGGGGTGTGTAGGCCACGGTAAGGAGTGTGGATTTTATTTGAGGTGTAATGAGAAACCAGGGGGCTCCCAGCAGGGGAGTGACATGATCAAGATTTATATTCAGAAACCAAATCTATTATATAGATATTAGATTGTAGTACTAAGAATGGAAGTCAGAGAGGCCTCAGGAACAGAAAAGTCTCCTGTAAGCACTGATGAGGACGGCTCCAAGGGTAAACAAACATGGATAGCCATCTAGCAACAGAGAGAGATAGGGGACAAGGAAGTAGGCCATATGATAACCGAGGGGATTTAACACTGAAACAGAAAGCAGGAACAAGGAACTGCATCATATCCTTCAGCAGCCAATTAAGTAGTATTCTAGACCGATTTGGAGGCAGCAGTAACCAGGATCTCAGGAACGAGGGGAGAAGCAGGAAGCAGGGAGAGAAGATAAGGTGACAGAGTAGAGGATGAGGAAGCATCCCACCCTCACCTGCCCTGCTGGCCCTGCCAGGCTCATTCCAGTGAAAGTTCAGAGAAAAGACCTTCTGATGTCCCTGCATGAAGTGAGTTCCAGCTGCAAGGCATCTGACTCCTAGCCTCTGCTGAAAGCTCAGGTTCCTTGAGTCCAGAGGAGCCACAGGTGGCGCTGTCCCTCCTGCGGTGGCCGTGCTGCATGCACAGCAGCATGTGTCTCTAGTCCAGTTTGTCCTTCCAAAGCCACACGGGAAATGCCTACATTCAATGAGGACTCTCACTCTGGGACAAAAGGGGCTGGGATATGAAAGACGGGAGATGACCTCCAAGACATCTTAGCTAACATAACATAAGCAATGACCACAATGCTAACTACAGAAGGCCGGGGCAGGAAGTGAGCACACAGGTCGAGGGGACCTGCATGCCTCTCCCCATAAAGCCCCCAGGGCCACACACCTTTCACCAAGCTCCTCTACGGCCACCAAACATTGCTGGCTGCCAGTCCAGCCGGGGCCAGCCCAGGAAGAGCCTCACACAGGGGGAACCAGCCTGTGGGCGGGACTCAATGCCAAGGACGGCAGGCTGTGAAACCAGCCCGCAGCTCCCAGTCCCTGAGGGGGAAGGACAGACACCGATCCTGCAGAAGCTCCGGCACACCGGCGGTGGCGTCACGTGGGCGGGTGTCCGGGGAACAGGTAGAGGTGCCGGCACAGGGTGCTGCAGTACTCCGACATCTCCTTGCACCGGTGGAACTCCGTGCCGGGGGCATAGCCTTCCCGCTCCTTGATGAGTCCGTTCACCTGGGAAGGCAAAAACCGAGGGTCCAAAGTCTGAGAGCCTGGTGTTTTCACAGGAAGGGTGGAGGCTGCGGCGGCGGTGACTGGGCAAGGGAGGAGGAGGGGACAACACCCTGGAGGGCAAAAGGTTCACAGAGCCAGACCGAGCGACTTACTTTGACAAGCATGTCGGCCACGTGCATGTCACAAGCCCTCTCCGAGAAGATCCGAGTGAGGGCCTCGACGTACCAGGAACCCCGCTTGGTGTTACGCATGGCGGCAGTCCCTACAACCAGGACAAAAGTCACCACAGTGTGATGGTCATGGGATACCCTTGCATCGATGGACATCCCAAACGAGGGGCCCATGCCACATTGTACCCGCTCCCGTCAGAGCTGTACATGAAAAAGCGCAAGTCTATAGGAGCGTGTAATCGTTTGGACTGTTCTAGAATTCACAATACCTCTGAGGCAGGCATAGCCACATATCATGTCCGAGCGAGTGGGCAGCCGCATCTTCAGCAATTCCTGTCTCCCAGCATCACCCTCCTCACACTCGGGGGACAGGGTGTGACCCTTTCCATCCAGCTGGTCGACCCCGCGATCCGTTTCATCTGTAGGAAGGCAGACAGAGTGGACAAGGATGTTATTTCCTCTCATCTTTCTTGGGCCCGTCAGAGACAAGCCCAAGTTCCCTACAACCTTGACCGGGAAGAGCCATTTCCAGCTGCTGCTTCCAACCTGGGGCTGGTGAATTAAAATGCAAAAAAAACCCCCACTGCTCCCGTTCCTCTCCCGGCATGCATCCATTACCCCGGGGGATGCCCAAACACATGGTCTGAGCTGTCTATTCTGTGCAGGACGGGGACAGTGCTGAGTCACATGCCCTGGTAAACAGAACTAAAACCGCCTCTGTCCATGATTCACTTGCTCACTGAACAATGCATCTGAGTCACGGTGCTTTTCATTGCAAAACACAATAGAATATCGATAACTTGACACATCGTTTTGTGGTTACATCACCATCTCCCATTTATTTATATTTAAAAAAAAGTTCCATCATTTTGACATATGTACATATGTGCTTTATGTTTTTGTTATTCATTTACCATAAGTAAAGGTAAGGAATTGTTATCTTTCTTTAAAAATTTTTTTACTGTTTCACTTCATTACTGCTGTGGGAGTGCTCCATGTGAGTGATGTAGGTGCTCATGTAGGTGAGTTCCGACTTACAGCAGTGTTACCTCGCACCGAAGGAACAGATCTCCGACATAACCTGAGGAGGACCTACTGTATATTCAAAAGTTTTCGCAGTAGTTTCTAACCTACCCTGAGCACATGCCCCGCCTCCTGACTGAGGCCTTACTATGCCCAAACATAGTCTTACTTGATATTGTTTCATTTTGGGGATGTGAGGGGATGTGTTGGTAGGAAAGAGAGACAGAGAAGACACATAACTCATCACACAAAAGATAAAAGTATGCTTTTTCACAACACTGCCTGCTCCACGCCAACATTCAAGAAAGCCTAGAAGGAAAGAGAAGCTTGAAGAAATGGGGGGGAAATAACCAAGATTCATTGATCCAATAAAGATTTATTGTGCAACTGCCATGTGCCAGTCACTGTTTTTTTTAAGCTCTAGAGAAACAGTGAAGAAAAAGTCTCTGCCCTCATAAGACTACAGAGAAGGTGGTAACTTATATTTTTATTGATTTCAGAGAAAAGGGAAGGGAGAGAGAAAGAAACATCAATGATGAGAGAGAATCACTGATCAGCTGCCTCCTGCATAACCCCTACTGGAGACTGAGCCTGCAACCAAGGCATGTGCCCTACCCAGGAATAGAACCTCTAGGTTCATATGCTCAACCACTGAGCCACACTGGCCAGGTGAGGGGATATTTTTTATAGACATTGACCATAATAACTAATTACAGAAGACAGGTGAGTTCAAGTTTAAGTATTTAATTCTAGAGAAGATTCAGATTCAGAGCCATTTCTCCCTATCCAGATCTACAGTGTGTGTATATCTCTGAATATAGAAGAAAATGATCATGAATGTCTTTCATCTTATTTTGCTGTTGACACCTCCTGAAGGAACTAGGTCAAGCTGAATGTGTCCCTTAAGAGAAAGGAAACTCCTTTCCTACCTTCAGGCTTCAGATCTGTTAATAGACGTTACTAGTTCTTTCTTTCCAATCTCCCCATATTTGTTTTCCACATTATCGCTAGAGTCTCTATCCATTCATTCACTATTTATTAAGTGCTACCATACATCTATCAGGCAATGCTCTGGGCCTAGGAAAACAGCAAGTGAATAAAAACCTAAGTTCCTGCCTCACATATTCTTTTCTTAGTGCAGCCTCCTGTCACGGTGATCGTCCTGGGGAAAAATCATCACATAATTTCTTACTTAAGCTCCCAAAGCCTCATACTATTATCTGCTGAAGCCTCAAATCTCAGTCATGACTAAAGGTTTATAACCAGCTGGCTCTACCTCCTGTGGCCACATCTCACTATTTACTTACAGACGCTCAGTTTTTAAATTACATCCGGGCATATGTCTGACTCAGCACATCATTTCTTTCGGGGAAAGGGAGTAGCGGGGAGGTGACTCCTTTTAATCTTGCCATGCTTGTCATATTAATACTACTCTCTCCCCCATCCCCCGGGCCCTTTCTCCCGACTCTATCTGTACTCCATGTCTATGTAAATCTTATCATTCTGGGTCCAAATTGAGCCTCATCATATCCCCCAAATTTCTTCACACTAAGCTGACCTAAAATGTCCTACTCCTTACAACTTGCGTCTTCATATGTTTGGTATCTCGCCAATTTCACCCTTGCTTACTTCAGGCCTTTGACTACTCAAAACTACTTCAGGTATATTGCTGTAGTTTCCAAGTCATTAGCAGGCACTTTGGAGAGACCACATTTTCCTTTGTTTTTGTAACACTACCTACTATAGTCCTAGTCATGTTGTAGGACCTTAATAAATGATATTCCTTGGTGATATTAGGAGAATAAAAACATTATTAGTCATTTACATGTGCTGAACATACAACAGATAAAAAATACTTATTTGAATATTTGGACACAGTGACCTTTAAACCAACCTATAAGCCCTCCGAAAGCGCTGATGATGCTATAACAGCCCCGGCTGGCAGTGTTGGTGGGTTTACTAGGAGCCAGGCACTGGGCTGAGCAGGCCCTTCCTATGCTCTATTTCACTTAATCCTCACAACGGCTCTATGAAATAGGCCTGACGATCCTCCACATTTCATATCAAGGAAACGAAGACAGAGGGACATCAGTGGTAGAGGCAGAATTTGAGTGCAGTTAGTGTTTCGTGATTACTGGTTTCCTCCCAGAAAGCAAGCCTGCATGTCCGCTGCGCCTAGTCCGAGTCCTGGGGTAGAAGTGCATGCGAGAAAGCAGAGGGAGGGCAGCAGCTCAGGAGAAGGAAGCCAGGGCTGACTGGTACCTGCTGACCTGCAGGGCACAGGGATGATGAAGCAGGGAGGCAAGGATGGCAGGGCAGGTGAAAAGTAGAGAAAAAGTGGAAAAGGGGACAAGAGATGGAGGAAGAAAAAGAGGAAGGGATAAAGCGAGAGGGACAGGAAGAAGAGACAGGAAATCTTTAACCGGAAGAAGTAACAAGAAAAAGCACATCAGGTTACTGGTAAGCACAGAGAAAAGTCCGAGTCCTCAGAAAAGAGACTTGAGAACAGGCATGGCGATGCGGAGAGCTGACCGGCCTGAGAGCCAGGGGCTGCCAGGTCCAGCACACCCCATGCACCGGGGACACTTACAGAGCAAGAGAGGCGGTGGCAGCAGTGAACAGAAGGAGGTGCCCAGGGGATCCAATAGCACCTGAGAGGAGCAAACAGGAGAGTGAGGGCTGGGGGAGGCTGCCCGGGAGCCGCCACCCCGCGCTCGTCCTGCGGGGCACTCACCTCCACGGCAGGCCTGGATGAAGAACATTTTCGGCTTGTTCTGTAAGCTCGGGCAGTTGGCATTGTCAAAGAGCCGAAACACCTCTTGCAGCTGGTGGTCAGGAATAAGGGAGAAGGGAGGTAAGTGGACAGTAGGACCTTCTGAGTCTCACACACACGGCAGCAGCCAGCTAGGCCGAAGGTGCCAGACGTGCTCCAGCACCATCCACAGGACCGCACGCACCTGAAGCACCTTGCCGTCCACACCATAGACGCCGCCCTCCACGCCGTGAGAGAGGAGGGCCACAACGCAGGAGTCAGTGACTCGGTGAGCAGACAACTGGGCAAAATTCTGGAGTTTCTCTTGCATTTCCTAAAAGAAACACACCTGTTAGTGTTGTTCCCTACAGTCAGCACCAATATAAAGTTTTCTGTGGTGTCTGAAACCTTAAGTTATTAGAAGACAAAGTGATTTCTGTGGTCAATGATAAGTAACGTCAGAGACCCATTGAGAGGCTAGAAAAAGCATGGATTCACTAGAAAATGCATGACTTCAGACAAAGAATTCTGAATATAATGGCACAAAATTCACAGACTGAGATGTGCTAAGAACTGTATTAAAGCACATCACTAATGAAGCTAATCAAGAGCTGGTTAACTTTATCCACCCCCTCATCACCCACCAGATTTCTTTTGAGCAAATACTGTTGTACATGAGAGGCACAGGGGGACCACCAGCTGAGCGGTGAGTGAGTATCACCTACGGGGCCACAGGAGATAAACTGCTCCGTGACAAAGGGCTTAACAGGACCGTGATCTAGAGAACAGCAGACCTTCTATGCTGTTTTCTATCTGAGATCTGAAGTGCCCAGAGACAGTGATGATATCTGTATAAAACATCTTGTTCAGGAAGGAGCATGCTGTCTGGAGAATTCTGACAGGGTCATGACTAAATGCATAGGCCACAGGATCAGACAGAACGAAGTTGAACCCCTGGGTTCAAAAGTGGTACAAGTTATTAAGTCCCTCAAGACGCTAAGCCCATTCTGTAAGGAAAAAAAGACTTATAGCAATGTCTGGCACATCCTGCAAAGACCTGCCATTATTATTATGTGTATGTCTAATTAAGGGTAACAGTATTATCTCCCTCCCACCCCCCAAAAAACCCCTAATCAACCCCTAATCAACCTTGTATTCCAATTTAAGAATCTTGCTTTATTGTGTGGCTGCTGTGGCTCAGTGGTAGAATGTTGACCTATGAACCAGAGGTCATGGTTCTATTACTGGTCAGGGAACACACCCAGGCTGTGGGCTTGATCCCCAGTATGGGGTGTGCAGGGGGCAGTTGATCAATGATTCTCTCTCATCATTGATGTTTCATCTCTCCCTCTCTCTCCCATCCTCTCTGAAATCAATGTTAAAATAAAATTTTTTAAAAAGAATTTTGTGTATCTAGCACTATGTTGCCATACACAAGTACCTCTCTACTTTAGGCATTTGGCCCATCAATCGAAAGTATACCATAATATAAAACCTAATACAAATTGTTAAACCTATGCCTCTCTCTACAACTCAAGATGCCTGGACTATCTCTGTCTGAGATCAGCAGAGAGATAAGTTATTTTATTATGAATCTGAATGAACTGTAATGAAGATGAGTATGAGGCAGAAAAGTCACCACATACAGCCCCCTACAAAAAGCACACACTTGTATAATATGTTGCAGTGGTTCTCAAAGCGTGGTCCCTAAAGCGCAGCATCAGCATCACCTGGGAATTTGTGAGAAGTGCAAAGTCTTGGGCCCCAGCAACTGTTTTAACAAGCCCTCGGGTGAGCTGACATGCAAAGTTTGAGAACTACCAATCTATTTGTTTGCAATACAGTTGACCCTTGAACAATTCAGTGGGTAGCACTTTGACACCTACAAAGTCAAAAATCCATATATACTCTGACTCCTCAAAAGTTAACCAGTTGTCTTTCAGTATCTGTGGGGGATTGCTTCCATGACTCCCTACAGGTAACAAAATCTCAGATGCTCAAGTCCCTTATATAAAATGGCGCAGAACAAGACATACTGTTAGTCCTCCACATCTTTATGTTTCCAACAGTGGGTTGAAAATACCGTTTTCCATCTGAGGTTGGTTGAATCTGCAAATGAGAAACCTGGGGATGTATCGTCTGCATGTAGGTAACCTGTGCAGTTCAAGCCTATGTTGTTCAAGGGCCAACTGCACTTCTGTTGCACATAATTGAGACTTCATTATACAAGACTTGTAAGTCTGCAACATAACTGGAAATGGAGAAATTGGCTCTGTTGAAAAAGTATGTATATTTTCTGGGCAAGTAGAAGCCGACCGTAATATTGGAAATCTTAAGGTAATAAAAGATATCCAAAATTGACTTGTTGCAAGAACATATAACCCCAAGAGAATACGTAAGGATGAATGCTCCTTTCGAGATGACGGAAACAATTTAGCAAGTAGTAGTTGAAGTGAAGTTTCTTTGTGGAAGGGAATAAAAAGACAAGCATTTTGAACTTCAGTGAGATTATTAGGTCAGTAAACAGACGACAAGTAAGTCCAAAGTAAGAACACATACTTTGTAACTGAATTGGTACGGCTAAACCTTTCAATAAATGGAGATGAGTCATTTGGGGAAATTTTTCCAGGTAGTATCGCTTCAAACAGGATCTGCAGCTTCATTTCAGATACAATTACAGTACTTCTCTAAAGAGCAGTCTTGCCTTTATTTTTGGCTGGGGTGGGGGATACAGGAGAAGAGCATAACCTGCAAACCATCTGAAATTACATGCAAAATGTTGTGGATAGCTTCATTTTTCTGGAATGACCCACTGCTTGTCCCTACACTCTCAAAGCAGTCTTCGACCCAACTGCAAGTTAAAAACCAATACCATATAGCAAAATAAAATTTGCCATTTAAAACAGGTTATTTCTTTATATATGATGAATTGTAATTCTAGAACTAGCAACCTCATGAGGGAGATGCAATGAGAATAGACTTTGATGCCAAAAAGAAATGAAAACCAACACAAGCAGTGAAAGACCAGTGAGTCTTCACTGTCAAGAAAAGAGGATTCCTTAAGACTACTTACTATTTCCAATTTTTAAACGGAAGTAAAAAAGTTGTTATAGAAGGCAAAAAGAGGGGATCTTAATTTTTTGGATTTTGTTTCTTTGCTCGCCAAATAATTATATAACAAGAGTTGAGTTTCTTGTGAGGTCCTTCTAGGAAGAAATTATTATGTGCAGTGCACCAAACTCTCACCCCACTGTGCCTACCTGATCGCACTGCATCTGAGCTTTTGGCCACTGCCAGGAACTGGTTCTGCAATGTCCTCCTCTCGTCTCTGAATCTCTAGAGCTGAGGATTAGGCTACATGGAGGACTATCTCCCAGGGTTCAGCCCTACGCCTTTTGCTCTTGTTACTCTTTCTCACTATTTTTCCTGATAGGTAATTCCCAAATTTACATCTTTGGTCCCGACGTCCTCTGAGGCCCTCGATTCCTCACTTAGTTTTTCCATCTCCCTTCATATGCAGTCAATCACCAAGCAATGAAAGTACAACCATGCCATTATACTGTTTTCACATACATTCTTTCCCTTTTGGTCCACTAGACCAGCGGTCACCAACTGGTGGTCTGTGAGGTCTGAAAGGTTGGTGATCGCTGCACTAGACATTATGATTTTAACTCCAGAGTGGGTTTCCTGCCATTTGCCTCTACTCCATTCTTTACAATGGTGTCATATTAATCTTTCTGAATCATCACGTGAATAATGCATTACTTTCTGCTCAAGAATTACTAACGATGTTCTAATGTCAAAGCAAGGACGTCTAATTCCTTTGGGAAGACATCCAAGGCCCTGTGCATTCTGGTCCCTTTATCTTCAATCTTATTTCTGGCACTCCTTTGCCCTAGGCATTTGGTTCACCTACTAGGTTCCTAACATCACACGTACATTTCCTGTCCACACGCTATTCTCCCTGCCTAGGATCCTTTCACCTCTTCTATCTCCTTGGAAACTTCTATCCTTCAAGGTCAGCTCAAGTCTCCACTTATCCTTCCGACAATATCTACCCAGGCAATTGTTTCTTTCTCTATTGAACTGCCTCACATTTTGCTTGGTCCTTGGAAATATATGAGACATGCTTCCTTTTTTGCTGCTGTTAAGACTTTCTCATCTAACTGAGGTCCACAGAACTCAAGGTCCACACTTTTAAATCTCTGGTACCTCACAGCCTGCCCATTCTAAGGTACTCAAAATTTGATGTTACCGCAACTGCAGTTACAGAACAACGTAACCAGAGAATGAGAATCCAGTAGGTCCTTGAGTCTGCATCAGGTTTAACATAAACAGGAATGTTATGTTATGTTTATGAAATGGGCTCATAGAACCACACATTGTTCTGACCGTCTCTGAAAACAACAGTATACAGCTGACTTGGTGATTCACAGTTGTATCTTTCACTATCATGCATATAAGATTCCCACTGACTACACACAATATGGGGAAAACCAGGACATCATAAATTCCTCGTAAAAGGAACAATCAGAGCAGAACCTGTAAGGAAGCATAGAAAGCATTCCTCTTGTTAAGTCTTTCTACCAGGATTCCCTCGGTAGGAATGATGGCTGATTCCCAACAGACCTCTCAGGAAAGCAGATGACCTACTTGAACACTAGATGACTGAAGCAGCTGCTCAGCCAGGGCATGGAGCAGGAGGGGCCTTACTTCTCTGCAAGAGCTTTTACTGGAAAGCTGGCAAGAACAGCATGCAAAGGAGAACACCTGAGAACCTACTGGTGAAACTGGCCTTACCAAAGTACAGCAAATACCTCATTTTCTTCACAGAAGCAAGACAGCTGAGAGAGAAACAGAGACCGCAGACAATGTGGAAGACAAAACAGAGACCCGTACACCAAAAGATCAAAGTGAATCTCCCAGAAACTTTCATTTTATCACTGACAACCCAAAAGGCAAGTTCAGGAAAGCACTACTATTCTGGAATAAAAAATGAAGAATATTAATTCACCAATTGGCTATTACAGTTTCAAAACAGAAATAGCCAAAGGTAGTAAAGTTGGAAGTGTAGCTGGTTAACTGAGGTTAATGAGGAATAGCTCATAATGATGCTTATGATGTGCAGGCATCTAGTCCAGAAGTGATTTACCCTAAGATCTGCCTTGTGGCCACCCAACTCTTACACACGAGGAATTTTCCTATATGTTAACTCATCAAACTGCCACAAAACAACATTTACAAGGGCAATTCTATCGAACTCTCATTTGCAACAATTTTATCTGTCAAAGTAATCTTTACAACAATAACTAGACTCCTGTTATGATTAACCAAGAAATAAATGTCCCGTGTAGCCTTGGCTTAGAAATACCCTTCTGAGCTGGTTGGGTGACTCTCAGTGTCTCCTCACTCCCTGAGTGACGGGGAATTAATTTGCTGAGCATGAAAAAACAAGAACCCAACCGTGGACTTTTACTACTCTGCAGGGAGAGCACGGCCTTATGAGAAATCAGCCCTGAAGTAGCTGGCTGACCCTAGTTCTTTTTTAAAATAAAAACTAGATTGCAAGGTGAGAGGCAGAAAAGAGTGAGCAATAAGGTAAGGAGTGGAGTAACTAGTGAGACACAGCCCAGCAAGCAGAGAAGCAGCAGGGGTTTCTGGCCCCAAATGCTGCGTCGGGTACCTGTGCGGTCTGGTCAAGTAGAACATGGACAGTATAGCCCAAGAGCTTGAAGAGGGCGACTAGATTGCTGTGGTCCACGTCCCCTCCGGAGCGGAAGTCCAGGTCCTTCTCCCCGGTGAAGTGCACGTTGCTCAGGACCAGCGCCAGGCCCCGCGGCCGAGACTGCAGCCTGTAGGCCTGGGGAGGGGACGCCAATGAGACCCAGAGTGTCCTGAGGACAGAAGCTGCGCCTCCCCAACGAGGTGACACATTTCAAGAGAACACAGACATCATACGCCTCTGAACCCCACCAGCTCAAGACAGAAATAGGCCCATAGAAGACTCCCACCAGCAAAGACTTTCTGACTAGTAAACAGGGAGAGAGTGTGTACACAAGCTAAGTTCACGTGCCCAGAAAGGGTGCCTCATTTCCCAACTCTTTCCTCCTGCCATTTTGCCAGACTCACCAGCTGGTGGTGCGTTCGGTAGAATTCAGGAGTACAAGGCTTCACCTGAAGGCAGGGTGGGCCGTCTCTGTTGTCCAGCGAGTGCTCCACAGTATCTGGGGCACAGAAAGCCAAAAGCTAGCACGCCACCTATGCATCAGTCCTAGTACTTCATAACTTCAGGCCCCCTTTGAACCGGGGATTGAATAAGTATTGGTCTTGCCCATTCCCCTAAATGTGTAAGATCCATGAGGTCAGAGACCTGTCTACGTAGCCTACATAGAATTAGGTACTCAAGTCACCGAATAACTGAATTGGACATAGGATAAAAGCCTTGTTTAATCACAAAGCATCTCAATCAGCAGGCTAGCGGCTGATGATGTCTCTCCTCATTCCACAATAACTCAGCTTCATAGAGGAGACAAGCCAACCACATGCAGAGATTTCCTTCCTATTCAAGTTGCTCCAAGGGCCAATTACCATAAAACATCATCTGTGATGGAAGGGAAATAGGATAACCAATACCCCATCTAAACTGCCCGGCTAGTCCCGAACAAATGTACCGAGGAAACTGTTCCCAATATGAATGAAAAGTTATCACTCCAGGGCAAAGTCAGATACCAGTTAAGAAAAGGGAAGTCAATTTGTGGGACCCATTTTACCCATCAATTCTCACCTGCAGAGAGGCGGAGCTGCTTGTGAGGAGGACAGGACTCACACACCGGGAAAGACAGACTCAAGTTGTGGTCACGGCTCAACTGTAAGAAATCAGGAACCCCGTGCAAGGTCTCAGGGAGATGGTCTAGTCCCAATAAAATAAAGATCTAGTCTCCCCACCCTGTGTCATAAATTCCTTACCCACCAAACTAACCCTTCTCAACACACCGTGTGTCTAGGGCTCCGTACGGGTGACAGTGCTTGCTGGAGCCCAGAGAGGGTTGAGAGTAACAGATCCTCCAGGTGACCCTGCTTGGTTTCCCTCAGGGCGTCACAGAAGGCATCAAAAGCACGGGGACCCCTCTTGGGAAGCAAGTTGAGGAGCTCCACATTCTGGTTGAAACTGCCCACTTTGGCCTACAATTCAAGAATAAAACATGAAATCGTATTTACATATCTAGCTATAATTCCATTTCTCCAGATGAGCTCCTAAAAATGTCCATCTCAAGAATTCCTTTGACAGAAAAAAACAATATGGGTGAAGCCCTTCCCATTATTCCTGAATTAGTTACCTTTTCTGCTCAATGCTTTAGGGTAGAAGGGCATTTTCAATTCCTTAATAGGGCACCGCACCCTTTTTACACTTATCCTGCTCTGTTCCTACTTCAACCAATGTACTTGGTTCTTCTCTCTTTCGCCTCCAGGTACCTGAATGTGCTCCCTCATTTCGAAGGTGATGATGTCTTGTTCCAGGAGATGTTCTAACAGTTCACTCAGCAACAGCTGTTTGGCCAGCAGCACTCGGTTCTTTTTCAGAGCTTCCTGATGGTCCGGATGCATGCCACACACTCTCAATACCCTACAGATAAAAGGCAGAGAGAAAGGCTGTCAATACAGAAGATATGCCCAGAAAAGTGGAGTGGAAGAGGTGTGGGCAGGAAGAACAAAAGGAACAGAACTTACAATAACCAAGGTTAATTTTATCGAATCTCACTAAAATCAAAGAAGTATTGAGCAATAACATGTTGAGCATAAGGAGATGATGTAATTCTTTAGGGACTATGTTCAACTGAGAGTATGGTCTGAGATAAATGGTCTCTCTAGGGGAGGGAAAAAGCTATCTTATCAAAAATACACACAAGCACCCATGTACTCATGAGAAGGAATATTCCTCAGACAGACCAATTTCAATTAAAAGAATTATTTCAAAAAACACTTCACACATTATTTATCTAGGCTGCTGAAAGTGATGTAAGTTTTAAATGATTCTGGGTGAAGAATAAAATAATTTGATACAATGGCAAAAACTCAAACCAAGGGCCAGCTCTAATGGAAAGTAAATGAGACGACACACAAACACACTCTATCTGGTCTAATGATACAAATTATAACTATGGCTTTTCAAACTTTAAGTTCCTGTGACAAAATGTGACTAGAAATTATCAGAATCCTGTAAAAGCTGGATAAGTAGAAAGTATGACAGAAGTCATAGTAAATACCAATGATGGATACAATCACCATAATTTGAAATCACTTAAAGAATTAAAGCACATAAAGGCTAAATTATTTTGGTAATTTAGTTTAGTAAGGATATCTTTATTTCAAGGATTCCTTAGTTTTGCTATTGGTTTGGAAAGAGATCAGTTTCTGTTTATGATCTAAAAGAATCCCATTTAACTACTATATATTATCTATGTGCCCAGTTTATGTAAATCTAGAGCATGCCAGCCTGCTTAGTCAGTTTCCAAATATATGATAGTAGTAAGAGCCTGATGGCAGTGAGAAAGGGATATGATAATAGCTTCAGTTTATAATTTAAAACCCTATTTAAAGATTCATCTTGATCTCAAAGATGCTACAATGTGCTTCTTAGAATCAGGGAAATTCCACGCATTTGTAGAATGTACTTGGCTTAAGTCTAGGTGAGAGATTCGTAGTTACAGAAGAAAAAAGCATGGTCTTGGGAGAGCTGAGAGAGATCCAAGAAGATAGCATGTGGGATCCCAAGGCAGAGGAAGTGGTCAGGAACACATTTCCAGGGTTGGAAGCAGCCAGCCTATGTTACAATTTGGGTTTAGAATAGTAGTGATGCTTTAAATTCCACTTAAACTTCTTGGTTCTTGAAAGACTCCTATTACCCCAAACTTTCAGTAAAAACCTGCTACAACACAATCTACAGAAATCAAAACTATTGAATAATCACTTTACCAAAGCAATAAGAATGATAAAACTCAGGTAAAAATCAGTGTAATGAGGCCAACCTCAAAGTAAAGCCATCTGTAAAAGGTTTTTCCATACTCGTTTTAATATGTGCCTGTTGCTGTTAAATTTTGATGGACATAAAACTAAAGCAGCCCTGGCCGGTGTGGCTCAGTAGATTGGGCGTTGGCCCAGGCACTGAAAGGTTGCTGGTTCAATTCCCTGTCAGGGCACATGCCTAGATTTGGG